>JAPPVO010000031.1:144227111-144558572 GCA_030407325.1 Camellia japonica
CCGACCATGTAAATGTGACCATCGACCATAAATTGGGTCACCGGCTGGACTCTGATGGTCGGTCGGCACTGAAAGTGGCCGGCCGGCCATTTATTCCTGCAGAATCCTGTTTTTGCTGCAGCAGTGGACAGACAGTGCATGGTATGGAATTTTCAAAGCAATGTGTGCATGGCCACTCTCCCTATCATGCTATGGACTCAAGGGAGTGTGGCCCTCGGTACTCGGGCCACCAATCATGCATTCCAATACATGATGGCCAAAGGTACCAAGTTTGCAAATCAATGTAAATGCATGCGACAAAACAAATGAATGCTTCACGCCCTATCATTTTGGGATCAAGGGCATCGGCGACCGAGGGTTAAGACGTGTTTCGTCACTTCGAGTACGAACACACCTCACTCCTCAAGTTTGGTTTGACACCCCAAACCAAACGAAATGCAATGCATGCATGCCCTATGCAATGCAAAGTAATGCAACTAGTGCAATATGAGGATGCTAACTCAATGCATTGTAATGCTACCTAAACATGCAAGTTAAGCTAATGCAATATGAACACGTCAAGCATACAATGAGGTTATGTGATGCAACTAGTTAGATATCATGCAATGTACTAAGCATGCAAACATGATGTAATGCAAATATGCAACAATACACAAATGCAACTTGTCAAACATGCAATTATATACAAAGATGGACTTAAACCGAAATTGGGAGACCTCAGCCCATCCCAAAACAGTGGCCAAAATGATGGGTGAAGGCAACAAAAATGCAAAGCAAACAAGCTTACTAATTGGTCCATTACTTAGACCACAATGCACAACCTTCAAGCATGAGTGAAATGTGATGAATATGAGAATATGGCATCATAATAAACTCTTAAATCTCATGAGGAGTGATGTCAACTCAAACAAAACATGCAGGTAAGGCATGCAATAGGGCTCCAAACTTGACGCCAACAAGGGGGTTCAAACCATAGCTATGACAACCAAACCCCAAAGGACCAAAATGACTTAACACAGTCCTAGGGCATTCCAAAATGGGCCCAAAACAAAGGGGATTCAAGGCCACAAAGAGGGCACTCTACCACAACCACCCCAACCACATATGGCATGGACTAATCAATGCAAAACAGAGTTTTAACATGCAAAAAGGAGCCCCAAAACCCACTGATATGGCAGCCCAAAGCCTCAAACACATAGGCATGCACAATGACTCCTTTTAAGGCACAAAAGAGCATCTCTTCAAAGCATGGAAAGGATGATGAATGCAAGCATACAAGCATGGATTATGGACTGAAATAGCATGGAAAATGATTCCAAATCACTGAAACAACCCAACCAAAGCATGCTAATGACTCACACACTCAAGGCTCATAAGCCAAAATGCATGGTGGCTATACCAAACATGGCAAACATGATCAAATCAGCACCCAACAGACCTCAAGCGTGATGAAATATGACCAAAAGCTTCATGAAGTCAAGCTATAACATGCAAGCATGGAGGGGCAAACGCATGGCACATGTTATGACAATAAAGGAGATTACTAGACAAGTGTATGATGCATGTAATGGACCATCAATCCGACCAAAAACAGAGGTATAATGTGACCAAATAACACCCAAAAACCTCTGAAATGGAGCTAAGTAAAGCTAAGCATGTATGCTACCCTTATGAGCCAAAAAACATGAACAAATGAGACACAAAGGGAGAGGGGTGTCCCTCCCCTATGAAAGACTTCAAGACCCCTTCACCACCACTGAAAATCCACTGGATTTCAGTGGTGAGAAGGCCAATACACAAAAGGTTCCAAAGCTCAACAAAGAAGGCACAAAAGGGGTCAAACAAGGCCTAAGAGGGGGAGGTCGACCCCCAACACCAAAATGACCTTAATGAAACATCTTAAACATCAAAAAATAGAACTTTTATCAGTTATACACAAAGCTCAAAACAGCATGCAAAGTGGGTTAAAAGCTAGTGCAAGAATGGGGAATATAAAGTAATTATGCTCACCCTTGAAGAACTCTTGAAGAACAGCAACCTCAGGCCCCTTTTCTGATCAAAACCAGCTTAAAAGCTCTAAGAACAACCTCCCAACACCTCAATAACCCAAGTATGGTGTAATACTAGGTGCCTTAGTGCAAAACTAAGAACAAAACACCCTTTTAGGCCCTCTGACACACACAAATGAAGAGAGAAAGGAGATATAGAGAGAGAAAGTTGTATATATCATATATCTCTGGTTTTTGCTGAACCTCTTCAAAGGAGAGGGAAGGCTCTCTTATATAGAGCAAGATAAAGACCTAAGCTTCTTAAAGAAGCTAAACAAAAGGTCAAGGGGTCAAGCTTCTCAAGGAAGCTAAGGCAAAGGGTGCAAGCTTCTTGAGGAAGCTAAGACAAAGGGTCAAGCTTCCTCAAGAAGCTAAGGCAAAAGGTGCAAGCTTCTCCAAGAAGCTTAGAACAAAAAGGGTGCAAAGGGTGCAAGTCCTCCATACACGTGTATGGAGGACAGATTTGTGTGCTCCAGCTGGCACAGCTGGCATGCACAATGCCTAAAAAAGGCAAAAAAGGAACCCCAACTAGAAAATATGGCCGATTGACCAAATCAAAGGCCGGCCGACCACCAAAGGTGTCGACCGGCCATCACCAATGGCCGGTGGCAAGAGAGCATGGCCGGTGACATCATGTCTTGGCCGGTGGGATCCGGGGATGGCTGACAAGCCATTCCCTGCCCTCAGAAGCAAAAACTAACAAGTTCTTGGTCCAAAACAAGCACAAGATAGTCAAATCGAGAGATCTTGAGGCAAGGCGCGCAACCGAGACCTCCGAGAACTCAAAACGAACACGAACATGGATGATCACTGAGCGTTCAAACGGTGACGTCCAAGTCTTAAGGACGGTAAAAAATGGGGTGTCTACAAGCGGACATGCAGACAAAGGTTCCCCGCTCGAGCGTCACTTTCCCAGCTCGAGCGGACTGCAAAATATGGCAAAAGTACTGGATGCACGAAATTCACGCTCGACGGGCGCTCGACCCCCGCTCGAGTGTGTGACTCAGGCCCCCGCTCGAGCGTGCATTTACCCGCTCGAGCGGACTGTAAAACAATGCAAAGTGCTGGGAGCACGTATTCCATGCTCGAGCGCCAATTCCCCTGCTCGAGCGTGAGTCCAAATTCTGGAAATTCCAGATTTGAACCTCAAGCTCAAAACCAAGTTTTCATGCATCAAATTCGATCCTTTAGGGCCAATTTTCTGGAAAACACTTGTAAATTCATAATATTACATGTTTCAAAGGTCAATTTGAGAAATCAAAGCCCAAAGGTAGTTCAATTAAATCCAATTTCAAACCAAAGTTCAAGAACATACTTCCAATGTGACATGCATGAATTTATACCAATTCAAAGCTTCAATCACTTGCTCAAATGAGCCAATCCTTTCAAAAACATGAGGAATTCATGGACTAGAACTATAATATGAGCATGCATGTGGAATTCCATGGACAAAAATCCTCAAAACTCAAGAATGGCAACATGCATGCATGATTTATGCTATAATTCAACACATTAAGCTAATTTTGACTTCAATCTTCAATATAACAAGAATCAAGCAAGAACTAACTTAAGACAAGTTTAACAAGGTGGATTCTCTACCTTAGACCTTGAATTTTAAGTGTAGGAAGCTCAACTATGAAATCAACCTTCAATTTCTTTAATTCACCAAGCAATTCACAAGATGGAACTCAATTTCTCTCACTCTCTCCCTCTCTTGGTCAGTTTTGTCTTTCAAATGGCTTGGTTGATGTTAAAGCTTCAAAATGGCTGAGGAAATTGATGTTAAAGCTAACATGTATAAATCAATAAAAGGCTCATGAAAGTCCACTAAGTGGCATTTGGGTAAATAGCTCAAGTTGATGCATTTTAACTTCATTTAATCCAATTTAATCATGGGAAATTTACTAATAAATCCTAAATGTTGATCTTATAATCCAATTAGTACCATATGTTTTCTAGTGCTCCGTTTAGTCCTATCTGTTGTCAAAGGACGCAATTGCCATTGGTTACTGTGTAATGTTTGTTGCCATCAGTTATTGTGTAATGTTTGTTGGGTGCCACACACAATATGTCACGTGACACACACAATGGGTGCCACAAATCAACAAAGTACACTAAGGCTCTTTAAGCTTTTTGCCTAAGGCTCTTTATGAGGGTGTGTCACGTGACACACTCAAAGTGTGCCACACATCAACAAAGTACACTAAGGCTCTTTATGCTTTTTGCCTAAGGCTCTTTATGAGGGTGTATCACGTGACACACACAAATATGTCACGTGACACACACAATGGGTGCCACACATCAACAAAGTACACTAAGGCTCTTTATGCTTTTTGCCTAAGGCTCTTTACGAGGGTGTGTCACGTGACACACACACAAATATGTCACGTGACACACACAATGGGTGCCACACATCAACAAAGTACACTAAGGCTCTTTATGTTTTTTGCCTTAGAATGATGTATCTCACGTGACACACACAAGGAAGGGTATAATTGACCACTCAATGTTACCAAACAAAGGAAATAGGATCAACTGATAAGATATTCCCCCACTAATAGGACTAATCAGAACAATAGAAATAACCTTAGGATCAATCGGTAAAACTGTTTGTAAAATGGGATTTATTGGTAAATAGCTCTTTAATCATATCAAATCAAATTTGACTTAAATATATCATAAAATCACATTAATTCTAATTAACACAAAGCACTAATCAATTTCAAATTCGGCCGCCGATAAGGCCTTCAATTTGCAGTTTAAAGCATGAAACATGAACAAATGCATTTAACAGTCAACAGATAGAAATGCAAATAACACAATATATTCATGCAATTAATTCGAAATTTCAGTCTAATCATTTACTTATCCAGTTCAGTCACAGTTTAGCAGTAAGTAGTGGTCTTATCAGTAAACAGTAGTGAGGGTTGTCACACCCAAGGGCTTATATTGAGGGTTTCAATTATACGCAGTTACATAAAAAGAAACACATCTCATTTCAGTCTTTCAATCACTCATTTACACTATACACCGCATGGACTCCTAACAAACAAATAAATTCTTGATCTTCAACTGTTGCACTTGACTTTGTTCCTGTAAAATGGTTAAACAACATGGGATGAACACTAGGTCCATTAGGGATCTACAATGATTCCTGACAATAAGAGCAATAGATATATGTGATCATGAATGTTAAACGGGTGATACATAAATAAATAATGTGCCTTTTATACCCAAAATAAAGTACACATAAGTAATACATTCCTCATGAGAATTCCACTGACCTTTCAAAGAAAACTCATTCTTTTATCTTCTTACCCTTCTTGTATAATTTCAAACAATTTTCTTAAAAACCCATTTTAACATTTCATAAGGATCTTAGGTCTATTAACCATGTATTACTAATGATCATACATCATACTCTTTAATTCACAACTAACCATCACCCTACCATAATCCACATAACTTCAAAATATATATACATATATTCCAACACATATCACATAACTAATCCATATAAAACAAATCAATTCATTTTCATCTTTTCTGACTCACATAGTTTAATTCTCCATTTCCAATTATTACATTTACGCATACAAATCCCCTTATAATTATCCCACAAAAAGTTCATTGTCAACAATCGACTTCATTACCAAGCCATACCAACAAACCACACGCTTTTCCAAGCACTACTCTAGAAGGAAGGTGAAACCTCTATCAAGCGCCATGCTTTACTGATCACAAGCCGGAAAGAATGCGGAACCTCACTCAAGCACCAGGCTTTACCGATCACAAGCCAGAAAGAATCGGACCTTTATTTCAATATCATCATCTATCAGTTTATCATATCAATTAATAAATTAAATGAACAACACAATGAATAATAAGGAAGTATTTGGGATACACAATATAAGTACACTTTTTATATTTTTATCTTTTTTGGATCACATTACTTCTCTATTTTTTTGCATATTTTTTCATAAAAAGTTAAAAAGTACACTTATTTAGATCATCCCAAACAACTTCTAAATATAAAACTCCGTCTTTAGCATTCAATGCAATTTGTACCCCACAATATTCCATACATCTCAACATCAATTCCTTTTTGTTCAATTTATATATCCCAATTAATTTCATACACTTTCCATAATGCAATGAACCAATTTCCATTATCAATTTCTTTGATATAAGTCTCTTATGTAATAATCATTCTTACAATAATTATTAATCACCCTTCATACTTACTTCAACTCATCATTTACTAAATTTCAAGAATTGAAGGTCAATTGAAATAATAATCATTTTAAAAATAAAATTCATAGCTAGGGTTTGACAAAATTAGGGTTTTTTTTACTATAAGGCACAAAATCAAATCCCAGTTGTCCACAATTTCCTTAAATCCAATAAATAAATTTAACTCCTTTGATTTGGAAAACCCTTACTTCATCTATATGCTTTTTAAGAAAATCCCTCAACATGATATTTTTATGCAATACAAACATACCACTCATCTATCTATAAGAAAATATTGTAGGAAAGAGAAGAAATCCCTACCTCAAGCTAGAAGAGGAAGAAACGAAAAATCCAACTTCAATGAAAATATGATCCACTCGGATGGATAGAAAGCCCTTGTTGTGCTCTTCATTTTTATATAAGGAACATGTGGTAAGAGATTAGTAGAAATAGATGAAAGCCAAGCTTTTATGGGCTTGGAACTCAAAAAAGGCTGAAAAGAGAGAGAGGAGAGAGAAAGAATCTGAATGAATGAAGAAAAGTGACCCAAATGACTTTTTAAAGTGTTGATCCCGAACAGACCGCTCGAGTGGTGAATGCAATCTCTCAGAAGTTTTGCAGGTCTATAGTGAAAATACTGGGAGTCTCGCATCTCCGCTCGAGTGACCACTTGACCGCTCGAGCGGTCACACTAAACACAACTAGTCACACAGCACAGTTTCTAAGGCACTCCCAGCACATTAACCTTATTTCCATATGTAACCATTTAAGTAAATACTTTCATTTAGCCATTTATATTTTATTTACTTATTAAGTTTAAAATGTAAATAAGGAAATACCCCCCATTTGGATTCAAAGAAAAATACAAAAAAAATAAAAATGCAATTAAATCAAAAAGTGACTCCCCTAGTTTTAGTACAAAAATAATTTTTCAATTAAAATTTCTAAGTTTGACGTTGAAGTAAAGTGATTAATACCTTGTAGAAAAATCCCATGAAATTAAATTAGATTATTTAATGTATAAGGAACAATTACCGCCAAATACTATTTTCAAAATTGCAAGTTTTGAAAAATGAAATTTTTTTACATTTAGAAAATTTTTAGACTAAGTCTAATTTTTTTGTGACAGAAAACTTGGATCTCTACCCGAACCATTACAGATGATTATTACTCTTGTTTCAAACTTCAAAGATAGTTGATTCGAAAGCATTGAACTGTAGACGATGGTGAAATCCTTTAATATCTTCAAACTTAATGACAATGGTGAGCTTCAATCTTTGATTCTGGTATGTTTTCAGCTTTGAACCGGGATTTTGGGTGAAATTTCTTAGAGAGGTTTCTCAAAGAGATGCTTTGTGATTAGAAAGAACGATCACGTTCTTGTCTGTGTCAATTGTTTCTCTCTCTCTCTCTATATATATATGGATGGGTATTTTGGTCTATTTACCCTATTTTCAAATACTTCCCCCACCCCACTTCCTCTTAGAGGCAAGAAAAATTTGTGGAAGACATGGCAGAGGATGCGAAAGTGAAGCAGGGCAGTGGAAAATGACCATCCCTCACTCCTTTTTTTTGTTTTGTTTTGTTTTGTTTTTTTTTTTTTGTTTTGTGTTTTTTGTTTTGTGTTTTTTTTTTTTTTTTTTTTTTGCGTAGATATCACAGTCTTAAGGAGGAGTCATCCTTTTTATTCTTTAAAATTTGTAATCCAAATACAATGTTAACCTTCTACTAAGCTATATTGAAATTAGGTAGTTTATTTTTTTCAATTGTCTGAGCACTTTTTTATTTTTATTTTTATTTATTTCTATGGGCCTTTCAAAGGCCCAAAATGCTCTATGATCTCAACTAAATTGGAGTGAGTGAGGCTTAGTTGGTTTGTTTAGTTTAAAAACAAAAAGCTGTGAAAAACTAAGGAAATATGGATATTACTAAAAACTTAATATATAGAGAAATTAGTTTTTCAGAAACTGTCAAACATGGAATTTATTGTTATATCTTATGTCATCGAATTGAATAAACAATCCCTCTATTTTTAAGATAAAATCAAATAATAAAATCACTGTTTCACCTACTAAGCAGTAAAAATATTTACTAAGCCTAATTTATTGTTATTCTATCGAATATCTTATTTCATCGAATTGAATAAACAATCCCTCTATTTTTAAGATAAAATCAAATAATAAAATCACTGTTTCACCTACTAAGCAATAAAAATATTTACTAAGCCTAAGGCTACACATAAGCAACTACATAAGCGTGGTCAACCACATATGGTTCAACGAACCATTCTGTCATACATAGATATAATGTTTTTTAAACAAACATATGAAATCATCACATAATTTTATACCACCAAGAACTCAAATAAAGAATCTCCACATAATCTATAATATTTCACTCTCCTCTCCATATTTCAACTTTTCTTTATTACTTCAAACTTTTTACTCCAAAACAGTTCATTTTTAATTCACTTTGGTCCATATTAAGGTCAACTTCTTCATCAGATTCTTAGCATATAACTCTTTTGCTTCTGTGAAGAAACATATACTTATTTATACCTTAAATTTGATATAAGCTCTCTCTAGCTTTCTACAGTGAAGAAAGAAAGTGAAGCAAATCAATGGGAGCTGAGAAGAAATTGTTCAGTTTTGCAGAAGTTTCTCCGCACAACGTCGCTAAAGACTGTTGGATAATTATCAATTCCAAGGTAATCCATCTAAATTTCTCATAAACTTGTTTTTGATTTCTTGTATGGTTTACTCTTCTTGGTCAGATTAAAAATTTCATATTTATGTGAATTGATTTGGTGTGTTGTTTTGATTCTATATGTTAATTGATTTGTTGAGTTGGAAATTTGAATCTTCTCCAACTTTTCAACTTTATGATTATGGTTTTGATATCTCTTTCACTCTCATATGGGTGTTCCACTTCTGAAAAATACTTTTCTTTTGAAATTTTATACGATTTTTTTTTTGTCAGAATAATATAAGGATGGCATTTCGGTAATTAAATGTCAACCAGAAATTCCAATATAGTCGTATAATTTATAATTCTCTATACAAATTATATAAATATATATATATATATATTGGGTTGGCTTTTGATCTTGCAACAAGGTACTGATTTTGGGAATTGCTTTGTAATGATTTACTCGAATGTTTGGTGGATTGATTTTGTGGGGATTTATGTATTTTAATTTTCTAGTTAAGTCATTCTTAACTTTTCTGCTTTAAACAAAAAAATCGTGAGGCCAAGGGGTTGGTTGTATGAGTACGAGTAGCAGTAGTAGGGGTATTTTTATACTTTCCGAATCTCTCTCGATGCACGTCATCTTCATGTACCTTTAATTTCATATTGTTAATAAAATTTTTATTTGCTGATAAAAAAAAAAAAAAGAAGATTTACTCGAATGTTTCAACCTTTCCTTGCATAAAAGTGAACTATGATGAGCAAAAATTAAAGAATTGATGTAAGTTGGGACCTGATTTATGCTAGAGTTAATTATGCTAAATTGTGTGGAAAATAAAGTGAAAAAAAAGATAAGAGAAAGAAGAAAAAAATTAATTATAAGTTGGACTTAAATTTGGCTAGGCCACCAATCCACTCTATGATCTTCTTAATTTCAAAGCAAAATATACAATTTTCAAATGCAGTTCTTTGTAATCTTACGAGGTTTAGACAGATTTGTCGTCTTCCTCTATTGTCGAATATGCAATTATTGTTATTTTCTTTGATTGTTGTGTATTTAAGGGAATCTTTTCCTTTTGTTAAGATATCACTTGTTTCTCATAGAGTTATTTTTCTCTCTTTTGTAAGTTGCTTTTGAAACATCCACAACAAAGTTCAAGTCTCCCTCAATTATTAGCAAAAAATGAGCTAGTACATAAAAGCGATTATCTAACAATCTCTCAAGATGATAATCTTTACACATTTGATAACAATATCACTATGTACTCAGAAACAATACTAAAAAAAAGTTCAAAATTTGAAATGTGCGAATTAAATTAATCATGAATTTAACCAAGTTTAGTTCTAAGCCATACATTTAAATTATGTACACTTCTTTTAAATATTTTTCACATCTATAGTGGATAATAATTTTCATATTACAGTTGAAGATAGGACGGTTCAAAAATCCGTTCAAACCGGTAATCCGAACCGAACTAGACTGAATCGTACGGTACGGTTTGGTTCGGTTCTATTAAGAACCGGTTCGGTTTCGGTTTAAGAAATATGAGAACCGTAAAAATGGTTCGGTTAATGGATTTTATGAACAAACCACGGTTCGAACCGAACCGAACCGAATTTTAAAAGATATATATAGATATATATATATATATATAATATCAAGTTTTATTTTTATTAATTGATTTTTTGTAATTTTAATGATATTAGGATGATATAGATATGTAATGTTGAGTAATGTCTTAATATTATTAGTTTTTATCATGAGTTAAATGTAATTAGTTTGAGTAATTATTTTGCTAATATTAACAATTTATTCTTGTAAATAGAAATTTTTGGAACCGTGAACAAACTGAAACCGAACCGTTATTTCGGTTTGATTCTGGTCTTGTTTTACAAGTGTAATAGTCTGGTCTGGTTCTCAAAATTACAGAGTCGTTAGGATCGGTTTGGTTCTTGAATTTTCTCAGAACCAAACCAAGTGTACACCACTAGTTGAAGATCATATATTTTTGAGGTTACATATGGAGTTTGTACAAGGACTTTGATGGTGATATTCTAGGTCCTTATCAATTTCTTGCTTTTAATAATATTAATGGAGCACCTAGCATCATATGTTTTGGAGGTGGTTTTAAATTTTATGAATATACTTTGTTGGTAGTAGTTGCTGAGTACTATTTTGATAGTTACTTTATAATGGTCCAGTTTTAGGTCCTTGTTGATGTGGTCCATAATATCAGACAAAGACAAAATCACCTAAGAGGCCAAGCCAAAATTAGATTTTATATAAACTCCTCATAAACTAAGCTAGGTAGACGAGGGCTCCACAGTCCTTGCACTCTACATATTCTTCAATATATTATTATTAGATTTAAAAAAAATTATATAAATGATAATCAACTTATTTTATTTATTTTTGCCTAATAAGTTGTGAGCAAAAATTATACCCAACACAGACTCTCAAAATAAAATAAAATAAAGCTATAAGCAGCGTAGATAAACTACACCAAACAGGCCCTCTAATAAAAGAATTCTTTGTATAAATTGTAGAAAAATTAACATTTTCTGTTATAGGGAATTTTTAAAATAAGTCAGAATGCACCTTCTACTTTAGAAATATAATTTGGGTACTCCCATTTGTTTCAACATTTTTATAATGAAAAAATTCATCTTTATTTAGAACAGAGAGAGACGTCTGGTTCGGTCCGTGGTTCTACCATGTATTTTGTAGACTCTTAGGTGTGGATCATTTACAAAAAAAAATTATATTGATTTGATAATCATAATTCTATTTTTTAAAAATAAATCTTGATAATCATAGCTCTGTTTTAAAAATAAACAAATCTTATAAAATTATGTGGTTATAGTTATTAGATTTTTTTTTTATTTTTTTATTCTAAAGATAAATATTATGTTATATTTGATTAGAGTGAGATCAGAGTTGAAAAATTAGTTTTCACCAATAGAGAGACATTATTTATATCAATGAGTATCAATTAGTCCCTATCATTTTGTGGGATATTTAGGATTTTTTTTTTTGTTTTTTTGTTTTTGGAACTGTATTTAGGATTTGTTTGGGAAGCAGTTTTTTAGTTTTTTTTTGTTTGTTTGTTAAAATATGAGGTGAAAAAAAAAACTAAAATGTTTAGAAATAATTTTTGATGAAAAGAAGTGCAAAAAAGAGAATAAGATAATTAAATTTTTACTTTTTTGTGTAACTTTTCAACTTTTTTACTATTTCCCTTGTCAAATGTAACGTTAGGGGTATTTTGGGAAGTTGGTAAAAAATTGGCTTTTGATTTTTTACCAAACTTTTTAGCTTTTTGAAAAGTGATTTGAGAAGTTGGTAAAAAGCTGACTTTTTACTTTTTAGTTTAATATTTATTTATGGTATCAAATCAAATTAAAATTACCAAAATATCCTTACCCAACATAAGAAATTTATTTTTTTATTTTTTTGTCATAGGCCCTAATTTGTAATTTCACACTTGCGTTTTTGGCCATTCCCAAACCAATTTTGTTACGTTTTTGGCCATTTGTGTTTTTAAAAAATGATAAAAAACGTGACTTTTTATGAAAGCTGGCAAAATGGCACTTAGTTTCATCCGACGTCTAATCATCCACTTTAGCCAATCAAATGTTTGAGGGCCACAATTTTTGTGGCTCAAATGGCTCAAAATTGTCAAAACGGTCGTTTTGACAATTTTACGCCATTTGAGTTACAAAAATTGTGGCCCTCGACCATTGTTATTAGGAAAAAGGACAAGGCATAAATGGGCTCAAAAGCCTATCACTGACACTACACCAAACAATTGCATTCCATTAATTTCCCTTCTCCAAATGTGACTAGTAATGGAATTTGTAAGTGAAACCATGAAACATTTTGAAAGCATTTTGTTGCTTTTTTTTTTTTGTTTTTTTTTTTTGTTTGCACTTAAAATTGAGAATAATGCAAAGAATAAGACAACAAGATCATATGTTAAGGTCCTATGCTACCAAAACTTCTAAATTCAAAACAAATAAAATCATTTTAAGCTTTCTTGCATTACGAATTCTTGCATTCCTAATTTAAAGGATCTCATATCTGGATTTGTCAAAAGAACAGGTATACAACGTGACAAATTTCATGACAGACCATCCTGGTGGTGAAGAGATTCTGTTGGCCGTCGCTGGTATATATTTTTAATTTTCTCTATAATACTTTTTCATCGTTAAATAAAAAATTAAAAAAAGAGTTTATTTTTTATTTTTGTTGTGTAATGTGTTGCAGGGACGGATGCAAGTGAAGACTTTGAGGATGCCGGTCATGGCAGTGCTGCAAGACTAATGCTAGATGAATTCTACGTTGGAGAGATCGATCCATCGACTTTGCCTAAAACAACATATTCAAATGCACCATCAAAGAACATCGAGGACAAGTCATCGGATTCCATCACCAAGCTCTTACCATTTTTCTTCGTCCCTATAGCTATCTTGGTTGTGGCTGTTGGCATTCACTTGTATACCTAACCAGCCCCTATGTATGGATTTAGTTTCAGGGTATGTGTGTATGCAGTTTGATATAATGGGATTGTGGAAGGTGTGCTTAACTACCAAATATCATTACAATTTACTAGTCCTAATTTCCTCTTCCTTTATAAACATGAATTTTCAAAACAAAGAATGTTGTTGTTGTATTGTATGTATTGACTATGGAGTTTGCCTCTTCCCTTTGTGATGCATGCTATTTGAGTGAAAATTCTGTCAAAGCATTGTATTTGTATGGACATATCCACATTTTTTACTTTGTTTTTTCTTCACTTGAGACAAATAGCTCAATATTAATAAATACACGTAAAACTTAGGTATTAGTGTCTGGCCGTAAGAAATTGGGCATGTGCCGCAATTTTTTCACGTAAATCTTGTTGGAAAATAATGATTTTTCGCTAACTTTAATTCGAAATTAAAGTGAGACTCAATCGCTGGTTGAGATGGATCTGAGTGGTTTTGTATTCTTTTAAATGAGAAGGTTGCAATACAAAAATAATGAGTCGAAACCATTGAGTTGTGAATGAGAATTGTCTCATAAAGTGAGTATCAATAAAGTTGGGTTTAGATTTGGACTTAATCTTGGTTTAGACTAGGCCTAGGCTTGTGCTTGTGCGTGTGCTAGGTTTGGTCTTGGTCTTGGTCTTGGTCTTGGACTTGGACTTGGACTTGGACTTAATCTTAAGCTTAGACTAAGCTATGTTGTATTGGGCTTAGTTTGTACATATATTTTAAGCTGAGTTTGAATCGAGTTGTAACCTAATACCCGTATCCATTTTGCGATCCATCTAATTAGATTATTTAAATAGCAATATATATATATATATTACTGTACGAGCACGAAATAATCTTCTCGTATAATTCTGTTGATCAAGTTTGCGCTCCTCCAAACGTTGTCGCTTTACTTCCTGAAAACACAAACGTAAGCTAGCCGGCGGGTGTGTGCCGAATACCTCTCCGATGCCTAAGTCAGCAAAATAGACAAATAGACAAAAGCTTTGTGTATTCCGAAAATCAAAGTTGTGTTACCCCTACATAGGTTCTGTTGTGAGCTTTTTATAGTTTTTGCCTGGCATAATCCTAGTAGGATTTTTATTCCTCCAAGTAGAGTCCTCCTAGGAATCACACTCCTGAAAGATAATGTTTATCCTTCAACACCCCCTTCACTGCTTAAACCAAGTGAGATGGTTTTACCTCGGTTAGATGTCAGTACGACCGAGCTAACACTAGCCCTTTGTCATACTTAATCCAGCGCCTTCACATGCAATACATAGCTTGGCTCTTGTTCACTTGTACCTCGGTTTTGTCTGTTGAGACCGAGCTAACTACAGCAAGCTTTGACCGAGCTAACAAGAGCAAGGTCCACCATAAGAAGCTCAAATACCTCGGCTCCGAATACTATGACCGAGCTAATTATCACCACTCCGACCGTGGTGACTGTAACCATACTTGGACCGAGCTAACACTAAGGTCCACTCGCTAAGCCCTTTTTCACCACGGCCCATAGAACAGCCTATTACTACGCCTGGGCTTAGCTCGGCCTTAATGCTCATAAAAACTCCCTCTCAATTGCCCCTTAATTCCATCTGCGTAGCATGATTGGGATTATTTGTTACCAGCCGAGCTAAAACTTCAGACCTTCAACTGAGCTAAATTGTCACCGGGCTACCGATTTGTCCGGTCAAAAAACGTCTCTTCAGTCACGCTGTACATCTGAATCGCTTGTTATTCCATAGATACGTGGCTAGCCCCTATTGGTTGAGTACAGCTGTCAACGCCGCCCTCGTACTCCGAAAATTTTGAACAGTCCCGCCTTTTCTTTGCCTTATACGAAAACCCTAGCTTTTGAACTTGTCACTCTACTATTCATCTTCTTTCTCTTGCCCTCTGAGCCTCCATTTTCACCACCATAGTCTTTGTAAAGCTTGTATTCTCCTTGCTATTCTTGCGGCTTTGATTTGCGTCCTCCTGTTTTCAAACTGTAAGTAACTCAATCCCATTTTCTTTTTGATTGTATAGTTTTGCAGTATGTAGCATAATATCCGTATGTTTCTCAAAACACACTATTATAGCTTCCATTTTAATGGAAAATAACCACTAAAAACTATGTAATAGATCCACTGGATTCACAAACAAGCTGAAGAACGATGCTTTTGATCCAAAATAATATTTCAACCGAACTAGGAATTTGTTTGTATTTAGGTGTGAACCCAACCAAACTAGATAACTCCACTAATGACCGAACTAAAACTTCATGCCACACCTTTAGTTTCAATCGGTCTAAGAAACTTTCGTTTCATTTAGCCGAGCTAAAGTCTTTCGCTCCAACCGAACTAAGAACGGATAGTATCCTACGTAGCCGAGCTAGGCTCACATTTATTTTTGCCTTTATACTTAGCACGGTCCAACGATCTGGGCTTAACACTTTTCATCTCCATTTTGCAGACTCTGACTAGGTTCGCTAGGCACTCTTTTGCACGCTCAACTGAGATACTCAACGTCATCTAAACACCGACCTAGTACTCCGAGCTAATTTATACATAACTTAAGTCCACATGGGAAAATATCGATTCTTAGTAAACTCACCAGGGGCCATAGCTGAGTTCCGAAAGGATTACCGAATTCCAGATGACGTCCATCTTTCCCTAGCCGAACTCGATACCACGCCCTAGGGAAAACAAGGTTTTGTTCCATTTACCGTACTATCCATTGTTGAAGCCGGCCTCCGATTCCCAGTTCAACCACTCTTATGCCAATTCCTTAGGCAAATTAGAATATGCCCAACACAACTTAGCACCAATTCATACAGAATAATAAACGGCATCGCCGAGCTCAATCGCCGGCTTGGCCTCAACCTCGGTTTAGCCGAACTTTTTCACCAATATTCACTTGGCCAAAATGAAGATGGCTGGGTATACTATTTAAGAATAAGAAGACGCCGAGAGAAAATAATAAAAAATACACCGGACAAAGACGTAAATGACGACGACTTTTTCTGGGTCTCGGGCAACTTCGAAGATCAGGAAGCCCAGATACCGGGCGACCGAATTAACTGGAATAAAGGAGTAGCCGGTATAAATACCTCGGCTTAGCTTGTGCTTTCTTTACTATTTATATGTTTTGCGCCGTGCTAACCGTTGCCTTTTTCTTTATGCAGACTTGAACCAATTAAAATCGCAGTACCAATACCCCAATCTAGACACACTCCGCGCCGCGCTTCGGTACCGTGATCGAGGTTGGGTCAAGCTACTCAATTTTGAACCGACGTATAGATACAACAGTAGGAGGAAGACCAGGGTGACAGATTTCCTTCTGGAACCTTCACCAGAACCAGATCCAACACTACCTCAGATCAATCTGATCCCATTAACAGAGGAGCAAGAAATGGCTAAGAAGAGAGCAGTCAGAGCACTCATCACCGAAACAATGGCTCCAGCCGTTGGAGACCAGACCGAGATACCACAAGCCGGCCAAACACATGAGGCCGTGGTAGCCCTTCCAACAGCCCGACCCTCATCATCTCGGCCCAATAAGCGTGCTCGCATTTCCTCGACCGAGCCACGCCTTGTTGATGAAGAAGACACCATACTTCCCCAAACCACGCCACCAAACCCAGAACCTGAGCGTTCTGACCGGGCTAGCTCTTTTGAGTGGGCCCCAAAACTAACATACAGGAACCGAGCCATAAGAAACACAGATTCAGTCGTGGCAGACAAAGACCATACGCTCGCTTTTAACCTGGCGAGGAGCGTGTGCTTGCCCTCTGACATGGAACACCATGACCTTTTAACCGAGCTGAAGGCCATCCGATCGGCGACGAAGTCAATGGTGTTAGTAAGTGCTCTTTCTAATCGCCTTTCATTTTATATCATCTGTTTGCTCGGTTTTTATTCATAATAGCTATCTCTCCTTTTGCAGGCCATGTAGAAGAACCACGTTGCTCACAAGCGCGTGTTGGAGCTGCGTAAGACCACACGGCAGGCCGTGGCAGAGGCCAACGCTAAGATGGCCGAGCTAAAAGAGTCTAAGCAAAAAATGGCCGAGCTACACACCGAAATAGCCCGACTCACCGGACTAGTCAACTCGACTGAAGCAGATAAGCAGAAGGCTTTAGCCGAGCTGAAAGATCGCTACTTGCGTGAGCTTGCCAAGTTTGAGAAAAAGAAGGATACAGAGATCACCGAGCTGAAGAAGAGCGCGGACGATGCTGAAGACCGTGGCTACAAGGAAGGAGAGGCCACCTACATCCTGTAATGTGAGGCTTCAACGGACATATTTTTCAAATACGGATGAAAGGCGGCTTTGTCACAGCTCGGTTATGGCCACAAAGCCGAGGTTTTCCAGAACCCTCCTCCACACTTCATTCCAAGCTATATGGTGGACTACGCCAATGCCATTCAACAAAAATTTCTTCAAGTAGAGGAGGAAGATGAGGCATCTCCAGAGCCCAACGATACCCCAGTTGCTACCAATGATCCTGGTCTCCAAAATGCCTATTCAGCTCGGGTAGAGCCATCGGTGTCCATTGCGGTTGATGATGTGGTAGTGGCCGACGTACCTGCCAACACCGGGCTACTGATTGGCGAAGCTCGGGTTGACTTGGATGCCAATTTGGATGACCTCTTTGCTTGATCATGTAATTTTTTTTTTACTTTTTGGAAACAGTTTGTAACCGGGCTGAAGTCCCACTTCTTGTAACTATGTTTTGAATCTTGAATGAAATCTTCCTTCTTTTTGCTTGGTTTACTCTATACCTGTTGTGAAAACCCACATTTTATTATTCTTAGAAGAAAATAAATAAATAATAACAATAATAATCTTGTGGGTGTTTAATATTTGATATTTATAAATTATTAAGATTTATTTTGGAATTAGGAATTAAGGGTCCAAATGGCTTAAGTAAGAGACGCTAAGAAGTCGAATCAATTTAATCCTAATTATGGACCCATTTGGGAGTTTAATTAAATATTCGTTTTAGTTTAGTAGAATTGAGATTCAATTAATTAGATCCTAATTGGAGTTGATTAAGTCATGAGGATTGGAAATTTTGGTTATTATAAATTTAATTTAATTAGGATGTGCCCAATTTGAATATATAAATTAATTGACGAAAATTTGGAGTCCGATCAGAAATTGAAGGACTAAATGATTTGGGAAATCAAAATTGATGATGGCAATAAGTTCGATTTATTACTTGGAGCCTTTTGGGAGTCTGATTAAAAATCTGAATGAGATTGATAAATTGAATTATAATTAATTGGGCTCTAATGGAAGTCAAATTAGACTGATTAAATTATGTGGGATTTGTGACTAGTCATAATTAATTTAATGAGGTGCTAATTGAAATTTATTAAGACTAAGTGTTGCTTAATTAAATAAATCCTAAACATAAATTGAATCTAGGATTAAGAATGTATATGGGTGTGGGTGTGCAAAGAAGTCTAGTGGGTGTACTGAGAAACCAGATTTGTGTGTGTATGGGTGTGTGTTGGAGGCTTAAATCAAGGTGCACGTGTGCATGATGTGTAAACAAGAGATGGGTGCATGTTTGTGAGTGGTAAAAGAGTTGAATCAAGACCCATTTTTGGGTGTTCTGCTGGGAAGAAATGCACGGGAGAGAGAGAGAGAGAGAGAGAGAGAGAGTTTTCAAGAAGAAGGAAGAAGAAGAAAGGAAGAGGGTTTTATGGGTTACCAAATTCAAACTAAAAATTGTGGAAAAATCATTTTAAGGTAAGAAATCTCACCCACTTCTTTCTATTGTTTAAATAATCTAGATATAAATTAATTCAAGATGAATTTTGAGAGGATTAAATGAAGATTTGTAGATCAATTATATAAATGGATAGAAATTAGATTTTGCATGTAAATCAAGTTAGGTTGTAGATTATGAGTGATGATTTCTTAAATTTGTTAAACTTGGACTCAAAATTATGTAATTAATAGGAATTAACAAGAAGACCAAGAAATCTTGAGTTACGCTTTAAGATCATGGATATATATTTGGAAATTAAATAGTAAGAGTTTGATTTATTTTTATTCTTCACAAATTAAAACCCATCCTTGCATGCATGTGGATGATCATGGAAAATAAACTAGAAATTAAATATTTTAAGCTTGATTTGTGTTTTCCTCATGAATTTGGGTCTTCATCTTTACATGCATCAATGGAATTTTAGGAGATTTGAAGAATTAATTTCATGTTGGGTATAAGAAGAACAAGTAAAGATTATTGAAGATGTTTTTGGTCCCTTAAATCTGCCAGAAGTTGTACGAATTTTTAGACAATTTTATACTCAAAATTTGAAGATGATTTCTTCTACAAATTTGTTGATAATGATGTCTAGTTCATCCACAAAATTTTTCAACAATTATTGAGTTTTGTACGAATTTATACAGATTTTTAACCAAATCTGGAGCCATAGACAGATTTTATTATGTGTTTGAAAAATCATTAAAAATTTTATATTAAACCAAATCTGATAATTTCTAAGCAAAAAATGAAATTTGAGAAGTCTAGTTTCAAAATAAATTTTTAGATCATGGAATTGATTTATAAATTTAAGTATGAATTAATTTAATAAAATGTGATAAATCTGTGTCATAAACACTCTTGGAATTTTTAAGAATTAATTATAACTTATTTTTGGAAAATGCTTTCTGAAAAATGACAATAACATGTTTATTGAGTATTCTGTAGATTTATATGAATTTTAGAGTTGTATAAGTAATTTATTTATAATTGTATTTGCAAGACATACATTCTGAAAATTTCTGGACAGATTTAAGATCATCACTTCAATTATTTATTTGGATAAAAATCAGTTATTGTGTTGGTCTAATTCATCAAATATTGTAAATTAGTAATCCATATATGGGTGTATTGTAGTTTATTTAATATTGTGCTAGTCTAATCTTGTAGATTAAAAGTCCATGCATGTGTGTAATTATAAATTATTTCTATTCTTTGGGTATCTAAATTATTATTTCATACCATGGTTTAAATAAATTGTTTATTTAAATTTTGTACAATTGTTTATTATTGTGTGACATGTGTAATATTTTATGTTCAGATTTTAATGAGTTGGTATAACATTATTTGTAATTAAAAATTTGAAATTTATTTGTGATTAATATCAAAATTAACTGAAATGGTTAGCGGCTTACACAAAGTTAACAATTGACGGTTGATACCAGTTGTTCAGGGTGAGTCTTGGTTTTAAAGAGTGTATGAAATTAAGGATTGACGGTCAATACCGGTTGTTCAGGGTGAGCCCTGGTTTTGAGAATTCTCACGTAAATTGTGTTGCGAAACTCTAAGATGGCACGGGACTTATTTGAACCCTTTTCGGTATTCGGTTTTGGAATAAGGGTGGACGTGCAGGTGGCACACAGGGAGGTTACGTACCCCTGGCAGACCGTTTCCTTGGGGCAGACCGTGATGTCACGACTCGGGTATGTAACCCTGGTGCGTGGGCATCATTGGTAGTTACTGTAGGTAACATTTAAATATTTGACCAAGGGAGGGTTTCAAATTAACCGTTGCCATGCTTAGTGGTTGGTAAGTTAAATCTCTTTGGTGAGATTTGAGTGTCACCTAATTTATTAAAATCTAACTATTGTAATTTATGTTTACAATTATATTGTTATCTCATGTTTAGAAGCTCATTATTTTTCTCTTAAAAAGAATGGTAGGTTGGTTATGTTTTCTTACTGTGTTGCAAAACTCATGGCATATATTTTTGTTGCCCTAGCGTTTTATGCCAGGTTTTATGTTCGGATTCTAACGAGTGGGCATTTTTCTTATGATGAAAGACTGCCTCTGTTTGTCATTTTATTTATTTATTATCTATTGTTATTATTTCAACTGATGGTATTCCTATTATACTTATTAAATGCTACCTGTCATTCTGTTACTACATATTATTCATTGTGGGTATTATTATCGGGGTGGGTATTTCGGGTTGTAGTATCTTATTGAGCTCGTCGCTCATTGGCATCCTCGTTGCCCTGGCGTTTCATACCAGGTACCGAAGAAACCGAAAGAAACACCAAGGTGTTGAAAGGCAACATTCAGCCCTGATTAGCTTGAAGCGTGCCAAAGTTCCATGAACCATCTTTCTGAGTTTTCTAGTTTTTCTCTACTGGAGTTGTAATTGAAGAACTTTTAGTTTTGGTGTTGTAATTAATGGATGATGGTAAATTTTGGTGGCAACATTGATGAGGATTCTTAATTAAGAAAATTGATTTTAAGTTTCAAACCTTATTATGATGTCCCCAAATTTTTGGGGCGTCACACCTGTATTTATTTTTCAACTATGATTTGCACAAAGTTTAACATTTTCTGTTCTGGCCGAGATACTTATCTCGGTCTTGGAACCTTGTAATCTGTTTGGTCACACCTGCCAACTCTCTTCAGCCTAGATCCTAGATCTAGGCTGAAGATGGATAATTGTTGGTTTTTCCTGCCAACCTCTTCAGCCTAGATCCTTATCTCGGCTGAAGAGAGATGAATGTTGGTCACACTTGCAAACTCTCTTCAGCCTAGATCCTTATCTCGGCTGAAGAGGGATAAATGTTGGTTATTCCCGCCAACCTATTCAGCCTAGATCCTTATCTCGGCTGAAGAAAGATAAATGTTGGTTTTTCCTGCCAACTTCTTCAGCCTAGATTCTGATCTTGGCTGAAGAGAAATAAATGTTGGTTTTTTCTGCCAATTTCTTCAGCTTAGATCCGGATCTTAGCTGAAGAGAAATAAATGTTGGTTATTCCTACCAACCTCTTCAGCCTAGATCCTTATCTCGGCTGAAGAGAACTCAATGTTGGTTATTCCTGCCAACCTAGAGCCAAGTGTTTGGTTATTCCTGCCAAACTTCTTCAGCCTAGATCCTGATCTTGGCTGAAAGGAGCCCAATATTGGTTGTTCCTGCCAACCTAGAGCCAAGTATTTGGTTATTCCTGCCAAACTTCTTTAGCCTAGATCCTGATCTCGGCTAAAGAGAGCTCAAAGTTGGTTATTCCTGCCAACCTAGAGCCAAGTGTTTGGTTATTCATGCCAAACTTCTTCAGCCTAGATCCTGATCTCGGCTGAAGAGAGCTTAAAGTTGGTTATTCCTGCCAACTCTTCTTTCATTGCCCCTAGCTCACTAAAACAACTTTTACAGAAGAAAAGAGTTATGTTGAAAAGGGAACTACTTGTTTTATTAAAAGAAGAAAAATTACAAGTACTTTAATGAAAAGCTAAAAATAAAATAGTTTAAGATTAGCAGTATTCCATGGTCTGGGAATGGCCTTGCTGTTTCCATCCTCCAAGTGATATGCCTTTTTTCCTGCTAAACCAACAACTTTGTATGGTCCTTCCTAATTAGGCCCTAACTTGCCATCTCCGGGTACCAGAGTGTTTCCTATTACTTTGCGTAGTACCCAATCTCCAATCTTGAATTGCCTCAGGTGTACCGTTTGTTATATTTTCTGGATAACTCTTGCTGGCATGAGGCGATGTGAACCAGTGCTCTTTTCCTTCTCTCTTCTGCTAAGTCAAGTTCCATGGCTATGGCTTCTCCATTTAAGTCTGGGTCAAAATTTTCACTTCTAATAGTGGGGAGGCCAACTTCCAGTGGGATTATTGCTTCCATGCCATAGGCCAAGGAAAAAGGTGTTTCTCTAGTTGACCGCCGAGGTGTGGTACGGTAAGCCCATAAAACATGAGGAAGCTCCTCAGCCCACTTGCCTTTTGCTTTCTCCAGCCTTTTCTTCAATCCATCTAAGACGACTTTGTTTGATGCTTCCGCCTGGCCATTTGCTTGGGGGTATGCTGGTATAGAATTGTAAAATTCTATCTTATACTCCTCACAAAAGCCTCTAAAAATTTTGCCATCGAACTGAGTGTCGTTGTCAAATATAAGAGCCTTGGGTATGCCGAACCGAGTGATGATATTCTGCCAGACGAACTTTTTCACATCTTTCTCCTTTATCGAGGCGAGTGCTTCTGCTTCCACCTACTTTGTGAAGTAGTCTATTGCTGCAAGGAAGAACTTTCTGTTGCCGGGTGCCGTTGGAAGTGGTCCTACTATGTCCAAGCCCCACATTGCGAAGGGCCATGGGCTAGTTAATGGTAGAAGCTCTCTGGCTGGCTGATGTATTTAGTGTGCGAACTTTTGGCATTTCTCGCACCTTTTGACATACTTTTCTGAATCTGCTTGCATGCATGGCCACCAATATCCTTGTGAAATTGCTCTGTAGGCCAATGATCTTCCCCCTTGGTGGTTTCCGCATACGCCTTCGTTTATCTCGAACAAGAATACTTCAACCTTGCTGGGGTGAACACATTTCAAGTAAGATCCTGTGAAGGATTTTTGTACAAGGCCATTGATGGGGAGAGCCAAAATCGCTGTGACTTTGCTCTTATTTTGTTGGCCTCTTTCTTCTCTTCGGGTAAGATGTCATCTTTTAAGAATACTATAATGGGATCCATCCATGAAGGGCCTAGTTCGGCGCAACATACCTCAGCTACTTCGGGTTCTTCAATGCTTGGTCTTGGTAGGAAGTCGATTAGTAATGGATGCGGGATAGATGTATCTGCCATCGAAGCAAAGCCTGCTAGTTCGTCTGCTCTACTGTTTTCTTCTCGGTCGATCTGCTCTATCCGCACTACGTTGAATTTCATGATTTCCTTTCTTACTAACTCTTAGTACTTAGTCATCCTCTCATCTTTCACCTCGTAGTCTCTTGAAATTTGGTTTACTACTAGCTGGGAGTCACTGTAAACCATTAGCTCAGTGGCCTTCATGAAGAGGGCTGATTTTAGGCCTGCTAAAAGCGCTTCATACTCTGCTTCATTGTTTGATGCTGGAAAGCCAAGGTTGAATGCTTGTTCCACTATTAGGCCATCTGGTGAGATGAGGACTATGCCAAGTCCTGCACCGTGTCTGTTGGATGCTCCATCTACAAAAAGTTTCCACATCTCTCCAACGAATAGCTTCCAGCAAGTGGAGGGGTCGGATGATGTCTTGGGGTCATGCGTGTGGCTTATGTTTTCTTCCAAGTCCATGTCTGCTGTTGAGGTTTGCTTACATCTTTCTGACTGCCCCAAGTTTTTACTTGCTGATGAGTCCTCACTAGGAATGGCATGGTTTATTCGTTCCTTCTGATCCTCAAGCCTGTGTGGTTTGCAATGTGGCTGGGTATCTTGTATTAGGGGTTGTGCATTTCCTGTGGCATTTTCCGTCCCCATTTCGGTTGTACCAGTCAAGTCAACTGGGCAGATGTGATGACTTCCTGGTGTGAACTCTACCACAAAGTCTGCCAAAGCTTGGGCTTTTATTGTGATTCTGGGTTAAAACTTGATATCAAACTGTCCCAATTCCACCGCCCACTTCAAGATTTGCCTAGAAAAGTCCGCCCTCTCGAACAAAGCTTTTAAGGGAAAAGCTGTTAGGACGATTATGGTGTGGGCGTAGAAGTAATGCGACAACTTCCTTGAGGCCATCATCAAGGCTAAGGCCAGTTTTTCCAATGGTAGGTACCTGGTTTCTGCGCCCAGCAGGGTTTTGCTAACATAAAAGATGGGCAGGTGTGGGATTCCTTCCGATCTGACCAACACTGCGTTCATTGCGAGCTGTGAAACTGCTAGGTACAAAAAGAGCTTTTCTCCAGGCACTGGGGTTACTAGCAACGGTGGAGAAGACATGTACTTTTTCAAGCTTTTTAGGGCGCGGTCGCATTCTTCATCCCACTCAAACTTGGCCTTTAATGCTTGGAAGAATGGTCGACATCTATTTGACGACCGACTTATGAACCGGTTGAGTGTGGCAGCTAGGCCAGTGAGATGCTGCACCTCTTTTACTGTGTTGGGCCTTTCTAGATCCTGGATTGCTTTGATCTGGGAGGAGTCTGCTTCTATACCTCGGTTGGTTACCAGGAAACCTAGGAATTTGCCAAATCCTACGCCGAACGCACATTTGGATGCATTTAGGCGTAACTTGTTCTTCTTCAAAATCTGGAACATTTCACCTAGGTCCCTGAGATGGTCCTTCTCTTCCTTGCTTTTGACCACCATGTCATCTATGTAAGCCTCCATTGTTCTGCCTAACAATGGTTCAAACATCTTGGTGACCATCCGTTGGAATGTTGTCCCTGTGTTTTTTAGGCCAAAGGGCATGACCTTGTAACAATACAATCCTCTAGGCATTGCAAAGGATGTGACCTCCTGATCTGGTTCATACATAGCGATCTGATGGTAACCTCTGTATGCATCAAGGAAGCTAAGTCGATTGTGTCCTGTCGTCAGGTCTACCAGTTGGTCTATCCGTGGTAGGGGAAAACTGTCCTTTGGGCATGCCTTGTTGACTTTTTTGTAGTCCACGCAGACATGCCATTTTCCGTTCTTCTTTGGCACTATTACGGCATTGGAGATCCACCTGGGATAGTGTACCTCTCTGATAGCTCCTGCCTCTAACAAGTTTCTCACTTCTTCCGCCACTATCTCGGCATGGTAGAGTGCTGATCTGCGAGTGCACTGTATAACTGGTCTAGCAGTTGGGTAGACGTTCAGTTAGTGACAGATGAAGTTTGGGTCAATGCCAGGCATATCATACGGCATCCAGGCAAACACTTCGATGTTAGAGGTTAAGAATTCCACGACCTCTATTCTCTCAGTGTTGGACAAAGACGAGCCGAGCAAAAAGAACTTTTCTGGGTTCTTTTTATCTATTCTTACCTGTACCAAATCTTCTACTGCCTTCTGTTCAGCTGCCTTGCCAACATCTGCAAATAGTTCATTGCTCTCAAGTTCCTCCACCATCTGTACATACCCTTTTGCAGTGCGACTGCCATTTATTGTGACGAAGCGCTGTTTAGACATAATTTGGTCTCCAAAGACCTCTTCAATTACTTCGGCTTCGTTGGGGAACCACAATACTTGATGGTAGGTTGACGCTACCGATCGCATGGCGTGCAACCATGTCCTCCCTAAGATTATGCTGTAAGTGGAAGGGACTTTTAATATCCAGAATTCTACCTGTATCGTCATGGTTTCTGCCTTGACTGGGAGGATTATCTTGCCTACTGGCCATTCTGGCATTGAGTTGAATCCAATTAGGGGAGATGTTGCAGGTGCCAGGTCTTTGTCCTCCAGTTTCAATTGTTTGAAGGTTTCGTAATACATTATCTCACATGAGCTTCCTTGGTCAATCAAAATCCGCTTGATGTCGAAATTTTTAACGCGTAGAGTGACAACTAGTGCATCATTGTGAGGGCAGTTGTAGACACCCCATTTTTGACCGACCTTAAGACTCAGACGTCATCGATTGAGCGCTCAATAATAGTGCATGTTGTGCTCGTTTCGAGGTTTCAGAGTTTTGGTTGAGAGCTTTGCCTCTGGGCCTCTGAACTCTTTGTGCTTCGACTCGGTTTGCGGACCAGGCCTTGTTTTCCTTGCCTGAGGGAGGGAGAGGTTTTGTAGACCATCTCTTTGTGGTCGTAGACTATTTTTCGCGGTCGTAGACCACTTTTCCCATTTGGAGACTAGTTTCCAGTTTTTGGAGCCTTCGGCCGCGCACCTTGTCTCGGGATTGCTTAATGTTCTCCGTTTGGTGTGGTTTTTGAACCACACCATGTTTCCTTGGCCTAGAGGGCCACTGTGGTTTGGGAGACCACGTTTGTGGTCTTAAACCACTTTTGGTGCTTGTTAGCTAGTTTTCGAGGCTCCCGGCTGCGCGCTTTGCCTCCCGAACTTTCGTCTTGCATCCGTTTTGGTTTGTTTTTGGTACAAACCTTATGTTCCTTGTTTGGAAGGTGGTACAAGGGTGGGAGACCAGTATTTCTCCTTGGAGACCACTTTTCTTCCCGCCAGCCAGTTTTCTGATCTGACAACTAGTCTCCTGGGTCTTTGGGCCACCTTTTCTGGTCAGCCACCCCACCACTGGCTTATTTTTAGTGTGCTGATCATCTCCCACCATGGCCGACCAGTTGTCTTCTTGGGAGACCACTTAAAGTGGTCAGCCGACCACTTGAAGTAACTGACCGACCACTTCAAGTGGTCGGCTGCTTTTTGCCACCTTTTTGGAGATATTTTCCTCCAGTTGGCACAGCTGGAGGGCACTGAAGCTATCCTCCATACACTTGTATGGAGGGATTGCCTTGAACCTTAGCTTCCTCAAGAAGCTTTGCTTTTGGTTCTCTATAAGAGAGAACCATCTCCTCCCTCCTCTAGGTTCAGAAATTAGAGGTGGGAGTGATACATATAGCTTTGTATCTATATCTCCTTGTTTGATCTTATTTTGTGCATAAAAGTATCATTTTGTCTCACTTTAATACACAAACACACACTCAAACACCTTGCTTATGTTGCTGAGGCTTCTTGAAGTTGTTTTTAGTGTTCTTGGGCTGGTTTGAGCTCAAAGAGGTTGCTGGAGTTGCAGTAGTAAAGAAGGTCTTCAAGGGTGAGCCTTTAACCCTTAAATTCCCCATTCTTGCTTAAGCTTTTGGACCCTCTTGCATGCTGTTTTAAGCTTAACTTCCTATTGCAAAAAGTTCTATTTTTGTGTGCTTTAGATCTTTGTTTAAAGTCACTTTTGTGTTTGGGGTTGTTTACCCCCTCTTAGGCCTTGTTTGGCCTTGCTTTTGTGCCTTCTTTGTGAGCCTTTGGGACCACCTTGTTTTGGCCTTCTCACCACTGAAACTCAGAGGAATTTTAGTGGTGGGAAGGGTGTTTTGAGGTCCCAAATGGGAGAGGGTCATCCTCTCTCCTTGTGTCTTCAATACTTGTCTTGAATGCCTTATGTGTGAGCATGTTTGTTAAGCTTATGTTGGCCATATCTTAGCTTGTATTTGTGGTTATTTTGCTGTGGCATGCCACTGTTTTTGCTTGGTTTTGTCACTCCATGCATGCCTAATACACTTGTAATGTAAATCACACAAACTAGTCTTGTATGCTTCATGAAGTAGCATGTCATTCTAGCTTGTTTTCTTTCCATTTCAGCATGTTTTTGGTGATGTCTTGCCATGTCATACCTCTTTTAGGGTTTGGTTTGGTTAGCCTTTGCATGCTCCTTGCACTTGTAGTGCATTTCCATGAAATAGCCTAACATGCATCATGCTTTGATATGTCATTCTAACATGCTTTTGGCTTAACTTTAAGAAGCTTTTGTCCATATTTTAACATGCTTTAGCTCTGGTTTTGGTTGTTTTGGCCATGCATGACTTGCTTTGTATAGCCATGATTCAATCTAGCTTGCTAGCTTTGTGCATCAAGTCCACTAGCATGCATTACTTGGACTATTTGAATGATTTGGCATCATTTATAATGTGATTTCAATCCATGTTTCATGGTCTTGCACTTGCATTTTTGTGCTCTTTCAATGCGTTGGAGGGTTGGCCCCTTTATACCTTAACATGAGTCATTGTGTATGCTTTCATGCCTAAGCTTGCAAGCCATCATTTCAGTGTGTTTTTAGGGTTATTATGCCATGACATAACTCTGATGTTTGCTGGTTAAGTCATTCCATGCTTGGTCTTAATAGGTGTAGTGTAATCCACCTTATTTATCTTGTATGCATTATGTCTTATGCCCCTCATGCTAGCATGTTTTGGCTTCCTTCCATGCATGTTTTAGACTCATTTTGACATGTTCTAGAACTGTTTTGGGTTGCCTTAGCCATATGCTTCATGTTTTGTATAGCTATAGTACAAGTGCTCTTGCTTGCTTCAAGCTTTGAGCATCATAGTATGCTTTATTTGTGTTGTATACATGATTTGGTATCACTTAACATGACATTTCAGAGCATTTAGGACTACCATGTTCCCACTTCTTTCATGCTTTGAATGCCTTTGAGTATTGTGCATTGTTGCCTTACTTGTAGCCTAGCTTGTATGCTTGCATGCCTAGGTCTTTGAGCCTCCATCTTAGCATGTTTTGGTCCATGTTTTGACCTATTTCAGCTCTGTCCATGGTTGGTTCATGCATTTGTGCCATGTATTGCATGTCCCTAGAGTAATCCTCTTTGTTAGCTTTCATGCTTTAGGATTCTTGCATGCTTCACTTGCTTTGTTTGAATGATTTGACATCATTTCTTACCTAATTTCAGTGCATTTAGTGTTGCTACACTTCCACTTTTGTAATTCTTTGAGCACTCTTGAGAGTTGTGCTCTTTAGCCTAATTGGTGAGCCAATTGGCATGCATGCTTATATATGCCTTTGGTGCCTTGGTTTCATCATTATGGCCACTGATTTGGGCATGACTGAGGTCTACCCCTTTTGGTTTAAGTCCATTTAGCATGTTCACTTGCATTCTTATCTTACTTTGCATTGTGTATGCTATGTAGTCCTTTGCATTGTGCATGCCAAGTTGTTCCTTACATTGAGTATGCATGTTCCTAACTTTGCTAGGTTACCCTTGTTGCATTGCATCGTGTATGCATGCTTTACATTGTGTTTAGAACCTTATGATTGCCTTGCATTGAGTATGCCATCTAGGTCCTAGCATTTAGCATTGTGTATGCCATGTCACCTTGCATTGAGAATGCTATCTTACATTAAACATTGAGCATGCCATGTAGTTCATAGCATTGAGTATGCCATGATTGTTTGCATGTAGTTCATAGCATTGTGTATGCCATGTTGTTTGCATGCTTAGGTTACATCGCATTGTGTATGCTATGTTGTCCATTTGCATTGTGAATGCTAGTTGTTACATGCATTAGCATTGTGCATGTCATTAGCCTTGTTAGGTTGTTCATGTTGCATTGCACACTTGCATGCTTGAGTCGTATTGTGTATGCCCTGTTTTGCATTGTTGTTTGGATTAAGTGTTAATTTGAGTACGGGAAAAGAGGGACGTTTCATACTTAAAGTGATGAAACGTGCCTCAATTCCCGGTCGTTGACGCTCTTGATCATACCTGATAGAGTTTTAGGCTTTATGTGTTTACTTGTGCATTCATTTTATATTGAATTGTGCAACTTCGCCTCTCGGCCATCATGCATTGAAATGCACGATTGGTGGCCCGAGGGTCGAGAACCGCACTTCCTTGAGTTCATGACATGATAGGGAAAGTGGTTGTGCACACATATCTTGCAAATACATTGCCATGCCCTTTCTTGTTCTCTGTTGTAGAAAATTGGAGTTTGGCAGCAACAACTGGTCAGCCAGCCAGAAAAACTAACTGGCCGACCACTTTTCCTGGCTTTCAACAAAGATAGGTGGTTGGCCATGGCTGCAGACACCAACAACTGGTCGGCCACCCTCCTACAGGTTCCCAAGATGTGTTAAAAGCTATCTGGAGCTTGGTGCAAGGTTCTGAGGACAATTGAAAACAGAGGCAAATCGGGGCATCGCATTAGATTTCTGAACGAGGCGACCGGGCATGCATCCAGTCTTCTCCCTCTGAGAACCTCCTGTTTTATTGCTTTCCTTAGCTGCCATGCTTAGATAGCTAGCTTATGCTTTGGTTTGTACCTTTAATAGTTAATGCGTTTAGCTATTTCAATTTGTTTTGTAATAGTTAGTTAACTAGGATTAGTTAATTAATTTGTGTTGTAATAATTAGTTTAATTAGTTTAGATTAGCTAGTTAGCTTCTTATTCGGTCTCTCCATCGAGAGGGCCAATTGTTGTAATAAGCGTGCGTGTGTGTGATGCATGTCTTCCAACCTCCATTTCTTTCTCCCTTTTACTTAATCGCTTACGATGATTAGTTTTAGGGCATATTTCAAATTAGCATACCTTATGCTTGCATGCGTGCATCCATTCATCTGTTTGCATGCACCGGGCTCGGCACATCATACTAACCGCATTGTATTTTAATACATTTACTTGAATACATGTACCAAGTTGCATTTCATATGACATCTTAGAATAACCGAGCCTATCTGAGTTGCATTTTTGCATGTGCTGCATTAGCCATCTTAACATGAACTAGGATCATACATGATTTCTAACTAATTTTTTGTTTTGGCTCGGAGTATACTGTGAGTGTTTACGCTTTAGCATAATGCATGTGTGTTATTGATTGCCATGAAAGCATGCTTGTCATGAGGCTAACTGCTTATTTGATATAACTGCCTGAATGCCTGTGGGTGAAGGTTGGATTGCTTGAATTGGAACAATTCATCAAGTCCCTGTTTTAGCCTACTTGCGAGTAGCAAACTTCAAACCATTTTCAAACAAACGGATATGCAATGTTTGTTCCAACTTAGGCGATCTAGTCTATACTTGTATGCTGTGTGCATCACATAGTAATTCTAGGTTTAATAACCGGAATAAGAACACATGTGTTTTCAAAAACGAAATATCATGATTAGTACAGGCCGATCTTTGATCGGGCGAGCGGGGGTGCTCATTGCATGACCTTCCCCTCTCGTACCCAAGTTTCCGAGTCGAGGCAACTTTGGTGATGACGGACACGTGGCCTTAGGCACGAGTTAGGGTTTTCTAAATTCTCCTAAAATAAAATATTTAGGTAGCGACTCTGTATCTGGCAAAGCAGTCCATGTTTGGCACTTCTTTATAAAAAATTAGTTTTTTAAAACGATTTGCCGGATTTGGACTCTTTGGTGATTTATCAATCTTACATTGCACTTTGTAAGATCAGATTAAGAACCGTGACATTGAGTCCGAACTGTAGTAGCTCAGAACAAAACGAGATTTCGCGCCCTCACAACGCGGATATCGGAGAGTTCCTAGGAGCGCGTCTACAGCAATATATCCTCGCTAAATCTTTGTCCGAAAAAGATATGACATTTGTGGCCTCTGTTCTCCCCTTTTTGATGGTAAGTTGTGTACTTAATACCTCCCTTAAGTGCTCAGCCTTTTTGATCATCCCCCTGAGCTCACATATCCACTCAGGTTCGAATATCCCATGTATTACATTAATTACGTCTTGAGGTGGAGCGTCGATTGGCATCCCATTTGGGTTGTTGTGGTTTTGGGGGGCTGGCTGTGCCCCTCATTCTATGTACTGGTCCAGGTGCCCAGCTGCCACTAACTCCTTCAAATGCTGCCTCAACGGCGTGCAATTTTCAGTGCGGTGCCCTTTTTCATCATGGAAGGTGCACCAAGACCTCTCGTCGTAGTCTTTTTGTGTTTCTCCCAACTTAGCTGGCCATTGGACGAAAGGTTCATTGCGTATCTCACTGAGAATCTGGTAGATTAGTTTTTTGAACACTGTGGTAATGGCAGTGCGAACTCTTAACCTCATTTTGTCTGGGTCCTCTCAGTTGGCCCGCCTGCCTCACCCATTCTTGCTTGGTTGTTCTATCGTGTTGACTTTTGCTGTGGTCTTTTTATCTAGCATTACTGTTGTGCCAGATTTCACTTTAGCACGGACGCTATCTTCCTCCACGCGAATATGTTGGTGCACTCTCTCCATTAAGGCCTCCATCGTGAGGGGTGGCGTCATAGTAATTGAGTCCCTCAATTTGTTACCGACTGGCAGGCCCCGTTTGTATTGTGCAATGGCGAAGTTTGTAGGGCAATCCCCAATCTGGTTAAAGGTTTCCCAGTAGCGACTGTTGTAGGACCTCAACGTCTCCTTGTCGCCCATGTCAATGGAGAGTAGCAGATCGATCTCCACTGGTGTCTTGGTGTTCGTTCTGAACCTAGTCACGAACGCCTCTGCCAATTGTGCCTAGGAGGCGATGCTACCTTCTGGTAGCCTTTCGAACCAGGTTAGACCTAGGTCGCCAAGGTTGGATGGAAATAGGATGCACATTAAAGCCTCGTTTCGCCGGTATACTGCCATAACCTGGTGAAAGTGGCTTAGGTGCATGTAGGGGTTGGACTTCCCCTCATAAGTGGTGAATTTGGGCTGGTGAAAGTCTGAGGGTAGTGGTGCGTTCTCAATTGCCGAAACGAATGGTGAGCTTTATAACCTTGCTAATACTTTGTCTGCTAGTTCATAAGCAAGGCGCGGCATTGGCATTCCTACCTCGACGCTACCATGCGTCCAAGGGGCTAATCGCTGAAGGACTGAAACTCTGCGCGGGTCGTGAGCCCTGGTGTCCTCCTTCCATCGGGCCCTTTCATCAAGCATAGTTCGTAAGTCAGATGATCTAGGCAACTCCGTGTGCCTAGATAACGTCTGGTGTGTGTGCGATGGCCGATAGGTGCTTCCCTCAGTACACGACCTCTCAGTTCTCGTTCTCTCAGACCTAGAGTAACGAGTCCTAGAAGTCCGCGATTGAGTGTCGCCTGTTCTAAGACTCCTACTTTCTGCTTGCGATGGTATGGTATGCTCACCACGATCTTCCGAGTGGCGAGGGGGCGTGTTGTCTTTGCGCCCCTCTTTTTCCTTTTATCTGGCGCTTCATTGACTCCATGTCTGCTGCCATCCTCCTTATTAACTCGTCCTGCTCTTTCACGCGATCCTCCAAAACTCGAGGGTCCATCCTCCGCCTCTGTCTTTCAGGACTTTGAGAGCGACAGGGACTGTCACCCCGTCTCCCCCTTGCATCCCTCCGGGGGTTCTGTCGTTGGGGTTCTAAATCCGCCGTGGGAGGGATAGAAGGCAAACCTTTGCGCCTCCCACCCCCTCCGGGGTTTGCCCATCAATAGCTGATTGCGGCAAGTATTCATTGTGCGCCATTGCTTCCAACTAGAGAGGAAAGCTTGATCAAGAGGTTTTATTCTTTGTGGAATTCCCACAGACGGTGCCAATTGTACGAGCACAAAATAATCTTCTCGTATAATTCTGTTGATCAAGTTTGTACTCCTCTAAACGTCGTCGCTTTATTTCCTGAAAACACAAACGTGAACTAGCCGGCGGGTGTGTGCCGGATACCTCTCTCATGCCTAAGTCAGCAAAATAGACAAATAGACAAAAGCTTTGTGTATTCCGAAAATCAAAGTTGTGTTACCCCTACATAGGTTCTGTTGTGAGCTTTTTATAGTTTTTGCCTGGCATAATCCCAGTAGGACTCTTATTCCTCCATGTAGAGTCCTCTTAGGAATCACACTCCTGAAAGATAATGTTTATCCTTCAACACCCCCCTCACTGCTTAAAACCAAGTGAGATGGTTTTACCTCGGTTAGATGTCAGTATGACCGAGCTAACACTAGCCCTTTGTCATACTTAATCCAGAACCTTCACATGCAACACATAGCTCAGCTCTTGTTCACTTGTACCTCGGTTTTGTCTGTTGAGACCGAGTTAACTACAGCAAGCTTTGACCGAGCTAACAAGAGCAAGGTCCACCATAAGAAGCCCAAATACCTCGGCTCCGAATACTATGACCGAGCTAATTATCACCACTTCGACCGTGGTGACTGTAACCATACTTGGACTGAGCTAACACTAAGGTCCACTCGCTAAGCCCTTTTCACCACGGCTCATAAAACAGCCTATTACTACGCCTGGGCTTAGCTCGGCCTTAATGCTCATAAAAACTCCCTCTCACTTACTATATATATATATATATGTAGTCTCATCTCTAATTTGCTTTGGTATGTTAATAATATTATAATGTACATGGTTAGGGAGGACATTTCTTCTCATTTCGCCCCCATGTGTTTTCTCCATTTCCGTTGAAGGAGCAAGGTCAGATCAAATTTTCCTCCCCCACTCGTTTATATATATATATATATATATTATATATAATTTAATTTGTTTTAAAAATATAATAAGACCGAAATACTAAAATATTACACTTCACATTCATTATTTAATATTTTACATCTATCTTATCACTAATAAAATATTATTCATAATATACCATTTCATCTTTTATTAATACCCATCATGTTTATTAATACCGACATTTTAAAATTACAAAATTAATTCATGCCAGCCATGCTCTGTTACCATCCCTACTAGGGGCAACACCATTAGAGGGATGATGGGTCTCATCCACCCATCATCCAATCAAACAGCATTGAATTTTTGTTTTTCACAGTAAAAATTTTATTTAACAACCAATTGATCCCATTAAAACAACTAAGGGACCTCATCCGTTAGAAACCAAAAATCTATTAGGAGCCTTGTCCTTCTCTTCTCAACACTCAAACTAAATGAGAGATTAATAGTTGAATGGTTACTTAATCATGTATATGAAAGAGGATGTGTTTGACTCCATTAATAATGAGATTATTATGAAATAATTTCAAAAATAACACATCGTTAAATACAATTGTAAAAATTTATGTATTTTTTTTAATATGATAGTATTTTATTAAAAGTTTATTCTAATTAAAATTTGAGAAGCTCAAATGTTAATTAATTTAATTTTTTTCTAAAAGAATTCGTAGAGTTTACATTTTTTGAGTAATCTCATCTATAAAATTTTTTGGAGTCACCAATAATCCTTACCATCAGTGGTGGAGCCAGAAAATTAAATTAGATGGGGCACTTATTAATTACAATATCGAAAATTTTTACAAAAATATTTTACGCAAGTTTTTACGATTGATTTCGATAAATATTAAAAAAATAATGTTATTTATAACAATATAAAAAATATATGGATATAAGTCTTAAAATAAATTATAAGGTAAATTACAAATACACCCTCTGAGGTTTGATTAAAATACGAATCGCCCCTTGTGATTTTGAAAATTACATTCCACCCCCGAGGTTTCTAATTTCATAACAAATAGCTCATTTAATTAATGAATCATCAAGTCAATTAACAGTTTTTAATGATATTAGAAATATATTTCAATTAATAATTTAGGTAATTTTATTATTGTATAGAAGATCAATTATGAATTTCATTTTTTTAGTTAATTCTGTTAAATAAAAAATACTAACAAAGAGGTGTTTGTAATTTTTCAAACAATAAGGACAATTTATATTTTAAACAAATCTCATAGGGTGTATTTATAATTTATCCTAAATTATATAATAATAAATTATTTTTTCATACAAAATTTGATTAAAAATTCAATATAATGGTAATACCACGTCATCATTAGTATGTGATACCACCAAATAATAGTAAATAAACACATAGAGAGTAAACCTCTATGTTAAATATAACTAACAATCCAATAAATTTCATATTTTTATAGTGAGATTACTTATATTTGCATGTCAATAATAATGACATCACCGTTACATTCAAAATTTTTTATAAAGTTTTCATAGATATTATGATTTATAGTAGTCTTTTCATTTTCAATCAAAACAACTATTATTGTTCTCATAATTTTTAAAATGTCATTGATAATTCACTCTAATAATATTTTTATAATTTTTTTATTTAAAATATTTTTTATATATTTGTATAAAAAAAAAAAAAACCTAAAATCCAGGGGGGACACTTGACCCCCCTGGTCCCCAAGTACCTCCGCCCCTGCTTACCATGATACTCATTTGGACAAACAAAAAAACATATGCACTTTTTACTGCCTTTCAACTATTAAGACTATATTTGATTCATAAATTTAAAAATATATTAAAAAATGAAAAGCAAAAAAATGAGTGAAATGTAATTTATTTCATTCACATTATTTTTTTATTTATTTTTTAAATTCTTATCAAAATTCATGAATTAAACACGGTCCTCAATTGGGTGGGCCACTTATTTCCCAATTTATCCGAAAATTATGTACTAGTTGGGCTTGGGCGGGATCGGGCTTTGTCTACATGTTAAGAAAAGGGGAAATTACCCACAGGTCCCATGTGGGACATGTGGAGTCCATTTAATCCCAAAACTTTTTGAGTGCACTAAAAAGTCCTTTCCTTTATCTCTCTGGTTTTTGCCTCTCTTGTTACGTTTTCTTCTTTCTCTTTTTTTCTACATTTTTCTTTCATCCTCTTCGTCATAGACGATGGTGCAAGTGTTGCTTCTCTCTTTACGACCTGCCAATCTGAACGTCTATGCCGATCTGAACCTCTACGGCACCACCGTCGTCACTTTCTCCACCACGCAGATCGATTATTGACGCCGAAGATCTGATCAGAGTGACCAGATTTGGTACGATGCAGAACTGAAGAACAAGAAGACGATGAAGAACAAGAACAAGAAGACGCTCATCCTCAGATCTGTGCTTAGATTGAACAGATTTGTGTATATATCTTTGTCAATTTCTCTCTCTTTCTCTCTCTATTTACATATTTTTTTGGGGATAGTTGTTGATCTATGGTTGTTGTTGTTGATGATGAAATAGATCTATAATATCATTGAAACAGATCTGTAATGACTCAGATTTGTACAGTTATCACACAGATTTGTAATGAGAAAATTTTTGAATTCTGAACAAGTAATTTTCGAGTTTTAGTTACAGGCGGTGAAAACTGTAAAATTTTACAATTTGAAATTTTTTTTTTTGTGCTGGAATGGATCATGGTTTAAAACTGTAAAATTTTGCAGTTTTATAACATGCTTTAGAACTGTAAAATTTTACAGTTTCATAACATGTTTTAAACATTCCGACGACTTCCCGGCGATGTTAAACATTCCGACGAGTCTCCGGCGACCGTTTGTCGGAAGTCTGACGGTAGTAAGATGTGAACAGTGTCTGTAAATTAAAAAAAAAAAAAAAAAGGATTTTTTGGTAACAATTAAAAATATGTTGGACTAATTGGTGCAAGTATTTTGTTTTGGGATTAGCTGGGTTTTGAACTTGTTACATGGGACTTATCAGTAAGTTCCCCTTAAGAAAATAGAGGGGGCCGTAGAAGGCCAGGCATGGTGGACTTTTGCTCCATAAGTTTTCTATGGTTTTGTTTGTGATATTTCATTATTTGCTTTATATTGAGTGCAAATGATATCATAAAATTATCTACCTCTTATAAACATGAACTGAATTTTAAGTCCCCCCATAATGTAGAACTAAGAAAAAAGAAAATTAACGCTTCCTTTGTTTAGATACGAAAAACTTTTTTTTGAAAATATTTTTCTATGTTTTGTGGTTTTGGTGGTGAAACGAAGGTAGAGGTGGTGGCATGATGGTGATGCGATAGTGATAACGATGGTGATGGTGACAGTGCCATGGTGATGGTGGTGTGGTGGTGGAGGTGAGAGTGGCGGTTGTAAAATGTGGTGATATTGGTAAGACTTTAGTCAGGAAAATGTTTTCCACTTTTTAAAAGTGAAAAATATTTTCTGTCCATATAAGCTTGTTTTCTGTTGATCATGAAAAATATTTTTCGTTGACTTTCGTTTTCTATTGTACCAAATACCAGAAAATATTTTTCACAAAATGGTTTCTGCCCAAACAAATGAAACGTCATAAAAAAAAATTAAAAAAAAAGATTATATTTCATTCATTTTTTTTCTTACCCTTTGTTTTCCCTGTGTTTATCTATTTGTCCACAATTTATGATCAAAATAAAACAGGTATGAAGAATATCAAATAATAATTTTTACATCGTCATTTGATATCCGTCATGGTAAAGGTCTCATGCTTCGTTTGGATTTATAAAAAAGATAGGAGATGGATTGAAAGGGAGATAAAATTAAAATAGAAGGGAAAAATAATTTTATTTGGATCCTCATATTACTAGAAACCATTGGATGAAAGATTTCAAATAACTTGTTACCTCAACTTCTTCATTACAAATCTAAACTATTAAATATAAAAGGGTAAATTACACTGACACTCCTTGAGATTTATGTTTATTACAGTTCACCCCTTCACATTTGGAAAATTACACTGACCCCCCTGCTAATTTAATTTATGTATGATGATCATTATGGTAAGGGGGAACTGTTATGAAACTTTAAACCTCATGGGGTAATCTGTAATGAAACTTTAAACTTCAGGAAGGGAGATGTAATTTCCAAAAGGTGAGGGAAAAACTGTAATAAACATAAACTTCAAGGGGTGTCAATTTAATTTACCCAATATAAAATTAAGCTATCCTCCTTGAATGATTTGTGTCTAAATCTTTTCATTTCAAATTCCATAAATTCAAAGACATCTGCAAATTCAATGTTAAATACATGTTTAAACTACAATTTAAAGTTAAATTACTTTTCTTAAATGATGAGTGTTAAATCATTTCATTTCAAATTCATAAATCTAAAATAAGCAAATTCATAAATCTAAAATAAGCACATGCATAAAACCATTTTCACAAGAGGGTTATGCTAATAGGGATATAATCAGGCCCGACCCTGTTTTTTTGCAAAATCATTTTCTATGGATAACAATGCTAATCCATTCAATCTTTCTTGTGACATGGCTGATCGAGGGCATTTTTGATCATTTTTAACTTTGAAAAGCTTCTTTCTCCCGATGCAGTTGTAACCGGAATAGTCAAAAGCATCCTATAAGCAACCCATGAATTTGGGAATAAGATGGGGAGAGAGAATGGACCCTTTTAATTTCGAATAGGCCTTTTAATTTTTTTAGTGGGTCAATTTATTTTAAGTTAGTTTGGATTTTCTTTAATTTTTTTTGGACTTAAAACATACCCAACATATTACACTAAACTATAATAGGAGAGGACCCTTTTTTTGGGTCTATTTTGAGGGGCCCTAAGCCATGGTCTGGTGAGCCTATGCTCAAGGCCGGCCCTGGATATAATTAGGACCATCAATAACAAACACTAAATGATAAAATGTTTATAATCTCAATACACAATCTATATATCTAAAAATATTTTAATATATATTTTTAAACACTATTTACACATTTCAATACACTTTTTATATAATTTTTAACATTAACAGCAATTCTAAGTGTTGTTTTTAACATTTTCCCTTATTAAAAAAATAAAGTTAGGGTCTCAGAATTTCGAACCCAAAAATGGGTTTGGGTGGTAGCGATTAAATTGATGAAGTGTAAGGTCTACATATGAAATGAATATGTGAAATTATAGATAATTTTTGAATTTTTATATCTGGTCCATAACATTACTGCTTATTGAAGGAGAGTGCTTCTAATTAAACCTTATTATTTTATTTATTTATTTATTTATTATTTTATATATTTTTTTTATCTCAACCATATGTGAGAGCGCAAATTTTCATGCTTGTGAAAGAGATAAAGAAAGGGGAGTGTAGTGAAGAACTAGTGCAATGCAATAGAAGTACTTCAATGAATTGGGCTAATTCAATTGATCATTTATACGATCGTATACTACAATAATATGTTTTTCAACTCTCTCCTAATAGATGCCATAAGTTCAAATTTCATGTGGGGTGTTAGGATGATTCAGTGATTCATTTGAATGCAAATCCCATTTCTTCCTTTTTCCTTAAATCTAGACTAGAGTAAGGTTTAAGAAGTGCAACAAAAAAGAAAAGTTACAAAATTTGATCACTATTGTGAACTCCTATTTAAGAAGTCAAGAAGCCAATTCTTACCAAATACAAAAATTGACTATTTCTCTCCCTATTATGGGCTTTGTATTGAGTTGTTTATTAGTTATCATTATGGCCTATTTCTTTTGGTGGTTGTTAAGCTTTCAGTTATGAGTTGTTGTATTATTATTAGGGGGATTTGGTGATAGACCCGTCACTATCTAATTTGTTTTTCAAAAGGATAAGAATTATATAGATCCTTTTAAAACCCCCTAATATTTTAAAACTTGTTTCTTTTACTCTATATATATATATATCAGCTCTCCTGTAAAGTCATTCTCACAGTATATTTCAGAGTAAAATTTTGCTTTGAATCCTAGTAAACTTTACTCTGATTCAAAGTAAAATTTTACTCTAAATCAGAGTAAAATTTATTATGATTCAAAGTAAAATTTTATATCGTTAAGCACATATATTGTCTTAGAGGTAAAATTTTACTCTCATTTTATCAAACAAAAACAGAGCATATACCAGAGTAAAATTTTACTTTTATTTTATCAAATAAAAACAGAGCACATACCAGAGTAAAATTTTACTCTTATTTTGTCAAATAAAAATAGAGAACATCCTAGAGCAAAAAAAAAAAAGAGAAATAGAGAGATAGAGAGAGCACATATATTGCCTTAGATTTGGTTCAAACTAGAGTAAAATTTTATTGTCTGAAAAACAGAGCATGATGAGGAGACAAAGAGAAAAAGAAAGAGAGAATATATATATCTGAGATGATAGATCTCAAATTTGACGTCATCAATCTCAGATCTGAAATCTTGGCCGCTAAGGATGACGATGATGGCATCGAATGGTGCTAGTGGTTGAGATGCTAGTGGTGAAACGGTGGTGGTGGTGGTGACGAACAACATCAATGGTTGAGACGGTGTTGGTGGAGACGACGGAGGTGGTGGAAACGATGGTAGTCATGGTAGTAGAGATGGTGATGGGGATGGTGGTATAGATGGTGGTGGTGGTGGTGATGGTGAATAGAGCTCTTAGAAAGAGATAGAGGAGAAAGATAGAGAGTTTGTGTGTGAAGGGATAAATTTGTCACACAAAATATAAATCTGAAATTGTTTGTCCTTTATACAAGACTTTATAATTATGAGGGATTTTGAAAGTATAAATTTTTTGTTTTTGGTCCTTTTAAAAAGAAAAGAAAGGTAAGTTGGGTTTATGGCCAAATTTCCCTTATTATTATTCAATTTGATATAATTTTTTTCCTTCATATCTTTATTTTTAAATAATAAATCAATGATAAATATTTACATAAGGGACCATACAAAACAATTACACATAACATTTCTCAACTCATGCAATTTATTTGAAAAAAATTATTAGATACTCCTAGAGTATCATGTGTAATTATCTACATAACACTTTTGATCAATGAAAAACTAAGCTATGTTTGGCATAGACTTTTTAGGCTAAAATAGTCACAAAAAAACAAAATACGCTAAAAAGTTAATGAGACAAAATGTTACATCCAAACTATAATCATTTCATTTTTTTTCTCACAAAAGTTAAAAAAGCCAAAAAGTCTATCCTAAATGAGACTTTTTAACCTCAGGCTAAAATAGCCAAAAAGTCAAAAAGCCAAAAAGTCAACTCACATCCCAAATGAAGGCTGTCTTTGAACTATTTAACAAAGGTAAGTCAATATATCTTCCCCACAAACTTCTGTCATACGATTAATTTAAAACACTATTTAAATAATATCACATGATATTTCATAACAATTGAATAACTACTAATTTATCAAAGCATATTAAGAGTTGTTTGGGAAGTGACTTTTTAGTGATTTTTTTTGTTAAAATATGAGGTGAAAAAATTAATATGTTTAAAAAAAACTTTTTAACTTTTTATGAAAAATGTGTAAAAAGTAAAGTAAATAGAAATGAATCTTTAATTTTCTTGTATAAGATATATATATTTTTTTGGAAAAATTATTTATAAGTCCTATTTGGAAGACTTATTTAATGTGAAGTTTTATGTAATTTCTTATAGAGTTCCAAGTCCTATTTAGATAGAAATGTATTCTATAAAGTCCTATGAGTTGTAAGTAAATAATAATAGTGTAATTTTATACCCTTATATGTTTCCATATTATTGATTGTTATATCATTCACATATTATGTGTTTTGGAGGCTTTTAGACAAATGGATTGTGTTGGACACGTCTGTGGGCGTGAATGTCGCATTTTTCTTTGATTCCGGTGGATTTTGAAAATGTTGATTGTTTGGATGTAGATATGGCCGATGTTGTCTTGAAGGTTGGAGGTTGTGTTTTGTTTGCTTTTGCCGATTTTGAATCCAAGTGATTAAGGGAAGAAGCTAGGGTTTCTGCTTCTCCAGTTGGTGCGTTTTGTTGTTGTGTTTTTTTCCAATTGTTCATTTGTCACTGACATCTTATCTTTTATGGCTTTGACAATCTGTTACAACTATCCATTGGCACACTTTCATTAGCCTTCGATGAAGTTACATTGAGGTTGTAATGTTAACCACATTTACAATGTTGTTATGTATTTTGTGTTACGTTCGGCTGTATTTGTTTTTCAATTTGTGTTGTGTCGTTGTTGTATTCAGTGTTTACATACGTGTCACATTACATTGCACAAAACGACTGGGGTTTTAATTTTTTAATTTGATGTGGGTTGAACCACGTCACGTTAAGTTGCGCAAAATTACAACGTTGTTATGTCTTTCGTGTTTAATTTTTTAATTAAGTGTTTACATACGGGACAAATTACGTTGTGCAAAATTACAACGTTGTAATGTCTTTTGTGTGTTATATTCGGTTGTATTTGTCTTTGAATTTGTGTTGTGTCATATAATTTAGTGTATACATATGTGTCACATTACGTTGCGCTTTTAATTTTTTTCTACCTCTCATATGATGTCGAAATTACGGTGGATTTTGGGACGTATAATGAACAATACGTTTAAATAGTGTGCTCACATTTGATTATAAAACACACATGTCGCATGCCTTATTTGTTGGTTTGGTGGCGGAATGTATTGACATGGTTGATACACGGAAGGGTTCAAACATGCAATGGATACTTTTACTTGAAGAGATGAAACAATCTGCATAATTGTGGTGTTATTGTTCGAACTGAAAAGCATAGTAGAATCAACTTTGAATTAGTTTGCAATGTTGTTGGTGATCGGGTGCGTGACAAGCCGCTTACACGTCCCACTGACGTCATGTTTGACCTGAAGAAAGAGTACAGATTGACGTAAATGTGACAACATATAATGGATATGTCACACTGTGTGAATATGACGACATGGAAAACAATGTGATGACATGGAAGACAATGTGACGTATGCCAATTCAAACATCAACTAATTGTACCCAATTACACGTCCCACTGACGTCATGTTTGACCTGAAGAAAGAGTACGGATTGACATAAATGTGACAACATATAATGGATATGTCACACTGTGTGAATATGACGACATGGAAAACAATGTGACGACATGGAAGACAATGTGACGTATGCTAATTCAAACATCAACTAATTGTACCCAACACAAACCACTAACCAAAGTCGTATTGTTTGTCATACAAAATACAGTTAATGTCATAACGTATATTACGTGATCACATATTTCACAAAAAAAAAACATAACAACGTATCCACATTCTCACACACGTTCACAAATGTGACAATTAGGTAGTCCACGTAAACGTCAAATCACAACCACGAATGTGATGACATGAATTGGGGACGTGAAATCACAACCACATTTCGGAATTATGTTACTTCCATTATTCGACTCTTAGTAACAATTTACAAATAGTCCCACAAATTCACGGTCATATTCAGAAATGGGGTTAGATTCATATTTAGAAATTATTCATATGGGATCCCATTCACATTCATAACTTACTTATACGGGGTCATATTTACATTCAAAAGTAATTTACATTTGGGTCACATTCACATTCAGAAACTGGACAACACATAAAACACGGACGTGGCATCAGTCACATTCAACAACTTACTTTTGTTACTTAATGAGCACAACCAAATGACATCGTAGCACAACGTGAACCCCCAAAAATTAGAGCATCAAACACAATCATTTGCTTGGGTTCCACAAAAAAAAAAAAAAATCAGTAAATGGACCCTATATTTGGCAACACAACAACGAATCACGCACAAAACACCTAAATTCGAAAACCCACCTAACCCCCATCCTAGAACACCAATAACTAAGTCACATAACACACAATCGACAACCTGCACATATATACTAACATTTTCAAATCGAGAACTATCAAAACCTGTAATCCTCATAAAACTCACAAAATATACAAATATACAATTACCATTATAGTTTCTGACTGAAAGAAATCGAAATTATCAACAATCCCATATTTACATAAACCCTAGTTATAGGTTGTTAACCAAAATCAAATGAATGAACATTGCAAAATAGGGGGTTAGCCACACTTCCATTTTGGAGCCATCCTTCGTCGTCGTTCAACGAAGACGGGATTTCGTTCCCATTGTCCCGTGAAACCTCACTGTCGAATCGCACCCCTTTTCATCTCAGTGGTGGGTTTCCAGATATTTTGAAAACGGAAGTGTGGCGGGACAATTCCAAAACTTATAAATAATTGTTCCTATTTTTGTTTGGGGAGACTTATAAAATGTTATAATTATTTATAAGTCTCCCCAAATAAAACATATAAATAATTGTTCCTATTTTTGTTTTTTACTTTTTAATTTCTCAGTTGTGATTAGTGGCACTAAATTCAGGGGCACTAATGCCCCGAATTTCTATATCAGGTAAAAAAAAAAAAAAAGTTACCAAAATAAAAAAATTAATGCCATTAATACTCAACAAATTAGTGCCACAAATCATTTTTCTTAATTTTTTAACCATCAAACTAAAATATCAATTATTCAAACGAGACCTAATCACATGCATGGGAAACCACCAGTTAATGCGGGCCATGACAATGCCAGTTGGATCAGAACAATTTAATGCCAATATGTCTTTACTCAGAGCCAACATTTCACTTTGCAAGCCCATTATGTACATATATATATCCTCTGAAATTTTCATTTCTACAAAAGCAATTCAACATCAGTGTTTTTGGTTGGTTGTCAACTTGTCATCATCAATCAATGTAGATTGTTAGATTTCTTGGGATATAGGACCACAGCTTACTGGGAATGGCAACTCGATGGTCAGGCCCGGCCTCAGATTTTTGGGGTTCAAAATCGATAATTAATTAATAAATTTTTGAGACTCTTCACATTTCTTTTTTTATTGAATGAAAAAAAAAAAATTGAAAGTAAAGGACAAAAATTTGTGTCAAAATCACAAAAAATACTTAACATTACATTACAATAACTAATAAGTATCGCTTGATTCTCACTCTTATTTTTAGAAGCAAATACCTCAATTATATTTGCATAATCTAATTTTTTACAAAATCATTTTCAATGAATAACAATGCTAATTATTTTAAATGAGCCTTTCAATTTTTTAATGGATTAATTTATTTTAAGTTAATTTGAGCCTTCCTTAATTTTTTTTTTGACTTAAAATATACTTAATATATTAGACTAAATTATAATAAAAGAGACCCTTTTTTAGGTCTATTTTCAATGGATAACAATACTAATTTTTTTGAATGGTCTTTTAATTTTTTAAAGGATCAATTTATTTTAAGTTAGTTTGGGTCTTTTTAAATTTTTTTAGACTTAAAACATACATAATATATTACACTAAATTATAATAGGAGAGACTCCTTTTTTTACTTTATTTTGAAGGGCTCTAAGCCATGGCCTTGTGACCTATGTCCCAGGCCGGCCCTATTGATGGTAGACCCTCTGGAAAGCAACCCTGCTCAAGGCTTTATTATGGGAAATTAGTTAAAAATTGATTTTTTGAATTTTTTTTTATAAAATCTATTAAAAAATAAAAAGAATGGTATAATTCAAAATAAGTGAAAAGTTAACTTTTGATTTTTTTTATATTCTTTTCAAAAAGAGACCTTAATATGGAAAACAAAAACAAACCAAAGAGAGACACAGAGTTGTGTTTTAGGACTGTTTACAAGTCATCACTTCCGCACAAATGTCCACTGACTCACCTCTACCCCCAACAACATTTAGGCAGGGTCGCTTTGGTAATTATTTCGTTTTTAATTTTTAGTTTTTATTTAATTTTTTTAAAAAAGTATCATAAAAATTTATTTGATAATTTTTTTGATTTATAAATAGTTGTCTCAGTTTATAAATTTGAGTAAAAATGAGTTTATGTTGGTTTTTAAACAGAAATTTAAAAATTCAACTAACAATTTTTTTCAATTAATTTTTTTTTTCAAATAATTTTTTTTAATTAATTTTTTTCAAATATTTTTTTTTCAATTATTTTTTTCCAATTAATTTTTTTTCAATTAATTTTTTTATGTGTATGATCCCATTGTCATAAAATAATAAAAAAATATAAATATTTTAGGCCTGAAGAAACATATTTTTTAGTTTATGTTTTTAAAATTTTTCAAACATTTTGTTCAAACCAAACGCGTTTATAGTTTATGTTTTTTTAAAAATAAATAAAAACCAATTTATAAATTTTTTGTAAATATAAATAAAAAACGTAAATATTACGAAACGCTACTGTAGTGTTTGGTTAGTGAATGGTTTTTTAAAAATTTGGTTATTTGAGGTGAGTTAAATAAGTTACATTTTTTTATATATATTTTTTATTGTTAGTGATTTGTTTTTAAAAAAAATTATGTCAATTTTTTTTTTTTTAAACTTTTTCTATCCATCTTGTGTAGACAAATCTAAAAAAAAAATTAAAAGTCAAAGTAAGTAAAAAAAGTCCACTATTTTTTTGCTTATTTTTATTTTTTTGGGATTCTTTTTGAATTTTTTAATTTTTCGGTTTGTCTCGTCGAACTAGATTTAAAAACCTAAATTTTTTTAAATTTTTAAAAAAGAGTTCACTCAAAAAAAAAAAATAAAAAAATAAATAAAAGCTACCAAAGCAAATCCCACGTATCCACAAAAAAAGCTACCCATAAAAGAGTGATTATTTGCTGATTTTACAGTAATATTTCACACCATTCAACACATGACACATGTTATGTTTTTCTTTTATAACACAATAAAAAGTATAAAAATGTTAGCGATATCAAAAATTCTACTAAAAATTTTATCAAATATCTTACATAGGTATAAGATCTACATGAGACTTACCTTGTATGAATTCTACACCCATATAAAATATTTGATAAAAACTTTAATAAAATTTTTAAAATCTCTAAGATTACTTTAAAAAGTCGTGAGTCTCACAATGTTAATCAATAAAAATCAAGATGGGGGCGTCATGTGTGTTTGGCCAATGACCACCAAATATTTTTTTCCCAGAAAGTGGGCACGTAATTTGTCAACATTAATGATGTGCGGTGTATTGTTGGGTCATGTTTGGATAAAAGTAATGCTAAGGGTCAAATATTTTATTAATATTTTATTAAAGTCAAGTTTAACAATACTAAAATAACAACAATGATAAAGATCACTAATTTTGAAATTCTAAAAAGATTACTAATGACATGACACTTAATAAAAAAAGAAAAAAAATACAAAACCAAGGTCAACACATCAAATCATTCATAGTGGGGCCCATTACCACATCATTAGTGATAGCACTAATTAGTGCTCTCACTCATTTTCCCTAAAACAATCTATCTTTTTATCTTTTTTTCATCACATCACCTCTTTACTTTTCTGTATATCTTTTCGTAAAAAGATAAAAAATACACTTATTTAGGTTATCCCAAACAACCCCTAAATATTTTACATATGGCTGGGGATACAAATATTTTATTAATATTTTTATTAAATATGTGGGGCACAAACAAATTAATATGATGATTCTAAGCAAATTAATGGCGGTTTAATAGGGAAAGAAATCGCAAAGCCCACCAACATTATCATCAACCTAGGAAAGAGTGTCAAAACGTAAAAGAAATACTAGTTCAAAAAAAAAAAAAAATAATAATAATAATAAAAATGTAAAAGAAATAAAAAATATTGAAAAATTTCATAATAAGAGAGAAATTATTAATTATTGCAGTTAGTAAGTATTGACCCCCTAACTTTCTGGCTTCTAGATAGAAGTGTACATGAGTGGTCAATTGAGTTAATCCAATTAGTTTAACTTGTTTAAATTACACTATTAAAATTTAAGATATTTTTAGAGTAATTTTCTTTTAATAACTAGATATCTACTAAAATATTACTTTTATTTTTCAAATTAATCGTCTTACAACACATTTCTATAAGTATTATGATCTAATTTTTATCTTTTATCATACCAAAACTCCACTCTAATTAGATTTTAGGTTAAGGTTTATATTGAAAAATATTTTCAGGATTGTTTTGGAGTATTAAATTTATCATTTTGGAACACAAATATATTACGTTTGTTAGATTTTTGATTTAAGCCAAGTTTGGTTATCCTAAAAAAGTGCACTTATTTTATCTTTTTATCTTTTTTGGGTCATATCAATCAACATCTCCTCTCTACTTTTTCTACACATAATACAATAAAAATTAAAAAATATACTTATTTAGTCTTTCCAAACTTGAAGAGATTCACAATAAGTTTTAATGGGTCTTATAAAATATTGTTCACGCTAAAATTACTTGGAGTAATTATCAAAAGTTGGGAATTACTTTGAAGGAGTAACTAATTCTATCTAATATTTTAATAGATAACTGTTAAATTCAACCGATTCACACAATTTTTTTTGCAGAACAAAGAATGTTTATTTATGTATAGAGTTTGCCTTTTGTCTTTGCGCTGCTATTTGAATGAAATTTCTGTCAATGCATTGTATTTCTATGGAGCTTTCTCCGTCAACAATGAAGCAAAATATACCAACAGGGGTTGATTCAGTGGATAAGACCTTCGAATCCCTCGCTCAAGGCTTGGGTTCGAGTCTCCATAGTCCCTTATTGGGGTTAAACATACTCCTTAACGCCTGGAGTACGGGAGGCCTAAGCTTCGGCCCCAACGTAGGTGCGGTGGAGTTTCCTGCAGATATGCTGTAGGTGCTAAAGGCAATACTCTTTGGCGGATATGTTGGAGTAGCCTATCTGCATATCCATTTCAAGAATTAAAAAAAAAAAAAAATGAAGCAAAATATGAGAAAGATGATGTTCTTACCTTTTTTTTAAAAAAAAAAAAAAAAAAAAAAGAATTTTGGCCACAATGATGTGACTGTAGTGTTATTTTATTTTTAAATATATGTTATCTTAATGAGTCTTCTGCTTAAGTAATAAAATTAAAACTTATCATATCATTCTAAATTGATTTTATATACAATTTTTCTTCAATTTGTTTATCATTACTGAGTAATATGCATATGTACATTTTTTTATCAACATTTTATACGCTCTAAATACAAGAGAATGAGTCTAAATTAATAAATACATGAATTAGTGGTATACAATTTAAATATTGTGTCTAGGTGTGTTTTACAAAATCCTATCATTGGAATAATAGGACTTATTGTAGTCTTATTTTGGGAGTTGACTAAAAAATTAATTTATTAATAAAAAATAGGCTTACAAAAACAATTAAATTGTAAAAAAATTCATTTATTTGGTATTTTTTTGACTTTTTAAATAATTTTTTAGAATGATTAAAATGGATATTTTCATTGGGTTGACCAATAAGCTAAAATTTTTATAACAAAATAAATTCTTTTAATCAATAAACTAATTTTGAAGGCACAACCAAACCATTCCCTAGTATCATTAGCATTTCCATGGCACTCATTTGGACCAAATAGGACCCATAGGAACCAAACAATAAAGTAACATTTTTGGAGTGTGTAAATAATGCATAAATTTTGATTGTTCTTGGATTCCATATTAAAAAACTGTATTGACCCCACCAAAATGTATAAATTTCATTATTTTCTATCCATTATAAAGTGTATATTATTCACGCACTCAGGTTTCATTTGGAAAGAGATTTTTTTAGTAGAAAAGTCATTACAAAAACTAATAAGCCAAAATGTATCCAAAAAAAGTTAGTTACTACTAGTGTAAAAAGACAAATATACGCTAACATTATTTTTTTTTCATACAACTAAAGCCAGAGTAAAATGAAATTTCAAACAGAAAGTTAAAATATTACATCAGTGAGTCTTTCACGTTTTTCTATACAATTAAAAAAAGTCACTAGAAAATTATTTTCAAACATATTAATTTTTTTCCCCTTCTTAAAAAAAAAAAAAAAAAAAAAAATCAATTCACAAAGCACCCTTAGAGAGTAGTGTGTGTATGTACAAAATAGGACTCAACTATAAGCCCTCAACTCGCAATAGTTGGGTCCTCAATTGGGTGGGCCATTTATTTCCCAATTGGGTTGGAATTTGGAAATCATGAAGTAGATTGGGCTAGGGCTGTATTGGGCTTGTCCACATGCTAAGAAGGCCCACTGGTAGACTTTTGTCCCATCATGTATCTATGGTTGGTTTGTGATGTTTCATTGTTTGCTTCATCGGTTGGTTTGTTTGCTTTATACACCTTCGGCTAATTCTTGAGCTCTGAAATTAATGACCGAACAAATTTTTATTAGTTTTTTAGAGTGATTCAAACTCAAAATTTTAGATTTTATTTTTAAATCTTTATCAATCGGTCAACTCCTTTAAATTAATCTACCTCTTAGATATAGACTTTTTTTAAAAGTATATTAACTTTTTTTTTGAATGCAAAACTTTTGTTAGGCTGAGAAATTTAACTTTAGGCCCTAAGGAATTTGAAGCTAAGCTACATACATATTTATTAGAAGTGTTGGCACACACTATGCGTGCATATGTGAAATAGGGGGTGTTTGGGAACCTAGCTTTAAGGTTAAAATAGCTTCAAAAACAATTTTAGTTTAAAAGCTCCTAAATCAAAAGTTTAAAAAAAAGAAAAAGAAAAAAAGAAATGAAAAATAGGCCAGCAGTGGGTTGTCACTGTGACGATGAGTGTAGGCACAGCCTACCACTGTCACAGTGACAGGTAGGTAGTGGGTTTGGCCGGTGTGGGTAGTGGGTTTGGTCGGTGGCTGTGAGTGTTGATTGTCCTTGGGAGTGCTCGGTTGCATTGCGTATTGCGTGCTCGGAGTTTGAATCAGATTAGAAGTTCCCGCCCATGGAGTGTGGCCTTGGGTGTTGGGTGTTGTCAGTGGGTGGTCGGTGGTGTGCAGATGGGCGTTGTCAGTGGGTGTAACAGGTTGCTTTTGGTGCTAGGGTGGCGTGGGTCTTGGCTAGGCGTTGGGAGTGTAGCAGCATGTGGGTGTGGTTTAATCATGTGGGAGTGTAGCAGTCTGTGGGTGAAGGAAAGGTGATTAAAATATCTGGGTTGATTAGATGGGTTTCTAGTTCGGGCTGCTTTGAGAGTTGGTTTAGTTAATCTAGTTTGGTTTGGGTGTTTTGGTGGGTTGATTATGTGGAGACTCATGTATTTTATTTTTCTAGTTAAGTTTTTCTTAACTCTTTTTTAAAAAAAATCGAGAGGCTTAGGGATTGGTTGTATGGATGCGAGTAGCAGTAGTAGGGGTATTTTTATACTTCCGAATCTCTCTCGATGCATGTCATCTTCTTGTACCTTTAATTTCATGCTGTTAAATGAAATTTTTCTTTGCTGATCAAAAAAAAAAAAAAACAGTGACAGGTAGGTAAATTACAATTTTACCCCTTTAGATTAATTTTGAAAAATGTGAGATTAGGGATAAATTTGTCATTTTAACTTTAAATATCATTTCAACACATTTTTCAATACACCAACTCAAATAAAAATTCATCTTATCTTCCCAAACACAAAAACTAAAATAACTTACTAAAATAACCAAAAAATCAAAAAACATCTAAAATAGTCATTTCCCAAACACACACACAATTATATTAGCAATTACGATTGAAACAATTGAACAGGCTTAGAAACTACTCCAAGCAGTTAGCGCGAGTTAACTTCGTTTGCACCATCATGGCTGTTTGCTTTATAATAATATAGATATAGGAATATAAATTTATAATTATTTTACATTAAAGAAAGATCAGTATATTTGCCGTTGGAAGATGTATGAAATTTTTCCATCACAGAGGTGAGAGAAAAAAAATGATAACTTAAAATTTATTTATTTATTTCTTAAATTTTATGTTCCATCCAAACATACCCTTAGTATAGAAATTTTCAAATAATGTATTGTACATTATTATTTGGAACAAAAAAGACTCAGACCCCCTTTGGAAGTCATCCCCGAGACCTCCTTTGTCTTTTGATTGGTCAAAAATTATTATTATTATTTTTTTCTTCCCCCCACTCACCAACCCCACGTGTGTGTGGGGTGGTGATGGTGAGGGTGGGAATCTGAGGGGGTCTTAATCACGGTTGTATTTGGAATCCATTACATTGAAACTCTCATGTACCGTTTGGATGGATAATTTTAAATGAAATGATTTGAGGTTGAGTTTATTTCGTTTAAAAAATTAGAAGTTAAAATAAAAAAGGGTCTAGTTAGAATTGAGAATTATTTTATTCAGACAATAGTAGAAATAGAACTTTTATTATAAAATAAAGGGTTTCAAATAACTATATTTATATTAATATTTCAAATTCATCATGAGAAATCTGTCAGATTCAATTGTGAAAATCATATCTAAGTTATTCTTGAACAATTATAGCGCTTAAATCCTTAATCTATAAATCCAACACTAAGTATATCTAAACTAAAATTTAAATTTGAATTACTTTACTTTACTTGAATGATTTGTGATATAAATCCTTTTATTTGAAATTTATAAATGCAAAAGAAGCAGATGCAAAAAACCATTTCATAAGAAGATGGGTGTTTCTATTTACACCATAATTTTTCAAGACACCCACATATGTGAGAACACAAATTTCAATGTTTGTGAAAGAAGAATAGTAAATTAGTATGGTGTAAATGAAGGGGATAAATATTGGGTGTAACATTAATATTATATAATGGTATCATATTTAATGAGTAATCTCAATTTGCTGTAAGAATTATAATATTATTAGGGTGGTAGTCTCATTTGTAGTAGAATGGTGTTACCATTTTATTCAATATTTTTCTCAAATAGATGCACCAAAAGAGGATTGATATATATTGTTGTATTTTTTACTATTTTTTTATATCACTAAGTTAATATGATAAAATATTATTTATTTTTATTATATTCTCAATAATTATTTTAAAAAATAAAAAAAATAAAATGAGAAATAAAAAGAAAAAAGGGATATTTACACATAAGTTCTAATTTATGAACCTATACTTCATTAAGTCCTAATTAAGATTTTTAAAATTTTCAGGTGCCATTAAATTTTTAATAGTTAGAATTGCCTTTTAAACAATGATTGTTCATCATTTATAATTATCTATAAAGGAATATGATGATTTGACATTTATTTTTATTTTCAAAACTTTAAAACATTAACTTTCAAATTGAAAAAACTAAAAAAAAAAAAATAATGAAAAAACTGAATTATTTTTTTGTGCAAAACTGAAAATTTTGTGTTTATAAAGGAGTATGATGATGGAACATTGAAAAAAAAACTTTAAATATAAAAAAACTGATAATGTTCTCAGTTTTAAAACTAGAAAAAACTAATAATGTTCATGATTTTATTAGATAGTTTAATCCAACCAATAAATAGAAGGATAAAAACGTTTAATCTCATACTCTGTTCTTTTTTTATTAGTTAGTAAAACATTTATCTGATATATTACTATGCAAAATTAATAATGTTTTTAGTTTTACAAATTAAGAAAAATTGATAATATTCTCAGTTTTATTAAATATGACTTATTAATTCAAAAAATCTTAAATAGGATCTGAGCTATCATAACATTTGTAAATAGAACTTTTAGGTAATTAACTTAAGAAAAAATTAGGTGTATATAGCAATAGGCTCAAGAATTATTTTATTTTGATGATAAACATATGTGCAATAAAATTATTTAGTGAGAAAACAAATTATTGTTTTGAAAGCTTTTTTTCTTTTTTTTTTCTTTTTTTTTTCATTTTTACCCCTGTTAGATTGGTAGACCACCGTTGGCCAATCGCCGAAGGTGGGTGACAGTGGTGATATGAACAGATTGATGATATATGAATAAATAGGGAATGACATATAGAGACAGATATGTGATGTGCATAGATATGTGAATAATAAACAGATAGATAAAACAGGTAAGGGTAATATAATTTTTTAAATCGTTTGCTTTTTTAACCTCAAAAAACTAGAATTTGAAACTCTTATCACAAAAATTTTAAAATTAAATTTATAACTTGAATGCCGTGATATAAATTGATGAGAAAAATGATCACATATTGCATTTTCTTTCAATTATGGACTGGGAAGAGCGTATCAAGCACATGCATACCAGCAAATGGGCCCATGAGCGTATCTTTCAGAGCTATCTTCTTTTTCTTTCTTTTTTCTTTTTTCTTATTTCTTTTAATACCATTTTTGTACATATTCTTTAAATTTTTATTTCAAAAAGCAATTAATAAACATCAGATGTGGGTTGTCATCTTTAAAGGAGATTAGATTTCATAGGAAGAGGACCACAACCTACTGTGAATGGCAGCTCCAGTGTGTTTTTTTTTAAAACATTTTACTTATTTTTTTGTTTCAATGGCAGACCCTCCAGAAAGCAACCCTCCTCAAAGCCTTAAATATGAAAAAAAAAAAAAAAAAAAACCAGTAGAGAGACACAGAAGAAGAGTCTGTGTGAACGTTTTTAGGACTGTTTAAGAGTCATCAGTGACGCACTAGTGTCCAAATAATGACTCATCCCAACCCCCAAAAAAACAGCAGGAAATTATTTAATATTTTCAAAATATCACTTATTTATATTTTTTAACTAATCATTATTCAATATGTCCTTTCATATTTTCCAATCATTCAATACAATATCTCACATACTCACATTTTTTCACTAATCACAATATTATAAAAAATTACATTTTTATACTCCAAAATTACTAATTACCCCCAAACAACAGTGTCAACCGTTTTGCTCCCTTTATATAAACCCCTCATCAACCACACCCATTTCCATATTTTAAGTATTGTTTTTTTAAAATGGTTATTTATTTTTTTATTTTTTATTTTTAAGTCATTTAAGTAAAAAAAAATAGCTGTTTAGTTACAACTGAGATTTTTCTTTACACAAAATCCATCTATGTTTTACATTTTCCCAAAAAAAGTCATGATATTTTTCTAAATTTCATCTATAGTGAATTTGTTTTAAAGAATTATTAGTACGGTAAGATTAAATGAGGAAAACACTAGTGTAGTGGTATTAAGTTAAAAATGTAAGATAAATTGTATTTATTTATATAGTAATATGAAAGCATTAAGTGGTTGAGATTAACTATATAAAATTACGTAAAAGTCTTCATTATGTCAAATGTGACTTTATTAATATTGTAAAATGAGGGTCAAAATAGTCATTTTATAGCTAATCTCGCGTGATTTGGATTTGAATACTACCTCCTCTATGAGACTGCTAGTCCCCTTATTAGAAGATATTCCTAATCGCATGGGACTAAGGGTTGTTTTGAGAAGTTAGTTAAAAATTGACTTTTTGATTTTTTTTTGAAAAAACGTGTAAAAAATAAAAAGGTAATGTGACTCAAAATAGGTTAATGTTTCCAAATTGGCCCTAAGTCCCATGACCATTTCTCTAAGCAAACATGTTTTTGTGGAGTTCATGGGATTGCTAATATTGAGAAAAACAAAGAAGGCCTTACGTTTTGTTTGTTTGGACGAAAAATATTTTTTATAAATTTCTTTTTAAAAAATATTTTTTGATGTTTGGTGGTAGTGGTGGGATGAAGGTGATGGCATGGTGATGTGGTAGCAAGTAGTGGCCGTGGTGCTGGTGGTGGAGATGAGTGGTAATGTGATGACATTGTTATCGGTAAAACTTTAGTCCTCTTGTCTTTTATTTTTTATTTTATCAAATTTTAGAAAATATGAAAAATATTTTCCTTACAAACAAATAGAACATTAGGATAATTGATAAGAAACTTAAAATGCTTATTTATAATATATGCAATAAATAATATACAATCAATTTGAACATGCAATTCGTTTGGATTGATAATTTTAAAAGGATGAAATTAAAATTATGTCTGAATTAATTTTAATATGGAAAAATGAAGTGCATCCCAAATAAGGAAGAAACGAAAGGGAAGTGTATCTCATAATAATATATTAAAATATTTAATTAAATATATTTTTTATTAAATATTATTTAACCAAACAAAAGAAACGAGACTTTCTCTCCATTTCCTTCTTCCTTTTCTTTCCCTCACAACTCTTTCCTTCGCTTTCCTTCATATCAATCCAAACAGGTAGGGATACTCGTTAATCAAACCCTTCAAAGAAATAGAATGTCTAACCATATTTTTGAGGTACATTTATAGGTTTCGTTTGGGAAGACCCAACTTATCCTAACTTTTTGGCTAATTTAGCTTGACTAAATTTGTTGTTTGGAAAGAACTTTTGACTCTGCAATGATTGTGAGAGTCAAAATGAAATGATTATGATTTAAATGTAATATTTTATCTTATTAACTTATTTTATATATTTTGTCTTTTTGTACTTTTTTAGTCTTAAATCAAGTTGTCAAACGGCAACATAGGCTCTCTTGAGAGGTTAGCGTTCAATATAAAATTATTTATTCCTTTTTAGATAGACCATTCTGTTCTCTATATATGTCTAAATTTGTAAGGAATATTGTGAATTGAATTAAATTGACATAGTGTAAAAAATTGAATAAAAAAATGATAAAATTAAAATTATAGAAACCAAATTAATATAAAAGACAAATTATATAATTTTTATTTAATTTTTTTTTAAATCAATTTGTGAGAGAGGGCACTGTAAATAAAATGAAAAATATAACCACAAATTCAGGACTTTCCTTCATTTGGCCACACAGGTATATACATTACACAGTAGTCCAAAGACAGTCTCAATACACAAAACTCAATGTGGGGGACAAATATATTCTTTTGCAATAGAGCCACTGATTGGTAAAGCAATTAATGAGACATATATGAGAAACATTTATACACTTTCTTTTTTTTAACGAGTTTATACACATCCTCGTGTTCCCATTTTTTTTGAATGTATAAAAAGAGACTCATTGGAACCTTAAGATTCCTAATTTCATCGGACTAGGGGTCCTGCTGTGGAGCTTTCACAGCAGTCACTGCTGTGGCGTAAAACGGTGACATTTCTATTTTTTTTTTTTTTGTTTTAATTAATGGCAGGGTTTATTAATTCTTCTCACAAATAACAAACAAAACAATAAACCTAAGGAGGGCCGCCACCGTCTTCACTGTAAACAAAAAAGTCCCTGTTGGCATGGATTGAAAGGTTAGTTTTTATTTTTTATTTTTTATTTTTTTTATTTTTTAACATTTTTGTACAGGCCGTTGTCTTCATAAGCAAAAACATAGATTGAAAAGTTAGTTTTTATTTTTTATTTTTTTATTTTCTAACATTTTTGTCTTCTCTCAAACAGATTGAAGAGTGTTCTCTATTTTTGCTTCACCATTCTTCTGTTGAATTTACAGACCATTATTGTTCAACAAACTGGTATGTATATCTATATATATATATATATGTTTTGTATTTTGTTTTGTACAGTATGTTAGTGGGTTCAACAAGTATAATAGTTTGGTTTGCTTTTTGTGAATGGATTGAGAAACACAATTGTATATTATAAAAAAAAAATTTATTATGTAATTTGTTTTGTACATATGATGTATTTTTGTATAAATATTATATAATTTTTTTAAAGAGTTACGATAATTTGTAATTCATAATTATTTTTTTTATAGCAATGTTATGTATTTTTGTGAAAATATTACACATTTTTATAACAATGTTATTTATTTTTGTAATAATGTTATGCATTTTGTGGTCTAAAAAAAGTTTTAATAAAAAAATCTATAACCTTACTATAAAATGTGAATTTAATTTTTTAATCATAAATTGTTATAACTCAATAAAAAATGACATAACATTTGTAACAAAAATACAAAACATATATCAAAAATTAATTTACACATTACACATCTTCATTTCCCTCTCCCCTATCCTTTTAATTAATTTACATTATTAATTGATTTATTAGATTTCATTGAATTGTTTAATTACTCAGCATTTAAAATTAATTAATAACTTTTTTGCTCAGATTCTTGTTTCATTTATATATATATATATATATATATATTTTTTTTTTTTCGCCATGTTTGTTAGTGTTGAAATGAAGGATAGTATATGGATGATAATGGACTTGAGGGATGCATCGAAGAATTGGGAGAGTTGGCCAAGGATAAATCACCATATCTTGGTATGGAGTTTCCATCAGAAGAAGCTGCATATGAGTTTTATAATGAATACGGAAGAATTGTCGGGTTTAGTATTAGAAGAGATTATTGTAACAGAAGTCAGAAAGATGGTGTTATGACTAGTAGAAAGTTTGTTTGTTGTAAGGAGGGAGAGAGGGAAAAAGATAAACGGTACACGATGATAAAAAATCCTCGAAGTGAGACAAGAACAAATTGTAAAGCATTTATGCATATATCTTTTAAGCGGGACTTGTCGAAGTGGATTGTGTCGAAGTTTGATAGCAACCACAACCACCCTTTGCATCTTCCTCAATGTACTCATTTGATGCCATCTCAGAGAAAGGTATATGATGCTTAGGGTATAAATATTGACATAGCTGATGAGAGTGGAATATCTCTTAAGGCTTCACATGATCTTATTAGTGCTATAGCAGGATGGAAGGAATTTGTAGGGTTCACGCGAGAGGATCAGAAAACCTACTTACGTGCAAAAAGACAGCGAAACTTGCAGTATGGTGAAGCAGGGAGTTTGTTAAGATATTTCCAGCAGCAAGTGGCAGAAAATCCATATTTTTACTATGCCATTCAGTTGGATGTAGATGAGATGATTACTAATATTTTTTGGGCTGATCATCAGATGATAACAGATTATGGGCTTTTCGGTGATGCGGTGTCATTCGACACAACTTTTCGAACAAATAAGGAGTACCGTCCACTTGCTTTATTTTCTGGCTTTAACCACTTTAGAATGACAGTGATTTTTGGTGCAGCATTATTGTATGATGAAACTGCAGAGTCATTTGAATGGTTATTTGAAACATTTTTGGATGCAATGTCAGGAAAAAAGCCTGTTAGTTTTTTCACAGATCAAGATCAAGCAATGGCTAAGGCAATTTCACAAATCATGCCTGAGGTTTTTCATGGGTTGTGCACTTTTCACCTAATGCAAAATGCTTTGAAGCATTTAGGTTACTTGTTCAAGAGTGGTTCAAAATTTAGTAGAGATTTAAAAGCTTGCATTTATGACTACGAGAATGAGCATGAATTAATTGAAGCTTGGAATTCTTTGATTGATAAATACAACTTGCAAGAGAATGAGTGGATGAAAAGAACTTGGAGAAAAATAGAGCAGTGGGCGCATGTGTATATGAAGTGGGTATTTACTGGAGGAATGCGAAGCACACAACTTAGTGAAAGTCTAAATGGAACATTAAGGGGATATTTGAAAGGTGATCATAACATTGTTCAATTCTTTACTCACTTCAATCGGATTGTTGTAGATAAGCGGTATGAGGAAATTTCTGCAATATATGATTCTAGACAAAAGTTGCCAAGAATGAAATTGAAAAAGTCTCCCATTTTAATCCAAGTTGCGAGTTTGTACACCCCTCCTATCTTTGATTTATTTCATTGTGAGTTGGATACGTCCCTTTGTTGTCAAGTGAAACAATTCCATGAGTTAGAAGGAGAAGTTAAGTACGTGATTGGCTTGTATGGTAATGGTGAAGAGTATATTGTGGAGGGTAGGGTGGAAGTTACTGGGCTAAGAGGAGAAAAAAGCTGTCAAGAAATACATTGTACTTGTAAGAAATTTGAAAACTTTGGAATTTTATGTAGTCATGCAATCAAAGCACTTGATAGAATGAATGTTATGAAAATTCCTGAAAGGTATATATTAGGCCGATGGAGATTGGATGCAAAAGATTGTGAAGTTGAACAGAAAAATGTTGTAGTGGATGAGGATGATCCGAAGTTGTTAATATTAGCACGTTATAGAGATCTTTGTCCAAGAATGGTGAAACTAGCAACTCAAGCATCTATGCACAAACCTGCCTATCAATTGGTTGATGAAGGAATTAAGGAATTGTGTGTAAAAGTAAATAATATGATGAAGGGAGTTGGAAATTTTGGTACCAATGAATTAGATGTGGACAACCCCAACTTTGCACAAGTTAAGGGCATAAAGAAGAAAGATGTTGGACACAAAGGGAGGGGTAGATTAAAACCTTGGCATGAGATGATGAATAAGAAGACAAAAGTTATTTCACAACCTACCCGCCTTAGTAAGGTATTACCTACGTACTTTTGAAATTTCAAATGACATGCATTCATTTTTATAAATTGTGTAAAGTATTGATAACTTTTTGAATTTCTTTAGACTATTGGTCAATCAAGCGATACTACAAATGTTCAAAATTCATCCTCAAGCCAACAACAGGTTAGCTATTGTTTTATGTTATTTATTTATTATTATTATTATTTTTTTATAAATTGTGTAATGTATTGATAAATTTAACAACTTATGTAGACTATTGGTCAATCAAGCAATATCGCAAATGTTCAAAATTCATCTTTAAGTCAACCACAGGTTAGCTCTTGTTTTATGTTATTTTGTTTATTTTTTAGACTACATTGTATTAGCGTATTTACTTTTCATGGTGTTTTATGGAGTAGGATGGTGGGAGTCTCTATTGGCCACAATTGATAACTTATGGGTATAATCTTCTCACACATGATACTAATTCATACTCACCAAGGTATCCACAATCACAACCTTTGTCTTTCCAAGCATCACACAGTCCACAAAGTTCTCAAGTAAGTAATATATATATATGTTTGTAATGTAATTTAATCCATAAAATTTATTCTAATGAATTTTCTTTTCTTTTCTTTTCTTGTTTTTTTTTATAGGGAATATCACTTAATCCGGTGGGGCACAATCCAATGGAGACCGAATTTAGAAATGAGAGTTCTTTTGATTTTTCTATTTATTCCCAACCGCCTCCACAAAATTGACATGGGGATCCACTTGGTAGTTTTTGTTTTGAGAATTCAAATTGAAGGTTTTAGAATTTTGTTTGGATAATTTAGAATGGTTGAGACAGATTTTGGGATATTTGGTAGGAGATTTTGAAGTTTAAATGTCTCAGAATTTTGTTTTATTTTTTTTATATAGATGTTAGATGTGAATTGAATATATTTTGGCCTTAAGTTTTTTTTTTTTTTTTTTTTGAAGTTACATTTTTTTTGTTTATGGTTTGATAAATTGATTTGTTCAAATACAATTTTTTTCCCTTTCAATTTCACTTTTGATGCATTTAGGTCAGTTTTGAAAAAGTCAAAACATGTATGGTTTGTTTGATTTTAATTTTAAAATTAATCTTTTTAAAACAATACAATTTGGTTTCATAAATTGATTTGTTCCATGAATTATTTTTATTTTATTATGTTTTCTATTTATAAAATAATTTTTTTTTGACACAAACTCACCCCCTTCAACTTTATTTTATTATGTTTTCTATTTATATTCAGTTATTTAATTCTTTATTGTTTTGTTTGTTACAGTAAAAGAATTAATGAAGATTTAATGAACCCTCACATTAATTAAATAAAAAAAAATTAAAACGGTAGCGTATTGTTTTGTTTGTTATTTGTGAGAAGAATTAATAAACCCTGCCATTAATTAAAAAAAAAAACATTTAAAACGTCACCGTTTTACGTGACAGCAGTGACTGCTGTGAATAGCGTATTGTTTTGTTTGTTATTTGTGAGAAGAATTAATAAACCCTGCCATTAATTAAAAAAAAAAATAAAAAAATTGAAACGTCACCGTTTTACGCCACAGCAGTGACTGCTGTGAAAGCTCCACAGCAGGGACCCCTAGTCCGATCCACAGCAGGGACCCCTAGTCCTCATACGCACTTAAACTAGGCCCCACCATCTCTATAATCCAAGATAATTATCTTAATCACACCACCTCCTAATTTTGATGGTTAAGGGATTGCGTTGCCTTGAGATATAACATTTGTACCATTGCCAATAGCTAGTATTAACATGATAGATTAGGCTTCTCTTATGTTGATTATTCTAATTTGAGAGAGTACTTAGATTTGGTAAATTTATTTTGGGATCAATTTTAGTGATTCGAATCGTTCACTCTTTATCATTCACTTTTTAAGACTCATTGAGTAGAATATTCATGTAAAAAAGTTAAATGATCGGATATCAATAACTATATGTTTGAATCAAATTTGTATTATAAACAATGTATTATTATTTTTGAAATTATATTTGTCGTCCACTTTTTAAAAATAAATATGATTTAAACATATAGCTACCAATGTCTAATCATCTTAATTTTTTGCGTAAATATTCTACCCAATGAGTTCTAGGAAGTGAACGGTTCGATCACCAAAATTGGTTATAAAATGGGCCTACTAAATCTAAACACTCTCAAATTGAGATGACAACTTGAAAGAAATCAAATCCTAAAATGATAATATAAAAGTTAAATTATGACAATACAACATCTTATAATATCAAAACTTCATGATTTAATTATGGTGTGATTTAGAATTTGACTTTTTATTAACTTTTTTTTTATTAGTATGAAAAATTGTGATTAACATGATAATATATCTTATTTTTGGTTTTAAACTTTTGTTATGTCCTTAATAGAGAATTAAGACAAGTGGTACGAAATTGATGGTATATTGAATTTTTGGATGAATTATAAATATATCATCTGAGATTTGATTAAAATACAGATTGTTCCCTATGATTTAAAAAATTATAAATATCCTTAGTCAAAATTTTTTATTTAACAGAATTAACTGAAAAAATAAAATTTATAATTATCCTCATATAACATAATAAAATTACATGAATTAATAATTGAAATGTATTTTTGACATAATTAAAAACTATTAATTGAGTTGACAATTTATTAATCAATGGATCATCTACTATAAAATTAAACCTGAGTAGAATGTAATTTCTAAAATTACAAAAAATAATTCATATTTTAAACAAATTTTAAAAAATATATTTATAATTTACCCTTAATTTTTTTATACTTACACTTCACTACTTTGGCAATTCATACCAAACACTAGTTTTTAAGTGGTGTTTTTCTTTTCTTTTTTTCTTTCTAAAAACCAACTTTTCAAAAGCTTTTCTTTTTTTCTTTCTAAAAACCAACTTTTCAAAAGCGGCCTATATTGCTCCAATGATGTACATTTCACTTCTTTTATTTTTTTACAAAAATATAAATATAAATGCCAATTATTGACCACATCATGAGATATTAAAAAAAGACTAGTGAAATTTTGGTGTTTCGTTAAAGTTTGTTAGACTTATTCAACCTCGTTCCTTTAAGCCACCCAAGCTTAATTAATATATTTAAGAGACTGTTCATTGTTAATTAATTTTGAATTGAATACTTTAACTTGATATTAGAGTTGAATATTGAGTAGTCTCTTGTAGGTCAAATCTTCTCCCGATGTCTCATCTCACTTCTCATGTAGTTGTCACCTCCACATATTCTTCAGGCTGCATGTACAAGAAAATGTTAAACTTGTTCTTCATTATCTCTTTAAGTCTCATAAATGTGGTTAATATATTGCCAAAATGATTTTTTGAATCAGATACTTTAACTAATTTGCTATGAAATTGACACAAAAATTTGTATTAATTGTTATTATAATTTGACATAAAAAAAAAAAAAAAAACATAACCACCCACTGAAAATGAATGTATGTGGAAAAGTTGGCAAATTTTGATATATTAACATTGGGTATAAATGCCACAAACTTCGTCACCATTTTCTTGGTAAATCCACAGCTTGTTCCACTAGCATGATCATGAAAAATGCCACAAACTTTATAAATTAACTTGGATTTGCTTAAGTTGTTAAAAAGTGGTGTTCAACAAGTCAGAAGTCATAAACACAACTACTATTATTGTGTCTACAGTCTGATACAGATTCAGTGTCTTGTATCAGATAAAAGTTACTGAAAAAAATAATGTTACAATGATAATTTATTTTTAGAATTTTATACTAGTATTTGATAGGTTAGTTTAATTGTATTAAAGGTATACATATATATATATATATATATGTCTGTGTGTGTGATGAGACTCATTACATGTTGACAAGAATAGACATATAAGATAGTATAGGATTGTAATAAATGCAATCCTCAAAATATGTATTTTGAAAATTAAACTCACTTTTTGAAATAACCAAACAAGTATTCAAAATTTTTCAAAAAATTGTGTTTAAAAAACTATAACCAAACACAGTAAATATTATTGTACTCGAAAACTGAATATGATTCAAAATAAATTTGATTAATATATTTCATATTCTAATAATTTTATTTTAACTTTGTAGCAAGCGCAAGAGAAAATATATATATATATATATATATATTTAATCAATTTTAAAACACCATTTAGCCTTTTTAGCTATTTAGAAAAACACTTTTCATCACAATCTCCATGCAAATAAATGCCCGTGGCTAACATTTTTCTATAATAATATATTTTCTTATAATAATAATATAAAGAGTGTTCATACTCCCACTTAGGTTACAAATCTATAATTTCTAAAATAATAGCATTACAAAGGATGTTAATACAACCATTAAGACTATAAATTTATAATTTTCAAACAATAAGAAAATATACATTGCGGACATTTTTTTGTTATTTGAATCCACCATATCATAACCTTAAAATAACCCCAAAGGTTAGCTTGGTAATTAGGGTTTGGAGTCTGGGATATGCTCTCTTCAAAGTCTTATATTCGAAACTTTTTAACTATAAACAATTTCTTGGTCTTAATCCATATGAGATTTTGCTATGACTTTAATTGGATGCCCTGATAGTAGGATTGATCACCAGAATTAATCGGTCTGGTTGATTTGATATCAAGTTATAAAAGAAATATCATAACCTTAAAATTACATGTTGTTGCTTATTGTGAGAGATAAGAAGAAAATATCCAGCTTTTGATCTCCACCAACCCAATATTAAATAGGAAAAATTACTATTCAAGACATATTTTGAAAAAATATGACATATTAGTGATTTTTTTTTTTTTATAATTTTGATTATTAATATTTATAATATTTATCAACATTTTGTAAATTTTTTTTCCTAACACCACTAAGGTATAATTTCCCCTATAAAATATCTTCAACATGTTTTTTAAGCAATTTCTCAACAGTTCTACACCAATAATCCTCAAATTGTTATATAAGAATGACAATTTTTCCTCACTCCGCATACCCCGTTATATCCAACACAGGCGGGGATATATTTTGCACCCCCGCCCCTTGTATCCCGTCCTCACTCTTATTATAATTATTTAATATATATATACACATTAATTTTTTTTAATATGATAAAATTAAAATATTAAAATATCACACTTAACATTTATTTTCACTCCATTATTTATTGTCTTACATCTTTTTAACTATTATTGGTTATAAATTATTATCCGTAATAAATTATATTATCTCTAATTTTTATTAATATTTTTATTTTTTATTTTATAAAATTAACTTGCTTCGCCCTACTCTACAACCTCTCCAATTTGCCCACCCCTGATATACAAGGCAAGGGTAGTGCACTATAAATCCATCTCGTTGCTATCCCTATTCCAATACAACTATTCTCATTCTTGCATCATTCAAATCTACCCTTGAAATTGAAACCAAATACAATTTTTCTTATATTTTTCATGTACCTCACGTGTCTACCATATTTTTACAATAATACTATTAGGACTATATTTTATATGCCAAAATTTATTTATCATGTAGTCCATCTTACATGTCACTGTAGACACCCCATTTTTGACTGCCCTTAACACTTTGGCGCCTCAGGTTGATCACTTGATGATGAAAGCTATGCTGTATAAACGTTCGATTTCTTCAGCAAGAAGAGTTTCTAAATCCCAACCTTACACCCCACCAAAACTATTTTGACCAAAATTATTTTAGACTTTAAAACCCTTTCTTTCAAAATATTTTTGAAAATGTTTCTACGATATTCCGAGACTCACATTTCATTTAAAATATTGCACTTTTCGGTAAACCGAGTAAGGACAAAGTGAAAATAAATGAAAGGGAGGTGAACTCTTTGAAAAATCTTTAAAACCTCTTATGTATAGGTTTGGAGTTGAAGAAAATTGGAGGAGAGGGAAGAAAACTAGTTGGGGATATGGTTGAGCATGAAACCATTAAGAGAGAACTGGGCAGCCTTCACTAAATCAGGCCTATCTCTTTACACACTTAGACTTTATTTTTGAGGCCACCACCATTGAAAAGTGAACTTCTGGAGCTTCAATTTAGACTCAAGAATCTCCTAAAGCCGAGTCCGGATGAGGGAGATAAGGCCGTTTGAAGTTAGGCATCCATCCGGTTAAGATAAAAATGAGCAACCTTCACTAAAATAGTCATATCTCTTTGAATACTTAGAATTTAGATGTGAGGCCACCTCCATTGGAAAGTAGACTTGCGGGGCTTTAATTTAAACTTAAGAATTATCTAAAACCGAGTCCGGATGAAGAAGATATGCCCATTTGAATTCGGGTTTGAAAGCAGATTTTTGTGGCTGGCAGACCACTATTTGTAGACAGCTGGCCACTACTTCTGGCCTGCCGGCCACTTGTGTAGAGCCTAGATATTTTGTGCCAACTATCTCCCAAAAGCTCCAGCTGTTTGTATATAGATATTTTCGGCTGAGAGACTGTTTTTTCTATATATATTTGACCTTCTCTCATGTTTTTAGGTTACAAAAATTTCCAAAGGGACCAAAACTTGAAATTCTCTCTCTATCTTTATCTTGCAACCTATACACTCTCTTTCTAGACTTCCTAAACCAATATTGGAGCGCTCTTTGCTGAGATTATTGAGTCCAAATTTCAGTCCTTGAGAGCGTAAGCTTTGTGGTTTGTGAACAAAAGAGTAACCTTGCTTCAAGAGGTATAATTTTGAGCATCTTTACGCTACTTCTCTCCCATATTTTCTTGCTATTTTTGAACTATTTTTGGGCTGTTTTTATGGGCGGAAGCTTGTGGTTTAATGCTATTAAAGGTAGAGGGGTTAACCACCCTTTTTTATACCTTGTTTCCTAAGCCTTTACACTTGCGTTTCCCATCTCTTGCTTAACTTTTTTTGAATTTTTTACCATTGATTTTTAGAACTTTTTTAGTGGCTAAAATGTTGTTTTGAAGTTCAAAAATGGAGGGGGTAGCCTCCCCTCCTTGTGTTTTGTTTACTAGCTTACATAGCTCCATGTTTTAGCTTATTGTTCTAGCTATTTTTGTCTTCATTCCAGCATGTTTTAGGATTTATTTAGTACTATTTTAGGACTGTTTTTAGTAGTTCATTGCATTTGAGTTTTGTATTACATGCTTGTAGTGTAATTATCCTCATAGGTTTGGTGGTTTAGGCTTTAGCCACCAACCTATTTAAGTTGATAGCATTTGTTTATGGCTTTCCATACTTGTTTTCACCCCTAATCACTTCTGCAACCTCCCTCCTTTCTTAGCTTTTGCTTTGCTTTGCTTTGAAAGTTGGTTCAAACTAGTTGCTTGTTTAAAGTATGAGATTGAGGTTTTGTGCTTAATGGTTTAATCCCTTTGGGGGTTCATTACCAACGGCATGACACTTCTCTCATGCCTAAAACAACTTTTGGTTTGATGCTTCTTTCCATTGAAGGACTTAAAGCTCACCTTTGGACTTAATTTACTAAGGAATGGTTGGTAATTAAAATGGAGTAATAAAATTGGGGACTAAAAATGATGCAAGTTAATAACTTGGTTAGGGTTCAATCGGACGTTAATTGAACCCTTGAGTCTTGAATCGTTTCATACTTGTTAGTGATGTAAATGGTTCAAGAGTCATTGTCAACCACTTCTCTTGATCAATCCATGATAGGGAGGGGGTTTGAGAGTCTTTATTTGTTGCATTTATTAAAATTGTACACCTTGGTTCATAGGCCATCATGCAATGAAATTGCATCGATTGATGGCTTGTGAATTGAGCTTGACACTCCTTTGAGATGTTTTGATGATAAAGAGGGGTAAAGTGTACAAACATACCTTGAAAATACCCTGTTCTTGCTCTGTATGCTTTCTGTTGCAGCAAGAGGAACCAAACTTTTGTGGCCGACATGCCACAAGTTCTAGATGGTAGGCTACTATTTATGGTCGGCAGGCCACCAATTCTAGCTGCCGGCCATTTTTGTCAAATTGAGCAATGACTTTTTGGAGCAGAACAGAGCAGTGTCTGAGGTGAAAAGATGTTCTATTGTGCAACAGAAGCATTCTGACAACAGAACAGTGAGCTTTTCGGGTGGAGATCCGTGCATGTATAAGCATTTCACTTACTTATCGAGGCTCGTTCGCTTATGGACTTGTAATAGCTAGCTAACTAGTTAATTTGTGTTGTAATTAATTAGTTAGAAGTTGCTAGTTATTTTGTGTTGTAATTATTAATTAGTTAGAATAGTTAATTTATTCAGACCCTCTTGCGCGAGGGCAAAATTGTAATAATGTGTATGTCTTCTAACCTCACGTCTTTCTCCCTTTTATTTAACTGCTTATGATGGTAAGTTTAGGACATCATGTTTCTTTTAGCATCTTTCATGATTTGCATCCACTTGTTTTGCATGCACCGAGACTCGGTACATCATTCTAACTTGCATTGTCGTTTAAATACTTTTTTGAAAAAGGTGCTTAAACTGCATGTTATCAAATTGATTCATATGCCATATTAGTAGCCGAGCCTAGTAATTGCATATTGCATGTGTTGCATTAGTCATGTTGTATTAGTTAGAGCATGCATTTTCCTAACTCTTTTCTTTTGACTTGCCTTGGAGTACTAAGTGAGCATTTTGCTTAGGCATATTGCATTTGTATATTAGTGTTGCCATGTCAAAGCATGTTCATCATGAGGCATAGTGCTTAAGTGATAAACTATTTGAATGCTTGTGGATGAAGGCTAATTGCTTGAATTGGAATAATTTAAGTAATGTTCATATTCGATCACTTTTTAAGTGGTACATATTCAAAACAATTTTCAAAACAAACATGAATCAAGTGTTCCAATTTTTATAAATTAGTCTATACTTGTGTGTGTATCACATAGTGAGTTAGCCTAATAAATCGGAACAAGAGCATATAATGTAAATAGGATTCACTTCATGATTAGTAGAGGCCGATCTTTGATCGGGCGAGCGGGGGTGCTCAATTCATGACCTTCCCCTCTCGTACCCAAGTTCTCGAGTCGAGACAATCTTGGTGATGACGGACACGTGGCCTTTGCCACGAGTCATGAGTTTTCTAAATTTTTCAAAATATTTAGGTGGCGACTCTATATCTGGCAAAATAGTCAATTTTTGGTATTTTGATTCAAAATTGATTTTCCAAAAGATTTTTCGGATTTGGATTATTTGGTACTTATCTATTTCACATTACATTTGTGAGATTAGATTCAGAACCGCGGGAGTCCGATACTGTAAGACATATTCGTCTTCCGAAAAGAGCACGAAAAACCGAGCTATAATCACATTAAGTAATTTAAAAGACAATCACTTATATCTATTGTCCATATAATAATAATAAATAAAATAAAAATTAATTTCATTTTATCCCTTAAATTATTATCATTTTTTTAAGTTTCATCCCTAAACTAACTTCAACTATTGAGTTCCTAATTTTTTTTTTTTTTTTTCAATTCATGCGATCCAATTGAAAATATCTGTATAAATTAGTAATCGTTGAGACTTGATTTGATGGGTGAAAAAGTTATTTCATAATTGGAATTTAAATCATAAAATTAATTACTCATATTTGTCGCTATTTTGAACTAAACGAACTACACACTCCGGATAACCAATTTCATGGGTGTTTTTGGTTGTGTGGTTAAATTGTTCAAATTTTGAAATAATCTTTTTGATCATTAAGGTTAAGTTTGGGAAGACTAAATAAGTGTACTTTTTATCTTTTTGGACAAAAAAAGTGAGGTTGAAAATATGGATGTTTGAGTTAACTTTTTGACTTTTTATGGAAAAATGTGTAATAAAAAATTGTGAAAATTAGTTTTTAGAGGAAAATTTGAATTGGGAGTTGTGCAGCCGTAATTGTTGACTTTTGGTGAATAGTGTTAACTTTTTAACTTTTTGAGTAACTTTTTGACTTTTTAGATTATTTGGGAGTTCAATAGTTATGGATATGTACAATTTTCTCCAATTGAATTAGATAAATTGAAATAAAAAAAATTTAGAGACTAACGGGTTGTTTGGAAAGTACAAAATTAATATACTTTTTAATTTTTTATGAAAAAATGTGAAATATGAATTGGATTTGAAGTGATGTGGTAGAGAGATGATGTGACTCAAATAAAAAGTGATGTGGCCCAAATAAGATGATTGTGACTCAAATAAGATGATGTGCTAAAATAGCATGAGCTATTTTAGCACATGCTAAACAACTACTAAATAAATAAAGGATAAATTACACTGACACTCCCTGAGATTTAGGTTTATTACAATTCCCCTTCACATTTTGGAAATTACATCTCCCCCCTGAGTTTTAAAATTTCATTACAGATTCCCCCATTCAACAATTTATTTTTTTTAAATACCAATTTTTCCTTCATTAGGTAAATTACATTGACACCCCTCACATTTTAGAAATTGCAATCCCCTCCCCAAGGTTTAAAGTAGCATTACCAATTGCCCCATCGGCTAGTATTAGTTGGAAAAGAAATTCATTAAAAAAAACTTAATTGGAAAAAAAATTTAATTAAAAAAAAATAAATTGAAAAAATTTTTTATTAGTAAAATTTTAAATTTTTTTTTTAAAAATTAATATAAACTTATTTTTTAAATTTACGTTTTTTTTCTCAAATTTACAAACTGAGACAACCATTTATAAAGTAAAAAAATTATCAAACAAGTTTTTATGACAGTTTTTAAAATTTGTGTAAATATAAATTAAAAATTGAAGACAAAATGGTTACCACACAGGCCTCAGATGGTAAAAATGTGATAAAATTAACAAATAATTAAAGGGCCATGCTACAGACCCCCAGTGGGGTGACCCCCACTGACAACCCCCAGTGAGGTGTCACCCCCTCATTCGCTGGAAAAAAAAAAAAGAAAAAGAAAACAGTTTTTGACCAATGGGAGGAGACCCCCAGTGACCCCCACTGGGGGTGTTAGGCATTTTTCATAATTAAATAAGTTACCAACGTAAGAAATGACTTATCAAAATATTTTTAGGTTATGTATGGTTTGATTTTTAGAATTTTTTTTAAAAAATTAAAAATTAATTTGGTTAAGAAATAAAAAATAAAAAATAATTATCATTTAAGGGTAAAAAATAATTATCATTTTAACTTTTGGGCAGGTTATATACATACGTATGGCTGTTTCAATTTAATTTGTAAAAAATTATTTCTAACCACTCGAAAGATAAAAATTATATAAAAATGATAATTATTTTTTATTTTTTATTTCTTAACCAAAATAATTTTTAATTTTTAATTTTTTTTTAAAATTCTAAAAATCAAACCATACATAGCCTAAGAATCTTTTGATAGGTAATTTCTTACGTTGGTAACTTATTTAATTATTTGTAAATTTTACGACATTTTTACCATTTGAAACCTGTTTGGTAACCATTTCGTTTTCAGTTTTCAATTTTCAATTTATATTTACAAAAATTTTAAAAAATGTCATAAAAACTTGTTTGATAATTTTTTTGGTTTATAAATGGTTGTCTCAGTTTGTAAATTTGAGGAAAAAACGTAAATTCAAAAAATTAGTTTACGTTAGTTTTTAAACAGAAATTTAAAAATTTTACTAACAAAATTTTTTTTCAATTAATTTTTTTTTCAAATTTTTTTTTTCCAATTAATTTTTTTTTTCAATGAATTTTTTTCCAACTAATACTAACCGAGGGGGCAATTGGTAATGCTACTTTAAACCTTAGGGGAGGGATTGTAATTTCTAAAATGTGAGGGGTGTCAATGTAATTTACCTAATGAGGGCAAATTTGGTATTTAAAAAAAATTAATTGCTGAAGGGGGTAATTTGTAATGAAACTTTAAACCTTAGAGGGGGAGATGTAATTTCCAAAAGGTGAAGGGGGAATTGTGATAAACCTAAACCTCAGGGGGTGTCAGTGTAATTTACCCATAAATAAAATTAAAAGTCTAAGGAAGAAATTTAAAATAATAATAATAATAATAATAATAATAATAATAATAATAATAATAATAATAATAATAATAGTGACAGTTTAGGAAAATAAAAGTGAAAATCTATATATCTATCTATATATTATATAAGCAAAATGGAGGTTTTAGTGAGAACCCTTATGAGAGTTTCAATGCCTCATACTAATTTTCTTAATTCTAAACAATTAAGAAAATCTTCATTGGTTAGCTTCTATTTAACCATATAAAAATAAAACTCTAATTAGTTTATAATTTATTTGATAATCCCACATTGGGCAAAGAAGGGAAAAAATGAGTTATTTCACTTATATAAAATGAATCTTATACTCCCACTTTAATATTGTAGTGTTATGCATATTTCAATTCAATATAGTTTAAATTTTAAAATAAAATTTAAAAGTTTTAATTAGTTGGTCTTTTGATCTAGCCAATTAAGCTGAATCCCTTTTGGATTGATTGATTTGTTAGTTTAACCGCAATTTTAGCGGTTTTATCAAATATTAGTTAGATTTGTTTGATTCGAAATAAACTAAAGATTGATCTGATTAATGATTGAACGACTAAACTTGATTAGAAATAAACTTTCCATCTAAATAATTGTTAATTTTTATTTTATAATTCCACATCAAGAAAAAAGAAAAAAATGAGTTATTTCACTTATGAAAAATGATCGGGAGCTCTAATGGGAGTGGACTCCACTGTGGTGTGATGTTTTGGTTTTGGTTTTAGTTTTAGTTATTTTTATTTTTTTTTATTCCCTGCCACATCATTAAAGCTCAATTAGAGTTCCAAAATTAGAGAGATGTATCATTATTCTTTCACTTATATAAAGTAAAAACACCTTGAGGGAAATAGACCCTCAAACAATAACACAATAATAGCACGACATGCTAAACTACATAGGGGGTGTTTGTTTGGGGTTTTTTGAGCCAACTTATAGCTTTTAGCTTTAGAAAAGTTGTTTTGGACTGTTTGGTTAAACTTATTTCAAATAGTTTCTAATTCTAATAACTTATTTTAACTCAAAAAAGCTGATTCTCTGATTCTGAGAAGTTGCTCACTCCTTGCTTCTGATTATCAACTTCTGCTGTGGACATGTTAATTTACGATTATTTTCTTAGATTTTTTTATTTTTTTTAAAAATAGAAAAAGACCTAAATGGACTATAAATTATTATTATTATTATTATTATTATTATGAAAAATGTAGACAAGTAGTGAATAACAAAAAATAAAAGTTAATTGAAAAAACTACTTCACAGCTTATTTAACAGACACTACTCAGCAACTTAAATTTATAATCCAACAACTACACCAAACAGATTAACAGTTTCTGATTAAAGTCATAATCTATAATCTATTAAACTATAATTTATAATCTGTTTTAACAGTTACACCAAACAGGTCGATAATACCGTACAAGTGTAATACATACATATCATCTACTCAACAATAATAATGACATCATCCACCGATGACCAAGGACCAAAACCTCTAAACAGATATATAGATACATGGTTGATACAATATAAATCCATAACTAATTTCACCTTTTCAAATCAACAATTTCTCATTCCATTAATAAAAGAGTCACACATACCATTTTATTTCCAAAACCACATCTGTTGTTTCAAAACCATCAATTACGTCTACCCTTGGCCAAAACTACACATTTTTTCTTAAACCAATTTAATTCATGAAATACAGCTCCAGTAAAAAGTTAATCAAAACCACTACTAAATTCAATTAAGTTTCATTTTAATAACTAAACCGTTATTTCAATTCTTTAACAAATAACTCGATTATTACACATCTTCATCCCTTTAGGATTAATTAAGTCCATAATGATAAATTAGAGTTTTTCCCTCTCTCAACACAAATATACCCAGCTACCTCTCAATTAATTGAAACACCCACAACTCATCCAATTCCAACTCCCAAAATCCAAATCCCAAACCTCTATCATACTTTTTGTAAAATTTCTTAACAAACTTGTTTTTAAATGCTATAAAAACTACCACATGTATATCTATAACAAGGCATTAAAAAGGAGCAAAGAAATCCCTACCTCTTGAAGCAAAGATGAGACAATCCAAAAATTACCGGCAAGGAAACGATGATCCGCTCAAATTAAATAGAAGCCCTTGCCGAGCTCTTCGTTTTACTCCAAAGCACTATAGTGGTGAAATCAATCGATTAGGGTGTATGAGATGGTTATAAGCAAGAGCTAGAGAGAGAAAGAAGAAACTAGGTTTAGAAATATTTTAGAGAGAGAGAGAGAGAGAGAAGATGAAAAAGTGACAAAAAAAACCCTTCTCCCTGATTTGATATACGCACAGATTGCATGAGCAACCAAAACACCACTTGAGCGTCAGATACAAATAAATGAGACCGCTCGAGCATACAAAACACGGCTCGAGCGCACAATGACCCCTTCCTAGAAGTTTTGTAGACTGCAAAAGACCGCTCGAGCGTAGGAAATACCGCTCGAGGGAACCTAAAGAAAAACATACATGATTGTCTTTAAAAAAAAAATGAATTACCAACTTGTTCACAACACAACCAACAACTTTAAACTCAACAATAACAAGACAAGGAGTATAGACAATGATAATGTAACGCCCCAAAATGAATACAAGAAACCCATCTCATAGACGGTGGTATAAGTGAAACGACATACTTTCATCAATCAGAGTTTAATATACATTCATAACAAAATGGAAGATACATAGATAGTCATATGCCTGGATGGCTTACATCCTTCCAAGTTACTGCTTGGGTACTACAAAGGTGAGTCATTAGCTCAATAAAAATAAAGCCCTAGGCTTGTATAAACATGAAATACAAAATACAAGCAAAATAAGCAATATGAGCCTTCAGTTCCACAGCTCCACCTGAAAATGGTTTTCCCATATAGGGTGAGCCAAAGCCCAATAGAAATAATCCAGGACAACATATGAAACTTAATGAAGACATAAGGGTAATATGCAATTACAATGCCATTGATAAACCGTTTTATAATTCTTTTGCAAACCATGCAGTACCAATTGTATTATTTCAATTCATGATACCAGTTTCATTTCGTTCAGACAACCACACTGAGAATACACCTCAATAGGCCTTTAACCAGTACCACCATCATACAATCACTTCTATTTTCCATTTTACGGATCTTTCGTCCGTGGGAATTGGCACCCATATATATATATATATATATATACATACGCGTGGTTTTCAGGATTTTCACCCTGGACACACAAGTCAACTTAATTTAATGGAGTACATCCCCTTTCTCCTCCCAAACATCATATATATACAATGTATTGAAAGACATAATCATATTCAATGACAACAGATGAGAAATTTGTTTCAATTTACCTAATCCTCGTGCAATTTCTACAACAATCATAACTATCCTCCACCGATAGCCCAAAACAAATATTTCTAAACAAATATATAATCTCCAAGATAGATAAACTATCCACATTTCCATAGGTGAGTGATAATACATATCTGATTTCACCCTTTATATAAACATCTATTCAATTCCACATTCCCATTACCAATTCCATTATTTATACAAAACAATTATTTGAGACATATTAAGGCAAAGTCCATTTTCTTCCGAAATGCAACCAAAGTATCAAAATCAACAATTTTATTACACCACAATCTCATATTCACTCTCATAACCATTTTCAATACATCTATTTGTAAACCCCTTCTTTTTTATTTCAAACCAAAATCCTAGGTTTGTTCAAAATCCTCCAAAAATTACAATAATGTTTATACAAAACAAATAACTAAGTTAAAAGTCATATAGGAGTCTATAAAATCTCTACCTCAAAGCTAGAAGACCAAAAGAATAAATGGAAAGACGTCAAGAATGCTAAAACTCAACTCTACTTGGATGGAAATGTAGCCCTTGAGATGCTCTACATTTTTAACAAAGGCACATGGGTCGAGAAACCACTAAATCTAGGTGAAAATGTAGAGAGAGGAAGAGTTTAAAGAGAGAAACTCTAGATCTAGGGTTTTTAGAAAGTTTAGAGAGAGAATGAAAATGAAAAAGTGATGTAAAAGGTCATTTTCTCGAATTGATATACACACAATTCGCTCGCGTGCAAGAAATGATGTTCGAGCATCACACATAATAAGTTGTTCCGCTCGAGCGCAAGAAATGACGCTCGAGCTCAGAATGCACACTCCTAGAAGTTTTGCAGACAACGTAAGAAAGGTCACTCGAGCTGAGCCCACTCGAGCGCAGAAAGATCCGTTCGAGCATAGAATACACTCTCTCAGTAGTTTTGTAGACTTGCAAAAATACTGAGAGTTCACAAAGCCCGCTCGGGCGCAAAAAGTGCTGCTCAAGCGGAGGAGCAAAATTCTAGGCAACAAGAGTTTGGAAACAAAGCAACTAACTTGTCCTAAATGCAACCACAAAAATCCAATAGCCAAACTCAAGTAAGAATAAAGGGTAAAAGACATGAACAACATTCAGAATCTATAAAACCTGAGTCGAGAAAATCAAATGGGTTGGGTCAAAACCGGAATCGCTATAGATAAAAGAATATTGGATCGCTGATCTAAGAACATGAAAGGGTCGGGTCTAACCTAAGCCGTTATAAGCCGATTAGGTTGAATCATTTTTGGTTTAACTGATTCATTGGTTTAGCCACGATTTTAATTATTTTATCAAAATATATTGGTTAGATTTGTTTGATTGGAAATAAACTAAAGATTGATCTGATTAATTATTGAACGACTAAGATTGCTCGATTAGAAATAAATTTCTCACCCAAACAATTGTTAACTTTTATTTTATAACCACATATCGGGGAAAAAAAAGAAGAAAAAAGTGAGTTGTTTCACTTATATAAAGTAAACCTTATGCTCTTATTTAATATTGTAGTATTGTGTATGCTTCAATTCAAGACAACTTAAATTCTAAAATTAAAACAACATTTAAAAGTTTTAATTAATTAATTTTTGTATAAGTTGGGTGGTCTTTTAACTTAGTCGATTAGGTTGAACCATTTTCGATTTGACTGATTTGTTGATTTAACTGCGATCTTAATGATTTTATCAAAATATATTGGTTAGATTTATTTATTTGAAAAAAAAATAAATATTGACCTAATTAAAGATTAAAAGATTGATATTGTTTCATTCGAAATAAATTTCTTGTCTGAACAATTGTTAATTTTTATTTTATACAATTCCACATCGGAAAAGAAGAAAAAAATGAGTTGTTTTACTTATATAAAGTAAACTTGTGCTCGCATTTAATATTGTAGCGTTATGCATGTTTCATTTAAAGACAATTTAAATTTTAAAATAAAATAAAATATAAAAGTTTTAATTAATTAATTTTTGTGTAAGTTGGTTGATTTTTTGACCAATTTTAACGATTTTATCAACATATATATTATTTTATTTCTAAAAGGTATGTTTAAGTTTTATAAAAAAACTTTAACATAGAATAAATTAAAACTAAAAAATTTATAAAACAAACTTTATTTTTATTTTATCATAAATATAATTTTTTAAAATTTATTCTATTTTTTTTTTATCTTTACCAATTAAATTATGACATCTATTTCTTATTGCGAACTTCAAATATACAATTAATGACATAACAATTGCAATATATATTCTAACAAAATGGTTAAAATCTATTTCTTTCTAAATTATTTTTCTATACTTTTTTTAAATAAATTTTATGCTATTATTTATTTTTAAAATTATTTTTAATTATTTGTTTAGCATGTGCGTTGCACAGGTTCCTATGCTAGTATTTTATATAAGCAAAAGGGAGCTTCTAATGAGAAGCCTCCTAAGAGCTCCAAACTCCCATGTATGTGCGTATTTTTTGGGACTTTCACCCTGAACATACATGCTAATTTGATTTGGTGATACACACCTCTTTCCCACATTTATCCATTTTTCTCAAAATCATATACATTTTCAATGTATTAAATGAGCAACAATGTTCAATGCACATGACTGAGATATTAGTTTTAATTCACCTAATTCACATGCAATTTCTACAACACTCATAGCTATCATCCACCGTAACTCAAAACAGAGATATCTTAAAACAGATAAATAATTTCATTAAAGATACGCTTTTCCAAAATCTCAAGATGAGAGTGCTAATACATAGCCAACTCCGCCATTATCATTGATAATACAGCGTGTTCCAAATGGAACGGGTCGGACTGATCCACGCTTCCCAAACCGGTGTCCGAGGTACCAAGCCTACAGAGGAACTTGCACAAGAGTTCAACGGGGAACGGGGAGTCCTCCAGCGAACCCTCCGATGAACAAGTTAGAAAGAGAGATGGAATGTAGAGATAGATTAGAGATAGAAAGCTTAACCTTCTTCTTGTCTTCGACGTCTGCTTATATCCTTTGGTAATCATTTCGCTGTCTCTCCCGACCTGTCATCTTGGCCGAAAGTCTATGCTCTAGCTTGCCTTGTTCATGGTCAGGCCGTTCTGTCTCGACGGGGAGGGGTTATCGCAATAAATGCTGTAAGGGGCTTCATTAATGGCTGATGTGTAGTGCAATAACTTTGCAGGATCTTTGTCTACTTATATGGCTTGTCCTTCTCTTGCCACGTGTTTAGATGTCATTGGTTCTTAATGCGATGTTGAGTTCTAGCAACGTTGGGCTTTAGTAGTTGAATTATGTATTGGGCCCTAAATGGTGGGCTATAACCTTTATGGGCTTACCCATGTCAGTAGTCCCCCATTCCCAAGTGCAGCTTTAGTTCAATGAAGGGAATAATGAAGAAAGCGATGGTTGTGAAAGACCGGCGGGGCGAAGACCGACTGAGAGGTGGGCCGACGGCGATGGGTGGCCGAGCGGAGGGACCGACCCTGAGGAGGGGTGACCGCCAAAGGTGACCGAGTGGAGGGATCGACCATGAGGAGGGCCGACCGCGAAGGGTGACCGAGTGGAGGGACTGACCATGAGGAGGGCCGACCGCGAAGGGTGACCGAGTGGAGGGACCGACCATGAAGAGGGCCGACCGTGAAAGGTGACGGAGTGGAAGGACCGATCATGAGTGGAGGGGCAAGTGGCGGTGCGCGGGGCTCGAGGAGTGGCAGGGCACGTGGTGATTTGAAGTGGAAAAGACAGGGTAGGGGAATGGGGTAGTGGATCGTGGTCGTACACGTGGCCTAATCCCGCGATGGGGGAGGTTAGACGTTGGGCAAGAAACGAAAGGGTAGGTTAACATAGGGTGTTGAAAAGGCGGTTTTGGCGAATTTTTTGAAAATTTTCAAGCTGGCAAAATTTAATCGCGACCCTTGGAATACAGGAAAGCCTTACCTACCTTTTTGCAAAGAACCAAAACATTCCAAGAGTAAACTCCTTTGTGTCGAGTGATACACCTTTGCAACATTTTGTGAACTACCTTGCACCAGCATCTGAAGCTATGCGCAGGCACACCAGAGAGATGGCTCAAGAGGAAGTGCCCAACGTGAGACTAGATGCCTTGGGGGACGACGACGCAGTGGACCTAGTGGAGCAATACAAGACGGAGAAGCGAGTAGGAAGTGAGGGGGGACCGGCAGGACGACCCCGCTCGTCCACGCTGATAGCGGCTGCGAAGCCAATCAGTCAGGTTGAGCCAGATCACTGGCACACGAAGGCCGACAAGTCGACCTTTATCGCGGAGGAGTTGGAGGGTATGCGCGAGAAATATCAGATTCCCGCGGAAATAGAGTTAAAACTGCCGATATCAAAGGAGAGGGCATCCGATGCTCGACCGGAGGAATTTGCCCTCTACGAGGAGGCGTTAAAGGGGGGTTTGAGGTTGCCACTCCCCCGGATAGTAGTGGACGTGTTGGATCGGTTGGAGGTGGCTCCGGGCCAACTGATACCCAATGCGTGGAAGATCTTGCTGGCCTGTGCAAGCACGTGGCCGCAGGCGAACGAGGGGGCTACAATGACGGTGGACGAGTTTTTTGCATACTACAAGGCTTCGGGCCAGCAAGAGACTTGGGTCACTTTACAAGCGGCGGCGGGAAAGGTCTGGTGGCGGGGTTGCTATCGTCAATTAAGGGGTGGAGGCCGCAGTGGTTCTATGTGTCCGCCAACGGGGGAGTAGGAGTGCGCACTGTGTGGAGAGTGCCAACCAAGTCGGTGGAGCCAAGGTTGGGGGCAGCGGCAGAGGAGGGGGTGAAGAAGGTGAAGGCATGGAGGGAGAAGGAAAGCGCCAAGTGAGACGACCTCGTTCAGTCCTTAGCCTTGTTTGCTGTAAGGCTGGGCCCTCAGCCGACCGGTGTAGATTTTACACCGGCAGAAGTAGAGGCGAGAAGGAGGGCGCATGAAGCAGAGGATAGGACGAGTTTTGCCAAGGCTAATAAATACAAAGAGTCATAGGTAGACTGTCCGCCGAAGCCGATCGTGAGGGAAAGAATCCGACCGTGCCCCAAGCCGCTGGGGGAAAAGGACTTGGGTGATTTTGAGCCACGACCGCCCCGGTGGATCCATTGAAGGAAAGAAGCAACATGGAGGTGGAGGCTATGTTGAAGGGGAAGAAGAAGAAGAAGATGGTGGACAATGGTGAAGAGGGGCCAGCGTTGAAGAAGATGAAGGAGGGGGTGGCGGAGGTCACCCTAGAGGTGGAGCTTGAGGAGACAAGGGGTGGGGTGGGGTGGGAATGCCATGGACCTTGAAACACAAGTGGAAAGTGGGGCGACTGGCCCTGAGCAGGGGGCAGAGCAATAGCCCAAGGGGGGTCCTGCGCCCCAAGGAGAAGGAGAGAGGGCCAGGTTGAAGACCGCTATTTACTACGCTTCAACAGTGTCCGGGCGACTGCAGGGAGAAGGAGGCGAAGCCAGGACTGCTGCCGATCGGCTCTTGGGCGTGGTGGAGGACGCGGCAGTGCACTCGATGGAGAGTTTTACAGAGGCCGAACTGCTAAGGGGGCTCTGCTCAGCCCAGATGGAGGCGATGACCTTAGCAGGAGCCTTGCTGAAGAAAGCGGCGTACGCAAAAGGCGAAGTTGAGCCATTAAAGGCAAAGCTGGAGGAGGTGAAGGCCCAGCTTAAAAATTTAAGGAGGGAGACCGGGGGGTGGAGGAGAGCCGCGCGGAGTGCGTGTGTTAGAGGGCTGGAGTATGCCCAAATCGCCAAAAAGATGGAGGTGTTAGCGATGGTGCAGGGCTATTCAGCCGACCATGCTGATGCTGAGTTGCTCGCGACCAAGCTAGAACTGGAGGCAGAACGCCGCAAGGTGGTGTCGCTCGAGTTCCAGTTGGTTGGTGAGCAGAAGAAGTTGGAAGAGGCCCAGAAAGCATGCATCGTCGCCAACAAAAGGTGGGATGAGGCAATGGTCTGCAATGAAGATCTTCGTGTTCAGTCGATCAAAGAAAAAGAAGAAGCAGATATGAAGATCGCTGAATTGGAGAGGGTGTTGGCAGACGAGCGGGCCAGGTCTATAGCTGAGAAGGCAGGGTTGGAGAAGACCTTGGAAGAGGAGAGAGCCAAGTTGGCATCTGAGAGGGCGGCATACCCCGACCTATGTGTTGCAGCGGTAGAGCAGTTCAAGGAGTTCGCCGACTTCCAGATGGCCATTGATGCTGCTATTGCCAGTAGCTTGGCGAGAGAGGGGGATAGGGGGGCTGGCCCGTCGGGAGCGATCATTGGGAGTAGGAGCGAAGAGGAAGTGATCCAGAGCTTCCAGCGGTCGGACTTCTACAAACATGAGATGGCTGAGTTCTGGGACAGCGGCTGGAAGATGTTTAAACGTAAAGCAGAGGAGCTATTCCCAGAGTTGGACTTCAACACTGTAAAGATAGATGAAGACGATGTGGCCCAGAACCCCCTAGATGAGGGGGTTGACGAAGAAGACTTGGCTTCGAGCGAGGAGGAGTGACTGATGTATTTTCTTTATGAGTTGTGTGTTTTTTTTTTTTTGGTGTAATTTTTGTAGTGAACTTATGTGTAAGTTTGTAAATGAATAAAATTGTGGGTTGTGTTTTTTCATACTGTTGTCTGTATTTCTTGTAGATCTGAAAATAATGAGAATGGTCATTCAAATAAGGCTTGTGTATAAATCGTAGTAAAGGTTGAGAAGTAGGGAGCCAGTCTAACTTGTGAGAAAATCACGACGCAAGGTGAACTTTAAAATGTGAGAATGATAAAAAATGTGAAGTTTCAAATCACGACCCAGTAGGGAGCCAGTCTAACTTGTAAAACGTTGAAATGTAAAGGTCTTAAAGTGTGAAGTTGTAAATCATGTTGTAAGAGTGTTGAAAAATGAAAGATTGGGTTGGGCAATAAAAGTTGGAAAATGTAAAGAATGTTAAGAGGCATAAAAGTATGGACCTGGAATTTGACTAAGTATGGCAATTATGCCACAATCATGAAGTTGCAAGAATGGCCTTGGCCGAGCTCTTCACTCGTGCTCAGTTTGGCTTGAGCCATAATTAACTCAGTCTGGCTGAGGCTTCAAGTAACTCAGTCTGGCTGAGCTTTTCATGCTCAGTCTGACTGAGGCTTTAGGTAATTCAGTCTAGCTGAGCTCTTCATGCTCAGTCTGGCTGAGGCTTTAAGTAACTCAGTCTGGCTGAGCTTTTTATGCTCAGTCTGGCTGAGGCTTTAAGTAACTCAGTTTGGCTGAGGCTGCAAGCTGGGTGTTATTGAAATACCACACAGATAATTGAGGTATAAGATTGTTGTCATTTAAAGTTTAGCCCATTGATCACAAATTTACACCATGTGAGAAAAGAACAAAAACATCCAAGTGTGCAGATTGTCAAAAAGAACATACAACAATTGATCAATACAAAAATAGGGCTTTATTGAAAATAACGCTTCAAGTGCTCGGCGTTCCACGGATGGGGGAGATCTGAACTTTCCATGTCCTGGAGTCGGTAAGTGCCCGGGCGAGGTCTGGCCTTAACAACGTAAGGTCCCTCCCACTTGGCTGCTAGCTTGCCCTCAGTCGGATTTTTGGTAGCGAGAGTTGCTTTGCGCAAAGGTGAACTCCCTCGGTCGGACTTTGCGGTTGTAGTGTGTTCTCATTTTCTGTTGATATGAGGCCCGCCTCACAGTAGTGGTCTCTCGGAGTTCTTCAATTAGGTCCAAGTCTGCCTGACGCAGTTCTTCAGTTAGTTCTGGATTTGGGTATAGAACCCTTGGGGTGGGCAGACCGATTTCCACTGGGATGACCGCCTCAGCGCCGTATGTCAAGCGAAAGGGGGTCTCCCCAGTGGGAGTTTGGGCGGTAGTGCGGTAGGCCCAGAGTACGTTTGGTAATTCCTCAGCCCAGAGTCCCTTAGCAGCTTCCAGCTTAGTTTTGATGATCTTCAGAAGAGAACGGTTGGTAACCTCAACTTGGCCATTGGCTTGGGGATGACCTGGGGAAGAGAAACATGACTGGATTTGGAGTTCTGCACAAAATTTTCGGAACTTAGCATTGTCGAATTGTTTGCCGTTGTCGGAGACGATGGCTTGAGGGATGCCAAATCGGCACACGATCGACTGCCAGATGAATCTGGTTGTGTTCCGCTCGGTAATTGTGGCAAGGGGTTCCGCCTCCACCCATTTAGTGAAGTAATCAACGGCGACGATTGCGAATTTGGTTTGGCTTCGGCCAGTGGGCAATGGGCCAACCAAGTCAATCCCCTATTTGGCGAATGGGTAAGGACTGCAAAGTGTGATCAATTCTGTAGGAGGAGCATGAGGGATGTTGGCAAAGCGTTGGCACTTATCGCATTTAAGCACGAATTTAGTGGCATCTTGGTTGAGAGTAGGCTAGAAGTAACCAGTGCGAAGTATTTTGTGGGCTAGTGACCTAGCACCCGAATGATTACCATATACACCCTCGTGGACTTCTCTCATCACGTAGGTCGTTTGAGCAGGATTGAGGCATCTCAGGTATGGGCGTGAAAAGTCACGTTTGTACAAGAGACCGCTGATAAGAATGTAGTTGGACGACCGGGCCCTGACCCTGGCGGCCTGGTGTTTGTCGTCTGGCAGTTCTCCCTTTGTCAAAAATAGAAAGATGTCGGCCGGGCATGAAATAAGTTCGTTTTGGAGGAAGTGGACTTGCTGTTGGTTTGGAGAAATGACTGGGTGGGCCAGGTATTCGAGGCGGACACCATGGCTAAGATCTGACTGGTCTGCAGAAGCTAATTGAGCCATTTCATCTGCCTTGGAGTTTTTCGCCCGAGGGATGTGCTTGATGTGGAAAGTGTTGAAGAGGCGAGCAAGGGGGAGTGCAATATCCCTGTAAGCCCGCATTGTGTCTTTCTTGGTATCGAATTCTCCCGTGATTTGTCCAACAATGAGCTGGGAATCGCTGAACACTTGGATATAGCTAACACCGATGTCTCTGGCTAGGCGGAGACCTGCTATCAATGCCTCATATTCGACCTCATTATTGCTTGCGTCAAACAAGAAAAGGAGAGCACACTTGAAATAACCACCCTCAGGGGCAGTGAGGATGAGACCAGCCTCGCTATCTTCTTTGCGAGATGATCCGTCGACGTTGAGGGTCCAAGAGTGGGGGTCTTTTGTCTCAGTGTGGGATAGCGGGGGCGGGGGGGCCGCGGTTGGAGTGGGATTAGTGAATTCCAAGATAAAATCGGCAACAGCCTGCCCTTTGATCGCCGTTCGGGGTCGGTAGGAGATGTCAAATTGGCTGAGCTCAACCGACCATTGCATAAGTCTGCTGGACAGCTCTGATTGTTGCATTATCTTCTTTAAAGGCTAGTCAGTGAGGACCACTATGGAGTGGGCTTGGAAGTAAGAACGGAGTCGTCTTGAGGCAGTGACCAAGGCCAAGGACATTTTTTCTAGCAATGGGTAATTCTATTCTGCACCTCTCAGAGCCCAGCTAATGTAATAAACCGGGCGCTGTACTGAACCGTCCTCCTTGATGAGGGCCGCACTGACTGCAGTGCTTGACACGGCTAAATAAAGAAAAAAGGGGCTCACCCGTGAGCACCTGGGAGAGTAAGGGGGGGGTTGGCCATGCACTGCTTCAACTATTGGAAAGCCTCTTTGGATTCAGTCGTCCACTCGAAAGTCTGCCGATGAACTTTGAAGAAGGGGAGGCACTTGTCTGTTGCGCGGGAAATGAAACGGTTAAGGGTGGTGACTCTGCCGGTAAGCCTCTGAACTTCCTTAACCGTTTTGGGCGACTGCATTTCTATTAAGGCCTTGATCTTTTTGGGGTTAGCTTTGATGCCCTGCTGACTAACCATGAAACCCAAGAACTTCCCAGATCCTATGCCGAAGGTGCATTTCTCTGGATTGAGCTTCATTTGATACTTTCGTAGGGTGCCGAAGGTCACTCGTAGGTCGGCCAGATGATTAATGGAGAGTTTGCTCTTGACTAGCATGTCATCGACGTATACTTCCATGTTCTGGCCTATTTGATAATGAAAGACGGCGTTGACCAACTGTTGGTAAGTGGCTCCGGCATTTTTCAACCGAAACAGCATGACACGATAATGGTAAGTTCCCCTATCGGTGATAAAGGAGGTGTGTTCCTGGTCAGACGAGTGCATCAGAATTTGGTTGTACCCAGAGAAGGCATCCATGAAGCTGGGCATTTGATGACCGGTTGTGGCATCAACAAGCAGATTTATGCGAGGAAGGGGATAACTGCCTTTGGGGCAAGCTCGATTGAGGTCGGAGTAATCGACGCAAAGTCGCTATTTACCGTTGTTTTTACGGATCAAGACCACATTCGATAGCCACCTGGGGTAGTCCACGTTTTTGATAAACTGTGCCTCAAGGAGCTTATCTACTTCAGGAGCAATAAGAGTATTGCGTTCCGGGTGAAAAATGCACTGCTTCTGGCGGAAGGGTCGGAAATGAGGCTCAATGCTGAGACGATGGGTGATGAAGGAGGGGTCAATACCCGGCATGTTGGAGTGGGTCCAAGAAAATACGTCGTTGTGCTCAATCAGGAGGGCCGTAAGGTCGGCCTTGGCCTGGGAGGATAGTTGGCTACCGATCTTGGCAGTTTTTGTCGGGTTGGTGGGATCGATGAGGACCTCAACAAGCTCTTCTACTGGTTTCCCTTTGAGCAGCTTGTCCTCGTCTCTGACGTCGAGTCTTTCAATGATCATACCCTCCGTTAGCTTGGCCTTTTTAAGTGAAGCGACGTAACATTCTCTGGCCACGGTCTGCTCTCCCCTCACCATGCCGAGCCCAAGGTCGGTGGGGAATTTGACGGCAAGATGAAAAGTGGATGTGATAACTTGGAAAGCATTTAGGGCGGTGCGGCCGAGGATAATGTTGTAAGCGGAAGGACAGTCGATGATGAAGAAGGTGAGCAGCTTTGTGGTTTGCCGTGGGTATTCTCCGATTGTGATGGGAAGATCGATGGAGTCGATGGAGGTCACCCGATCTCCAGTAAAACCGACCAATGGGGTTTGGAGAGAGGACAAACTTTCTTTCCCGATCTTGAGTTGGCGGAAGGCATTTAGGAAGATGATGTCTGAAGAACTGCCGTTGTCGACAAGAACCCGTTTGACTTTGTAATTGGAGAGGAGGGCAGAGATGACGAGAGGGTCGTCATGGGGGTAACGGATGTCTGTGCAGTCGGCCTCCGTAAAGGTGATGGGCTTCGTCTACTGCTTGGGCTGTTTGGAGGGTCGGTCCAATGTGGCAACTTCTTTGTCTGAGCCCTGCCTTATTTTTCTGAGTTCTGCCCGCTGAGCCGAGCGGGATGGTCCTCCACAAGCAAGCCCAACAGCAATAACTCTGATATCTCCAACAGGGGAGGCAGGGTTGCCTTGTGCCCGGGGTTGCTGTGGAGGGCGATCATGACCTTGGTTAGGTTGTGCGGGTTGTCGGGGAGGGGTGCGCCGGCGGTTGTTTCTGATAGGTTCAGTCCTTTGCCTCTGCTGAGGGCGGGCGTCCGTGAACCAACTGAGACGTCCCTGTCGTATCAAGCCCTCGACCTGGTCTTTGAGGTTAACACACTCCTCCGTATTATGGCCATGGTCCTGATGAAAGCGGCAGTATTTGGACTGGTCTCGTCAGTTGGAAGGAGACCGTGACGGTTGGAGCCATTTTAGGGGATAATCTCGTTGAATCTGGTTTAAGACTTGTTCCATCGGGGAGTTGAGGGGTGTGTTTCGTTCGAACCAGTCGGGCGGTCGGGTTGGCGCCGACCGGTCAGCTCGCGGTGGTCGGTCGGTATACTGAGGTGTTTGGTGAGTGAACTGGGTGTTTTTGGTTTCTGAGTCATTTCTCTTTTCTCTGGGGGTCAGGTTTTTGGCTGTAGGATCTTGTCGAGCAGTTAGGGAATCTTCGGCGTTCATGTATTTTTGGGCTTTGGAAAGTAGGGTTGCCATGGAGGTTGGTGGGTTTTTGGAGAGGGAGAAAAGGAAACCAGATGATCGTAGGCCGGCCATGAAAGCCGTGAGGATGACCTTGTCATCGCTTTCCGTTACCTGCAGGGCTTCGATGTTGAAGCAGGTGACGAAGCTGCACAGCGACTCCTCCTCGGTCTGACGGATGTTGAGGAGCTGGGTTGCCGGACGCCGCTGGCGCTGGGCTTCAATGAAATCGCTGAGAATGGAGTCACTGAAGTGCTGGAAAGTGGAAACATAGTCTGCTAGCAGTTGACTAAACTAGAGTCGAGTCGACCCCTTGAGTGTTACGGGGAAAGCCCGACACATGATTTCATCAGGGAATGCATGGAGGATCATGAGGGTTCTGTAGGTCTCCAAGTGATCGACTAGGTCTGTTGTACCGTCGAAAGAGTCGATCGTGGGCATTTTAAACTTAGGAGGTAGAGGTTTGTCCTGGATGGAGGCAACGAATGGTGAGTTAGCTGTGGTGGATGGTTTATTCGGTATGTTCTGCATGACTCCTTGGAGCTGGAGCTTCATGGCTCGGAGTTCTACGTCCCAGAAAGGGACGTTGTCACCGCCGGACTGTAGCGGAGGCTGGACACTACTGGCCTCTCCCTCGGGGGTGGGTACCGGGGCCAATGGGTGTGGGACCCGAGGTGGAGGGTTCATATCTGGGGGAGGGGGTTGCAAGCCTTCCAAGTTGGGTGGATGGGGCTTCTGGATAGTATGGCTCGGAGCTCATTCTTGGTTGGGTGGGATATCTGGAGATGGTGGAGGAGGCATAGGAAGGTTTTTTTGGAGTAGAGCATTAATCAGGTCTTGGTTTTGCTCGGCCAGGCGGTTAGTGCTGTTGGTGAGCTCGGTGAAATACTGCGGTGGGTTGTTTGGATTAGGAGGGTCGGCTTGGTGGTCGGCAACATTGTGGTGAGAAGCCACGGATCTAGTTGTGACCATCCACCTTCGCAGATGGTAGGAAGGGGTTATTGGGAAAGGGTCTCCGGCGACAATGAGCACAACTGGCACGCGGAGCAAAAGATTTCCCACAGACGGCGCCAACTGATAATACAGCGTGTTCCAGATGGAACGAGTCGGACTGATCCACGCTTCCCAAACCGATGTCCGAGGTACCAAGCCCAAAGCGGAACCTGCACAAGAGTTCAACGGGGAACGGGGAGTCCCCCAGCGAACCCTTTGATGAACAAGTTTGAAAGATAGATGGAATGTAGAGATAGATTAGAGATAGAAAGCTTAACCTTCTTCTTGTCTTCGACATCTGCTTATATCCTCTGGTAATCATTTCGTTGTCCCTTCCGACCTGTCATCTTGGCCGAAAGTCTATGCTCTAGCTTGCCTTGTTCATGGTGAGGCCGTTCTGTCTCGACGGGGAGGGGTTATTGCAATAAATGCTGTAAAGGGCTTCATTAATGGCTGATGTGCAGTGTAATAACTTTGCAAGATCTTTGTCTGCTTATGTGGCTTGTCCTTCTCTTGCCACGTGTTTAGATGTCATTGGTTCTTAATGCCATGTTGAGTTCCAGTAACGTTGGGCTTTAGTGGTTGAATTATGTATTGGGCCCTAAATGGTGGGCGATAACCTTTATGGGCTTACTCATGTCAATCATCAACATTACTTCAATTTCATAATTCTCAACATCAATTCCATTTTCTTTTTACAAACTCAACATTCACATTTTAGAGCAAAATCCCTTTCTCTTTGAAAATCAATTTCAATGTAGGAAATACCTCATTTCAACATATATCAAATCCAATTTCATAGCCACAAGCTTTTCCAAGAAACCATTTGAAAACCTCTCTTTTTCATTTTAATTTCAAACCCTAGGTTTTACCAAAAACCCCAAACCGCTACGATCTTTTGAAATAGCAAATAACTAAGGTAAAACTCATACAAGAGTGTGAAGAATCCCAACCTCGAAGCTAAAAGATGAGAGAAGGAATGAAGAGACTCCAACCACGCTGAAACCCAACTTTGTTCGGATCAAAATGAAACTCTAGGTGAGCTTTACCTTTTTAACAAAGGCACACGGGGACAAAAATCGACAGATTTAGATGGATTCAAGTGAACTAAATGAGTTTTAGAGAGAGAGAGTGAGAAATATCAGTGTTTTCAAATGTTTAGAGAGAGAGATAGATGAAAAAAGTGACTTTTACGAACTGATATATGCACAGTTCGCTCGAGCATAGGAAGTGTCACTCGAGCGACCAGACACAATAAGTTGTTCCGTTTAAGCGCAAGAATCTTCGTTCGAGCGTAGAATACAATCTCCTAGAAGTTTTACAGACAAAATACCATCGCTCGACCGCAAGAAGCTTTACCCGAGCGAAGAATACAAATTCCTAGTAGTTTTGCAGACAAAGGTCGTTACTCGAACGCAAGAAGCTTCGCTCGAGCGAAGAATATGAACTCCCAGTATTTTTGCAGACCTACAAAAGTACAAGAGTTTCACAAAGATCGCTCTAGCGCAAGAAGTGTCGCTCGAGCGAAGGAACAAAAATCTGGGCAACAAAAGTTTGAAAAAAAAGCCACCAACCTGTTTCAAACACAATCAACATAACCCAATAGCCAAATTCGAGGAGGAATAGTGGGAAACAAGGCAAGAACAACTACATATAGCAACGAAACCCGAATCCAAAACATCAAATGGGTTAGGTCCAAACTAGAATCGCTATATCGAGCGCACAATGACCCCTTCCCAAAAGTTTTACAGACTGCAAAAAATCGCTCAAGCGAAAGAAATATTGCTCGAGGGAACCTGAAGAACGGCAGCTTGACCTTTACCTTGAAAGAAGAACAAGTAACGGATAATTGAAGAAGGTTAAGAATCAACTGTATGACTCAAATGTGTTTTGAGAATTGTGCTATGAATGTTTGTGTTTGGAGGTCAAGACTCGAAGACCGAACAATTGATTTTGGAAGCCTACAATGAGTAACATTTTTGTAAAGATATGTTGATATAACTCATGTTTTAACTATTATAATTTCTAAAATGCTATTTTGATCATGTGAACAAATATCCTAGTTGCAAATCTATTATAGCATCCATAGATAGTCCCAAGTTATGGGGGACATGTAAATGTGGGTCTATGACATATATGTGATATGAGATCTCGTTAGTCATTTCATTGTGGTGATATGTGTTTAATTGGTATCCGGAATGAATTACTCTAGTTGGAAGACGATCTGTACTATGTCCTGTGGGATGTACAATATGTTATGTTCTGATATGAGACCAATATGAATGATTGTATCATGATTTGTTTTACGGATATGATATATTTGGAATTTGTTCACTAACCTCTTTATTTTAATGTTATTCACTGGGCATTAGTTCACTGTTTTTATATATGTATAGGTGAGAGTTTTGGAGGACAAGCCTAGGAGGGGTTTTAGTCGAGCCAATGTTTGAATCCTACTTAGTTGTTTTGAGTGCCTCTGAGTTGGGGCTAGGCCTTGAAGGCCGTTGTCAAGCTTTTGATCACGATGTTCACTTTCGGCATGTCTATATGTTTTGTATAAGATATTATGTTCTAAGTTATGTATCATTATGTGGGTAAATTAATGTTCATTATTTTTAAATTTTGAATAAAAGCAAACATAAAATAATTGATTGAAGACATACTGCATTTATTATATTCCTTTTTCTGTGTGCAAAAAAGAAAAAAAAAAAAAAAAGACATCGAAAAGTCGTAATTCACATATATACAAATAATTATAAACACAATCTATATATAACACGGATGAAACACTAGTGAATTATGAATGGAAAGTCAGCAAAATTTGACCCAAGTCCTACTTTTTGCGGACCCAACTCATTTTTAAAAAAACCTACCTCATCAATAATGATCCCTAACCAAGTGCATTTGCTTAGACTAACACTTCTCACGACACAATTGCCTCAACTTTTCGACAAATGAACCTATTGTTGTCATTTCCTTCTTTTTCTTATCATCTTTTGTGAACGTGTAATGAGTTACATGATGCAAACATGCAAAATTAAGCATATGAAAAATAAAAAACATCTTGTGTACTTGTGTTTAGAGACACTTGTTAACAACATTCTTATTATTATTACATACTCCCTCCGTCCCAAAATAATGGTCTTTTTTGGATAATCTAATTTTTTTTTATAGTACAATTATAATATTTTAAAAATATTAATTTTTTAAAATTACCTTTTAATAGTACATTTTTTTGAGATATCAATTGTCATAATTGTACTTTTTATGTTATTAATGAATTTAAAAGAATGACAAAATAGTAAATTCATATTATTTTATTCCTTAATTTTTGAAAAGGGACTAATATTTTGAGATAATAAAAAAGAAAAAGAACTAATATTGTGGGATGGAAGGAGTAAAATATAACAATTTCTGATAAAGTCTTTGAGGTGGAAGTCTCAAACTATTTTTTTTTTAAATATTTTTGTTTTCTTAAATCATTTAAATTACACTAGTACTCCTAGGGTATTTAATGAAAAATATTATCCTTACAAAAGAATATTTGTATTTTTAAAATTATGAGCAGAGCCCGCCTTGAGATTTATGGGGCCTTAGACGGGCTTTGAAAGTGGGGTTGTCACGCCTCAAAATTTGGACAATTAAATATTAAATTAGGACTAAACCCCAATCAATATCCTATCATCAAAATCCTAAAGGTGAAACAAAATCTAAACGTTCTCGTTTTCATAAGGTTTAAGTAAATTTCCCTGCTCAAAAGATTACAAGGGATTAAAAAAAACTAACAAAATGCCAACTAAACCATCCATCACAATTTTATAACTATCCAATACCTCAAACATTAAAGTAACAATAAATAATCAAAACAACTTAAATAATATAAAGTTACAAATCATGCCAAATTATCAAAATACTAAGGTCAAAAAATAATAATAATAAATATATAAACTAATATTAACCCTGAGCTCAAGAAAACAAAAGAAGCCCAAACGATATGTCCAACAACTATAGTTATTTCTCGTCACCACCGTAGTCTCAATTAATCCTACAAAGGAAGCTCAGCTGCGCTCAAATAGAACGCACTTGAGTTGCCAAGAGACAAAACGAGTCAGTATACAAGTATACTGGTATGAGAACAAATATTTGACACCCACGTATCCACCAGACACAAATAAAAATATATTTAATTCTTGTTATGAGACAAGATAAGTAGTTCCACCTGCACTGAGACGAAGAGGTAGTTTCCCGAGATACGGTAGCATTTAGTTTCTTACCAGTACACAACTAAATATAAATTGAGTACAGAATAAACAAAATAAACATAAAAATTATGGTGGATCAGCCCTGCATAAAAAGTTAGTAAGGCCCACCATTCTACCAAAAAAAATAGAGTTAGTATAATTTAATCATAAATAAATTGTTGAAGTAGTATAAAAACACATTGTTTCATGCTTAAATCATTTGAATTGACCAAAACTCAAAGAACAAAATTTATACAGAATCAAATTTTCTAAAAGGTAGCGTAGACGAATTTAGTAGAAACTAAATAGGTTGAGAGAAAGATTTAATAGAAGAACCTAAACGAAATTCGATCGAAAAAAATCTGGAACTGAAAACGAAAAGAAACTTCCCTAAGATGATTTTTTTCGAAAAAGTTCAAAACACAAAAAGTGTTCAGAATAATGTTTTACATTAATTTGTGTGAAATCAATAAAAATGAGCTCGTTTCGTAGGTTAAAACAGCATCTAAAATCTGCATGGCTAAAATGAACAAAAACTGTTGTAACCAAAATAATCCGATCACAAGTTCTAATCGATCATTTTTGTAAAAAGTTAAAATACAAAAGTTGTCTAGAATTACGTATACATGCCTCTGCCCAAATTTCGTAATTTAACGAGGTCGTTTACTATTTTTCAAGATGTACAAATCAATACAATTCACACTATAACAATAAACTCGTATTTAATTCTTTGCACCTTAACTCTACCACTTCGGCCTTTCACTTTCGGCCTATACATATATCCCATGTGCCTCCCGTATACCCAACACCGCTCCGATGCCAAACTTGCATGGAGATATCGTCCCGAGTTTGACCCATACTCTCCGGATGGTTAACATATATGTAAGCGTGTAAATCAAAGCACTCGTTTACTCATAAGAACGAGGCAACAATATACATACACACAATCTCTCATTTACTCATGAGAACAAATATAACAACGCCAAGCCTAAGGCATTTACATAAATCTCATAATCCTTACTTTTTTTTTTATACACTCTTTCTCACCAACATTCAAATAAAATAACAATTCATAGAGTCATGGTGGAGTGTATGAAATTTATCTATAGGTTCCTAATTTATTTTAATTTCATATAACCATGAGTGTGATTACAACCATAAAATAAATATATATAAAAATCATAAATCTTGCATACACAACTAATCAAAATAATTAAAATTAATCCATCATCTTCATGTAAACACAATAGCAAACCAACATCAAATAAATAAAAATAAATAAATAATAACAACATAATAAACATAAATCAAGAAAGACGAGTTTTGCACACACAATTATTTTTGAAGATCAAAAAAATATTTAAAGAACTAAAGGAGCCACCAAAACAAAATCCTAACCCTTTTTTTATTCTTCACTCCTCTATCCCGCCGTCTCTTTCTTTCTCTCGGAAATTCTATACATACACAACACTCTCTTCTCTTTTTCTTTGATTAATCTCTCTCTCTCTCCTCACTATCTCCCGTGGCTGCTGCTCCCCTTGGAAAACTTCCACACGCACTTTATGAAACGGAAATGTTTGAGAGCTCGAGAGAGTGGCTCGAGAAATGGCTCGAGAGAGGAGAGAGAGAGAAAGAGAGAGGGAGAAGAGAGAGGAGAGGAGAAGAGAGGAGAGAGGGAGAAGAGGAGAAGAGGAGCTCACGCCGAGGAGGAGAGAGGGAGAAGAGGAGAAGAGGAGAAGAGGAGCTCACCGGCGTCGCAGCTCCCCACCCCGGCGTCGTCGCAGCTCCCCACCCCGGCGTCGTCGCAGCTCCCCACCCCGGCGTCGCAGTCCCGCCGTAGCTGCTCCTCGTTCGTCGCTGCTCCTCGCCGATCGTCGCACCACCGCCACCGCCACCGCCTCGCCCTGCCTCCTCCTCCAGCAGATTTATGGCCCCCTCCCCTCCCTCCTCCTCCCCTTCCCTCCTCCTCCTCCCTTCTCTTCTTCTCCCTCCTCCTTCTTCTTCTTCTTCTTCTTCTTCTGAAACTGAAACGAAAACCAGAAAAAAAGAAAAAAAAAAAAAAAAAAAACAACAACATCAAAACGACGTCGTTTTCGACACCAAAACGACGTCGTTTTGGTGTCGAGCCACAGTCTCGAGCCACAGTCTCGAGCTACGTAGCGGGGTCGCTTTATGAAATCATAAACCTAGGTCTAATAGATTATACCTAATTTACAATTATATTTATATCCTACAAATATATCATAAATACAACATATATAAATATGATATATATTTTATCAATATACAAAACATATTTTTTTTATATAACAAATATAAATATATAAATATTTAGATTAATTATATATAATTAAATAACACATTAAATTAATTAAATATCACATTAAATTCTCATGTATCCACGCAATTAACAAACCAAAAAAATAAAATAAAATAATAATAATAAATAATGACTTATGAAAAATTAGGATCGCTACAGGGTCCCTCTTACATATATATATTTTTTATAAAAAAGTTACGGATAATAGAATAAGTTAGAAATAATTTTTTTATCATTTAGTAGCTACAAAAAGTTCCTTACACATATAATCATTAAAATTTATAGGCAAATTACACTAACAGTTCCTATAATTTGAGACTTGTGTCATTTTGGTTCATAACTTTTCAATTGTGACACATTTGACCCTAAACTTTGAATCTTATTCGGATAAGGACAATAGAAAATACCATTGCTTAATTTCAAGGGAAAAATCGCCAATTTGATAAAATATAAACTAATTTGACAAAAATAAATGTCAAAAAATATTTTGAATTTAAAAAAATTAATTTTACCCGCTAAAAATAAAATTATGTAAACAATAAAAAAGACTGGGTTTTGGACTTTTAGTATAATATAAAATTAATAAATTTGGGGCTTTATTTTGGGCGAAAATTTGGGGGCTCTAGACACAAGCCTTATTGGCCTTAGCCCAGGTCGACCCTGATTATAAGTCATTTCAATGGTCATATGGTTTAAACTGATAAAATTAATACTTGTCACATCATTTTGTAATGATTTTATATATGGGTATATATTTTTGGAGAAATTTCAATTCAAGTTAAATTCTAAAAATTAATAGGGATAAATATTAAATTTTATAAATATTAATTAAGGCAAAATCTATGTTATCTCCTTGTGTTATTGTCTTGGAGCACTTCAACCCTCTCACATTTTAAAAATAGCCAAGAACTCCCCTTATGATTTTAGCCATTTTGCACCTTGACTCTCCGCGGTCTTAAATTCCATTTAATTTAACAGGGAGTAGGTCTCATCTCTCTCATTTGAAAGTTGGCTTGAAAAAAATTCAAAGTAAAGTCAAAATATATAATGTGAAATAACAAATGTGCCCTTATCATCATCTTCTTTCCCAAACTAATATGAAAACTCTAATCCTAACCCTTTTTCCCCTCTTCCCTTCCGGATACCTACATTGCGCAACAAACAATAGCAATATTCACTATTTTAAGTGGTAATTTTTGCAAAAAACTAAAAAATTGTGAACCACTCCCTATTTGGTGAGGCAATAAAGAAATCACCTTTATGCATCTAAACATCCCAGTGATTTGCTTGGAAGCAAAACCCTGTACTGGTTTGCTAAAATAACAATATATATATATATATATATATGTTAAGTTAGAAATCTACATTATATATATAAATATAAAGTTGTATATGTATCAATTTTTAAAATGTAATACTTTAAGATCTTTGTGCAAATTTAAAGGGCAGGTGAAGGACAATCGTCAATCATTATCGATTTCATCTTCATTCCTACTGCTTCTATTGTTAATTGGTTGAGCAGCTTCTACTACCCTTGAGCCTTCATTTCTATATAACTTCTCATTTTTGGTTTAGAATTTCTATATAACGATTCTTTCCACTTGATATATATATATATATATATATATGTGTGTGTGTATGTGTGTGTGTGTGTCTATGTATATGTGTATGTATATATGCGTATATATAACCACATATGTATAAAGAGCAGAGAGAATGAAAATGAAGAAGGTAAATCGGCATTAACGTTATTTTACATTTATTATTAATGACGTTAGTATTACACTTTAATCGTATTACACTTTAATCCAAAACGTAAGAGAGGTTTTTAGCTATTCTTAAATGTAAGGAAGGTTAAATACTCCAAGACAATCTACAATAAGGTAAAATAGATTTTACCCTATTAATTATTAAAATTATAATCTTTAACATGAAATTGTAATCATTTTTTAAAAGTATCACCAAGTGATAATTTTGTTTATATATTATATATATATTGTTTGTATGTTATTACTCAAACTAATAACTTTCCATTTGTCTATATAAAAATTTTTCTTCATAGCATCACTTAAGTTGGAATTTTATTTTATTTTTATTTTTTTCAATCAATTAGAGATTAAATATTAATATTGACAAAATATTACACAATACTGAATAATCAACAATATATACTCGTAATAATCTTAACACCAACAACTACTATCTATCTTAAAGTGTGGATATTATCTGTGCAAATCCTAGTCCTCTCCGTACTCGTAGAGTACGGTCACATGGTGTTTCAGAATATTATGATTGGTGGAGAAGGTGAGACTTATGATTTTGTATTGAATGATTAAGGAACATGAGGAGGTATGGTGAATGATGATAAGTGAAGGAGTATAGACATGTAATATGCCGAGAATACCCAATAATTTTCCTTCATAATTATAATGAAAGATTTTTATTACATATGACTACAAATTAAACATGTAAGAATCTGTCATTATTTTAAATTAATAAAAAAAATCATTACATTGATCGAGGTGATTTTTTCACAATCTTTTGACACATAATTGTAATAAATGTGTGAGCAAATCATAATTACATAATGAAGAAATGGAGTAATAAATGTGAAGAAATGGAGGAATAAATTCAATCTATCATAAATTGTTCAACATTAATCTGCCCATGATTTTTTGAAACATAACTTAAAAAAACATAATATCTAGTAAATAAACATATTGTTCAACATGTAACAAGTATAAAACAAATATTTTGTTGTGGTAACAACAATTACAAAACTAAAATTATGTTAAATAATTATAAATAAAAAAAAACAAGAATATCAGCAAGATCAGTAGTAGCTCATCATATATAAGAGCGTAGGATTGTATGCATCATGGTGTATGGTATGTATATGGTTTGAGTTACATACGGTCCGATTTGGTTCTAACCAGGCATGTGGAATAGCTGTGTGTTATGGCACTTGCATGCTTCAGAATCGTGCATAATAATACCAAAAAAAAGAAAAGAAAAAAGAGGTAGTTTCTTTAGACCATTATAAATTGGAGTGGACCATCCATTCTTACGTTGGTCATTCTTACGTTGGTCATTCTTACATTCTCTCCCTCTCTCTAATCTTCATTTTCTCTCTATCCTCCACCTATCCCTTTCCTGAATTACAAACATAGAAAATGTTTTCCAAAATCTTTCCTATGTTTTTCATAGTGCTTCACTTCGCTTGCAAGGTTTTCAAGGAAGTAAAGTCCAAAGTATTTAACCTGTTTTTCAAAGTGTGTCACTTCACTTGCAAAGTTTTTGAGAAAATGAAGTCCACAGTGTTTCACATGGTTTTCATATTGTTATGTTTCACCAACAAAGTTTTCAGGAAATTGAAATTCAAAGTGTTTAAGTCTTTTGAGGAACAACAATTACATTTTTACTATGCTGCCTTCAATGTCCTGCTAGAATTTGCAAATGCCACAATGGAACAAGTTGGAAATGAAAAAAATATAATATACTCTTACGTGGGACTTGGTTTTGCGGTGGTTGCAGTGACTTCTGCAATTGTAGAAGTTATATAGCTTAAGAAAAACAAAATGCCTATTACATTTCTAGAAGTTTTGGTCTTATTTCTACTTTAGGCCAGCTTATGGCATCTATTTTGGAAATAATACTTATTCTATACAAAAAAGAGTGGAGGCTTAAGTTTTTCATCTTCTCGGCTATGTTTTCCATGTCTACACTTGCTCTCAAGGTTTTCTCGAAAATGACTGTTTCGTATTTTGTAAATTGCGATTATTACGGTAAAATACGGATGATGGAGGTGGAATTGAAGAATATGAAGTCAAGGGAGAAGTTATTTCATTGTGATGTCTGCGCTCTAATGAGTTTGACACACTGGTGAACCCAGAAATACAACCTTTATTGATAACACTCTAGTACACAAAAATACTTTTACACAATCACACACTAATACACTTCACTTATCCACTCATACATACATTCAAGCACTCACACTTTGTGTCCTCCTCACACAAGACCTTCAGACACCTCACACTAGCTAGTGCTTGACCATTCACTTTGGACTCACTCTTCTTTCACTCAATTGTCCAATTGCTTAGTACATGCACTCATCTTATATATATACTAGTTAAAGAACTTTCTAGAATACACTTATACTTACCCTACACTGTAGAACAATCTAGATTACTCTAGTACATATTAGAGCTTTCTATTCTTCTCTAAAATTATAACGGCCCCAAAATGCCTGTCACAAATATCTTTATTTAATTATGTGTTAATATGAATTAATTTGAGAATATCTGTCTAAATTGGAACAATATCTGTTGGGGCTGCAACTTCAGAATTGAAATTGATGACCTTAATGGGTTTAGAAATCGAAATTGAGTACATGGATATGCTAATGGAAATTTTTAGAGCTATTTGGAAAGTTTAATTAAAAATTAATTTCATTTGATTCACTAAGTTGTGTTTGGCTTCACTTTTATACTCTAATACTTATTTGAGCTCATCCTTATCAACCAAACCCAACAAAAATCAGAGAGAGAGAGAGAGAGAGAGGCCTCTAGAGAACTCCAATGAAGAGAAGAAGGAGAGAATTTGAAGAAGAATGAGGAAGAGCAAAGCTTTGATTTCCATTAATTATCCATCTAAGGTAGAATCAAACACAAAAACAAAAGTTATTGGGGTTGGTCATTGGCCTAGTCAGATGTTCATTCTTATTTTAAAAATTATATGTAATTTTTCTTTAGATACTTATGAGCCATTTTTACACTAACAAATCATTTAGTAACCATCCATTTTTGTTGCTTGATGGTTTACTCTCATAAAAACATGAGTGCATGTTTATGGAAACAGTCTCCAAACAACCCCGATATCTAGATAAGTCTCCTCATACTGGAGGATGGTTAGATAATTTGCTTAGGGTGACACCTTAATCCATCATCATCTCTGCTCCTAGTTGATTTGTATGACGCAATTGGTCCGTAAGCATCTAGGGAAAAAATTGGACATGCAGTCTCAAATTTGAATGTCAATAATACTTAAAACATTGTTATGAAATGTTATGGATACCGTATACTGTATTTATCTTTTCTTGTTTTTAAATTGTTGTGTGAGATGGCTAACACCAACATTCTTTATTGCAAGTATGCAATACAGATGCTTTAATGTTTTTTATTTTTTTTATATTTATTTTAGATGGGTAGTGGATGCTTTAGTTTGATGCTTGATAAGTTTTCTTGGTTTTTTTTTCTACTTATTAACCTTCATTCATTGTTAAATCATTAACAAAAGGCATTCTTATCTTCACTCAAAATGTCTATTTTGGTCCAAAATGATCAATAAAAACAACTATCTGCTTGCACAAAGTAGTTTATACATCTACATATATATCTATATAATAAAGTAGGACGGTTTTTGAAAATATGTCAAAATGTATCAGAGATACATTTCATTTTAATGGCTCAGATCAATCTCAGTATATATCAACGGTTTTGATATATTTACTTCCCGTCCAAACACTTCTCTTCCTTAACCTTCCCACCTACCTACCTCTCTTCCTCATTCCCTCTCTATCTCTCTCTCCCTCTCTGTTCTCACTCACATCTCTTCCTCTTTCTTTCTTTATCTCTCTCTCCCTCTCTGTTTCTTTTTCAACAGAACCCTCTTGACCACCGCCATCATGACCACCTGTAGATGCGCCCCGAGGGCCTCATGCTACAGTTCGGACTCAAATTGTCACGATTCTGAATCTGATCTCGCAAAGTGCAATGCAAGACCGATAAATCACCAAAGAGTCTAAATCCGGCAAATCGTTTTGGAAAACTGATTTGTGTAAAGAAGTGCTAAACATGGACTGCTTTGCCAGATATAGAGTCGCCACCTAAATATTTTATTTTTGGGAAAATTTAGGAAACCCTGACTCGTTGCCTAAGGCCACGTGTCCGTCATCACCAAAGTTTCCTCGGCTCAGGAACTTGGGTACGATTGGGGAAGGTCATCTATGAGCACCCCCGCTCTCCCGATCAAAGATCGGCCACTACTAAACATGATATTTTGTTTTTGAAAACACATGTGTTCTTATTTCGGTTATTAGCTAGTATTACTGAGTGATGCGCACAACACACAAGTATAGACTAGATCGCCTAATTTGGAACAAAGCATCGCACATTTGTTGTTTGAAAAACGGTTTGAAGTTTGCTACTCGTAAGTAGGCTAAAATGCAGATTTGATGAATTGTTCCAATTCAAGTAATCCAACCTTCACCCATAGGCATTCAGGCAGTTTATATCACATAAGCAAATAGTCTCATGGCAATCATGCTTTCATGGCAATCAATGACACACATGTAGTATGCTAAAGCATAAAAGCTTACCCAGTACTCCGAGCCAAAACAAAGAACTAGTTAGAAATCAATGCATGATCCTAGTTCATGTTAAGATGGCTAATGCAACGCATGCAAGATGCAACTAGAAATAGGCTCAGCTATTCTAAGATGACATATGAGATGCGATAATTGATACATGTATTCAACTTGGTATCGAATTACAATGCAGTTAGTATGATGCGCCGAGCCCGATGCATGCAAACATCCGACAGATAAATGGATACAAACATGCAAAGCATAAGTATGCTAATTTGAAACATGACCTAAAACTAACCAACGAAAGCAGGTAAGTAAAAGGGAGAAAGAAATGGAGGTTGGAAGACATGCACACACGCACGCACACTTATTACAAAATTGGCCCTCTCGACGGAGGGTCCGAATAAATAATACATGTCGGCTAATTAACTAACTAACAAGCTAATTAATTATTACACAACTGAATGAATAACTAGCTACAACTAATTATTACAACACTTAATTAATTAACAAATTAATTAACTAACTACGAATGAAAAGCGACAAATAATGCTGCTCCAGCTCTGTTCAAAGAAGTGGAAGGTGTATGCTTGGTTCTTGTCGCGAAAGCTCTCCGGATGCTCTCTAGAGGCTTTGTCTGCAGGGTGTCCCTGAGACCTTGCTGCTGGAACTTACCAAAACCAGTCTGGGGAGTGCATCAGTGGCCTGCCGGCCATGGGGAGCCACTGCCGACCAAAAATGAGAGGGTGCTGGCCAACAACAAGGCACTGCTAGCCATCTGCAAGGCACTGTCGGCCACTGATGTGCTGGGACACCAAGCTGCAGTAGAGCACAAAACAGAGAAAATGGAGGGTCTCCCAAGGATATGTACGTACTATGCCACCCCATATCATCTCAAAACATCAAGAGAGAGGCATAGTCGGATCTACGACCATCAATCACGTATCCCGACGCATGATGGCCAAAGATCCAACTTGTGCAAATCAATATGAAATGAATGCACAAATAAACACATAAGTGCCTAGAACTCTATCATGGATCATCAAGAGTGTCGACGACCGAGAATTGAGACACATTTCATCACTTGAAGTATGAAACGCTCCTCGTTCCTCGTGCTCGGATTAATACTTAATCCAAACAACAATGCAATGCAAGGATGGCATACACAATGCTAACTTGAACATGCAATCATGCAATATGACTTAAGCATGCAAAATGTAGTGTAATAAACATGCAACAACATGTAATGGAACTAGCATGTGACAACATGCAAAGATGGAGCGAGCATACAACAATATGCAAGACAAGCATGCAACAACATGCAAGGATGGACTTAAACCAAAATAGGTAGACCTCAGATATGCCCAAATCAGTGGCCATAAGTGATGAATTGATAGTATGAAAAGCATGAAAAGGCAAGGCAAACATGCATGCCAATTGGCTCAAGGATTAAGGCACAAAGATGCAACTCTTAAGCACACTTAAAGAGTGACAAGCATGGATATGTGACAACAAGGTAAGCTCTGAAATCTCATGTAAATTGATGCCAAATCAACTAAGCAATGCAGGCATAGCATGTTAGAAAGCTCAAAGCTTGAAACTAACAAAGGGACTTAAGCCATGGCCATGCAAGGCAAGCCCCAAATGGCTAAGGGAACCTAAAACAGTCCCAAGGCAGGTCCAAACAAGACCAAAAACAAGCTCGAAGCTAGCCAACACGGGCTAAAACAAGAGGCCAAAAACAGGGAGCATGCAAGGCTACAAAAGAGGTAACGCACTACACCTATTGAAACCAAACATGGCATGACTTGGACAGCATAAAACAGAGTTACATCATGGTATAACAAGACCAAAAATGCACTGATATGATGAGCCAAAGGCTTAGGCTTAATGGCATGCACAAAAGTTCATTCTTGAGGCATAAAGAGCCAAGGCTCCAAGGCATTAAAAGCATGGCAAATGTAAGTGTATGGCCACATTTCATGGACTGAAATAACACTTAGAATGATGGCAAAGCATGCAAACATCACATGTATGGCATGGTAGGGGCTTTAAAACCCAAGACTAGCCTAAGCATTTACACTATAGCTATATAAAGCATGAGTGATATGGCCATGGTAGCCCAAAACAGTTCAAGAACAGCCCAAAATAAGAACAAAATCATGCTGGAGCAAAGCCAAAATATGCTAGGATGATGAGTCAAAACATCATGCACATAAAGCTAGTAAGCAAGATTTGTTCTACAAGTATATGGAGCATGCAAAGGATGACCAAACCAGCTATGGAAAGAGTCATGACATGGAAAAACATCACCAAAAACATGCTGAAATGGACTCAATATAAGCTAGGATAACATGCTAAAGTAAGAAGCATATAAAGCTAGTTTATAAGATTTACACTACAAGTGTGTCATACATGCATGGAGTGACAAAACCAACCTAAAACAGATCTAAGGCATGGTAAAACATCACCAAAAACCTACTGAAATGGACTCAACACAAGCTAGGCAAACATGCTACTTTGATGAGCTACAAATGGGATTACACTACACATACAAGATGCATGCAAAAGGTGACCAAACCAGCCATGGAAAGAGCCAAGGAAGGTCCTAAAAGTCACAAAAAAGGGCCTGAACCAAGCCTCAAAAATACAGAGAGGCATGCTCCTTTGGAAGGCCAAAAATGCAAGCAAACAAAAACCAAAAGAGAGGGGGGCCACCCCCTCTGATTTGAGGCCTCAAAACCATATGCCTATCACTGAAAATCCACTGGATTTCAATGGTTAGAAGGCCAAACCAAGGCTAGCTCGGAGGCCTTAAGGCATGGCTCAAAACAAAGCCAAACAAGGCCAACAAGAGGGTTGAAGACCCTCAACAACCAAAAGACCTTAAACAACCACCAAAAGCACTTAAAAACAAGACTTTTTTCAGTTGAAAGCAAGGCCTAAAACAATATGCAAGGATGGCCAAAATGAGGTACAAAAAAGTGCTAAAAAGGGGAAGAAGCTCACCTTTGAAGATCAACTTCGAAACCAGCAACTTCAGGGGGTAAAACCTCACTTTCAGAGCTCAAGAAGTCCTCCCAAGAATCTCAATCCAAAGATGGTGGTGTATCTCTAAGTGTTGTAATGTAAAAGTGCAAGGAAAATGGACTTCAAGGCACAAATCAACAAAAATATAGAGAGAGAGAGATATATATTTCTTCTCAAAAAATGCTGAACCTCTTCTAAGGAGAGAGGCTCTCTCCTTATATAGAAGAAAAGCAATGCAAAGCTTCTTCAAGAAGCTTGACAAGAGCTTCATCCCTCCGTACACGTGTATGGAGGGCAGATAAAAGGATTCCAGTTGGCTTAAAAGATCTGGAGTGAAACCTGCTGAGATAGGGGTGCTGCCAGCCATCAGGGATGGCCGGCAGTGGCTCATTGATGGCCGGCAGGCTCAATCAATGGCTGGCAGCAACAAAGTGGGGGCTGGCAGGTCCAAAAGGGGGCCGACAGTGCACCAAGAAACACATTCTGAAAGGACCAAGTCATGGTCCAAGAATGGGGCAGAAAGGATACAGGGTCTGGAAAGCTCGAACCTGTGACGTTCTGCCGCAAAAGTCGAATGCCCGACGAGCAATCGAACTTGTGTCTGGATGTACCTGTAAGCACAACCGAGTCTTGAGGACGGTCAAAAATGGGGTGTCTACACCACCTCTCCTCTCCCTCACCGGACCCTCACTGTTTCTCCTTCTTCATGAGAACCCTCTCGACGATAGCCTCTCTCTCGTCCCCTTCATCACCGCCAAAGCCTCTCCCTTAGCCCCCTTCATCACTTCAGTCCTCTCCTCCTTGCAACAGATCTCGTCGAAACCCTCTTTGCCTCTATGTTACCGACGCTGGACAAGGTACAATTTTTGTTTGTTTTGATTTCGGTTGTCATTTTTGTTTGTTTTGATTTCGATTGTTTTTGGCTGGGTTCAGTTGTTTTTTGCTGGGTTTGTCTTCGGCTATCATCAGCTCCCTTCAAACTCCCACTCATAAGGTGAGGCTGTGTTTTCCCAAGAACAGTTCCATTTTTGAAATACTCTCTTCGGCTGCTTCGTCTGGGTTAAGGGTTTCCAAGAATAGTTCAATTTTTTAAATACTCTCTTAGGAAATATTTTGGGAGTATTGAGCAAAAAAAAAAAATCTCAATTCTAATAGAGTCAGATTCAATTGCTTGCTTGCTTGCTTCAACTGCTTTGTCTGGGTTAAGGGTTCCCAAGAACAGTTTAATTTTTTAAATACTCTATTCGGAAATATTTTGGGAGTATTGAGCACAAAAAAAAAAAAAAAAAAAACTCTCAATTCTAATAGAGTCAGATTCAATTGCTTGCTTGCTTGCTTCAACTACTTTGTCTGGGTTAAGGGTTCCTAAGAACAGTTCAATTTTTTAAATACTTTCTTCGGAAATATTTTGGGAGTATTGAGCAAAAAAAAAAAAATCTCAATTTTAATAGAGTCAGATTCAATTGCTTGCGTGCTTCAACTGCTTTTGAGTTTGTATTTGTCTAGGTTAAGGGTTCCCAGAATCCAATCACTCTATAAATATATGGACTGACTCTAATATTTTCTATCTGTGAAATCTTCAGAATCTCCATTTGTGTCTGAATATGGCAAGGAAGCTACTGCTGGTTTGAAGGTAATTTCACAAGCTTCCAACGCAACCGTTCTTTCTCTTAGGCTTTTATCATTTCTAAATGTTTGAATGGGTTCTGTGAGTTTCTGTCCTCTACCGTCGAGAGTTTGATGAGTTAGCCACCATGTCTTCCGAAAGCAAACACAAAGAAATGGATTTGATGAAATTGTAAATCTCCATTTTTTTTTTCCATTTCATTTATTATTTTTTTGTTTTTTTTAATTGTTGGGTTTTGATTGTTGTGAAATAGTAAATCTCCAATTTTTTTTTCCTTCCATTTAATTTATTATTATTATTTTTTGTTTTTGACTCAAATATTTTCTATTTGTGAAATTTTTAGAATCTCCATTTGTGTCTGAATATGGCAAGGAAGCTACTGCTAGTTTGAAGGTAATTTCACATGCTTCCAACTCAACCTTTATTTCTCTTAGGCTTTTATCATTTCAAATCTTTGAATGGGTTCTGTGAGTCTCTGTCCTCCATCGTCGAGAGTTTGATGAGTTAGCCACCATGTCTTCCCAAAGCAAACGTAGAGAGATGGATTTGATGAAACTGTAAATCTCCAAAAAATTTTTTCTTCCATTTCATTTATTATTTTTTTGTTTTTTGTTTTTAATTATTGGGTTTTGATTGTTGTGAAATAGTAAATCTCCAATTTTTTTTCTTCCATTTAATTTATTGTTTTTTTGTTTTTTTTTTAATTGTTGGGTTTTTTAATTGATGAGTGACTATAAGGTGGAGACGATCAATAATGGTATGCAAGAGTTTTATGTGGATTTTCAAGGTCCCAAAGACAGTAAATCATCTATACCCCATCTTTGATTTTTTTTTTTAATTTTTAATATTATATTTTAACGGGCGGTTAATGGCTGGTATAATTTTTATTTTTAATTTTAGCAGGCGGTTAATGGAATCATTTAGAAGGATCACCCCAGGTTTGTGGCTACGATGACAACAACAGGTTAATGTATTTCACTGCTTTGCTAACCCGTCATTGTGTGAAAAGGTTGCTATGCTAATCAAAATGTGAACATGAACATTCTTCTACAATTTATTAGTTATTATAATTTTTTTCATATCTAAAATTTTGTACACTTACTGTAATGGTAATTCTACTGCAATCACACATATAAATAAATAACAATAGGTTAATGTATTTCTCTCTCTCTCTCTCTCTCTCTCTCTCTCTCTCTCTTATTTGTTGTAGGTTTTAGTATAATTTTGAAGGAAGTTGTGGCTTGGTTCGATTCGTAAAGGTGGTTCAGAAAGCAAGGCTATATTTTTTTCTTCGCATTGGGCCTTATGTTTGTGCTGAGTGGAATTTTGGGTAGTCACATTTCTGGTTATGTATTTTAAAGTTTTAATTTATGTATATTTGATGAGTTTTTGAGATTCAAGTTTTTTTTTTTAAATGTTTGATTTTGTTTTGCTTTTGTGTTTTTAGGGGTTCCCATGTTTGGTTGAAGTATGTTCCAGGCATTAGCTTCAGAACAGATAATGAACCTTTCAAGGTCTCTCTCTCTCTCTATATATATATATATATCTCAAGATTTTGTAAATTAAGCCATTATCTTAATAGATAATTATTGGTGTTGTAGACAGAGATGCAAAGGTTCACCCAAAAAATTGTCCAAATGATGAAGGATAAGAAGTTGTTTGAGTCTCAAGGTGGTCCTATCATCATCTCCCAGGTGTGGCTTTTTGTGTTTCTTTGCCTCTTTATATTTGGTGTGTTATAGTGATTTTTCCATAATAAAGTTCATATTTTTGTCTGAATTTGTACATAATGCAGTGGAATAAAATAGATATCATTCTAGAATGGGTGTTTCCATAATAAAGTTTACAAACTACTCCTCAAATCCTTCACAAATCCAATTAATGGTATCATCTCTCTCTTATTTTGGTTTCTATGTGTTGGTGAAAATACCAGAAACTAAACTATATTATTGATAAATGATGCAAAGAAAATGAGATACAAATAGATCAGGCTGAGGCACGGATATCTCGTTTTCTTTAAGGAGATCAAGCCCACTACGGTAGGAAGAATCCAAATACCGATGCAGCAGTCACAACACTATGACTTGTCCCCTCCAGGATACAACAGCCCGACTACTTGTCGTATGGTTCAGGCCAACTCTGCACAAGATGGTGAACCCAAAGCTCCACCAATAAAACACCCTTCTTTGCTAGTAATCTCTCTTTTATAGAAAAAATAGTTGGTGTATGTTGAAAAAAAAGAGTAAACTATTTATAGGCCATTAGGACCTTACAGTTATACCAAAAATAATGACTATTAAACAAGAAAATGGTTACACCAAATAATGACCATTAACCAAGTTCATGAATTCTATTTAACCTCCATTTATGACCAAGAGGTTACCAAAGTAATGAAACCTCATTTATGAAAAAGATAAATCAATAAATAAATATAAGATATTAAAATGGTCCAACAATCCCCACTCATTTTAATATCAACAAGGATAAAAGAGATTACCAAACTAAGATAGACTAGTATGCATCATGAAGGTGTGCTCTGCATTGAACCTTCATTAGTGAAACAGCAACCTCTACTCCAGAGTTAGTAGTGGTCTCAGACTTGAACTATGACTGCTTAGGGGAAATAAAGAATTACTGCTCACACATAATAATCCAGGTGTTGACATGAGCTTTAATAGCTAGCACATTACGGCCTTGTGCTTATTCCAGTTTTCATGAGCATATTTGAGAATAAGCCTTGTTCTCATAGAAAGCGGCCCCACTTTCATGCTCACATAGGTGAAATCTGTCAAGGATGTTCCTGTAATTTACACACCCCACTCAACAAGAGCTACAGAATTTCATTAAGAGTATAAAAACTCAACCCTCCAACATTACAGGATAAATGCACTTACATCATAGGGATGGATAACAAAATATTAAAGAGTGCATTTTTTACAACCACCATATGATTCGTTCTTCCCATTGAACCTAGTTACAGGATCTCTGGTCCCTAGGTTGGGTATCCTCATACATGGTTTATGATTTTATAGGCTTCAAACCCATCCCCCTCGATGTATTCCAGACCCTATCTCTCGCCAAGGCCTTGGTTAACGGATCCGCAAGATTATCACAAGATCTTACATAATTCACAGTTATGATGCCATTACTCAAATAGGATCTCACATTACTGTGTTTCCTTCGAATAGGTCTGGATTTACCATTATAAAAATGATTGTTCACTCTAATAAATCTCTCAACCAATTTCGCTTTCTCACATGCTGAAGCTAACACTATAAGCTCAGCTTCCATTGTAGAATTAGCAATTATAGTCTGTTTTTTAGACTTCCAACATATAGCACCACCACCCAAGGTAAAAATAAAACCCGAGGTAGAGAGAGAATCACCTGACAAAGTGTTCCAATCGGCATCATTGTATCTCTCAAGTACTGCAGGATACTTGTTATAAAACAAACCATAATTTTTGGTTCCAGATAAATATCTCATAATTTTTCCCATGGCTAGCCAATGATCTCGACTTGGTTTGCTAGTAAACCTGCTAAGTACTCCAACAGTATATGCAATGTCAGGTCTAGTACAGTCAGTAGCATATTTCAAACTACCAATCATGCTAGCATATTCCTTTTGATTAATCACTTCTTTTTCGTTTGTTACAACAGATAAGTGTATGCTTGCATCAAAAGGAGTAGCAACATGTTTACAGTTTAGAAAATTATATTTCTTTAAAATTTTCTCAACATAATGCGACTGATCAAGAAAAATGCCATCCTTAGTCTTGGTAATTTTAATTCCCAAAATAAAATTAGCTTCACCAAGATCTTTCATATCAAAGTGGCTATTAAGCATATTTTTAGTCTCATTTATAATATGCAAATTAGAACCAAAGATAAGTAGATCATCCACATATAGGCTAATAATCACATGTGCATTCTCACAAGTTCTATAATATATGCACTTATCACATTCATTAGTCTTATAGCCATTCTCAAGTATGCAGGAATCAAATTTCTCATGCCACTGTTTAGGAGCTTGTTTTGAACCATAAAGGGATTTAGTTAGCTTACACACTTTGCTTTCTTGGCCAGGCTCCACAAAGCCTTCGGGTTGGTCCATGTAAATCTCCTCATCTAGATCTCCATTTAAAAATGCTGTTTTTACATCCATTTGATGAATTTTTAAATCATGAATTGCAGCCACTGCAATCAACAATCTAATGGATGTGACTCTAGTAACCGGAGAAAAAGTATCAAAGAAATCAAGATCAACTTGTTGCTCAAAACCTTTAGCGACAAGCCTCGCTTTATATTTATCTATAGTTCCATCCGGTTTAAGTTTTTTACGAAGGACCCATTTACACCCAATAGTTTTACAACCTGGAGGTAAATCCACTAACTTCCATGTTTTATTTGAAAGTAGTGAGTCTATCTTATCATTTACAGCCTCTCTCCAGAAAATAGCATCAAGTGATGATAACGCTTCTTGTACCGTATGAGGAATTTCTTCCACATTGTAAAGATAATAGTTAGGGCCAAAATCTTTTTCAACTCTAGCTCGTTTACTTCTTCTTGGTTGGATTTGAAAATTTTCTTTTTCTTGAAAAACTTGAGAAGGAGTAGAAGAGCTAGGCATAGATAAAATATTTTCAGATATTATTTGATCCCCACTATTTCTAGATTTGAAAGGAAATTTATTTTCATGAAAAATAGTATCACCTGATTCAAAAATAATATTATTTTCCATATCAAAAAATCTATAAGCTGTACTATGCAACGCATATCCAAGAAAAGCACAAGTGGTAGCTCGTTCACCCAATTTGGATCGTTTAGGGTCTGCAAGCCTCACAAAAGCTAAACAACCCCAAATCCTCAAATAACCTAGATTTGGTTTATGCCCCCGCCACAACTCATAAGGGACAATTTTAGTCTTTTTGTGTGGCACTCTATTTATCACATGGCAAGCTGTCAAAATAGCCTCACCCCAAAAATTTGAGGCAGCACCTGAATCAATAAGTATAGCATTCGTCAAGTCAATTAACGTTCTATTTTTTCTTTCAGCTACGCCATTTGATGAAGGTGAATATGGTGGAGTAGTCTCATGAATAATTCCCAATGACTGAACAAAAGAGTTGAATACTAGAGATTCATACTCCCGGCCTCTATCACTTCTAATTCTTTTAATCTTTTTACCGAATTGATTTTTCACTTCAAGAAGGAATTCTTTAAATTTCTCAAAAGCATCACTTTTATTTTTTAATAAATATACGTTTGTGTATTTTGAAAAATCATCGATAAAAGTGATAAAATATCGGTTACCACCCCGAGTTAAAATTCCTTCAAACTCACACAAATCAGTATGAAATAATTCTAGCAATTCGGTATTTTTTTTCAACACTTTTATGAGGCCTCTTGGTAATTTTTGCTTTACTGCAAACTTCACATTTCTCAAAATTTTTTGTCACTTTAGGAATTAATTCTAAACTACTCATGATTCCCACATATTTACTATTTATATGACACAAGCGAGCATGCCAAAAATTAATAGAAGACAACATGTAAACCGAATTGGTAGATGGTTTATTAATCTCAACATTCAATTTGAACATTCCATCACAAGCATAACCCTTACCCACAAAAATACCCTTCTTGGTAATCACATATTGATCAGATTCCATAGTTTGCTTAAAACCAGCCTTATTTAACAAATAACTTGACAGCAAATTCTTCCTCATGGACGGTGTATAAAGCACATCTTTTAAAGTAAGCACACATCCAGAGGTGAACTTAAGGTCAACCTCACCACTCCCAAGTATCTTGGTTTGACTAGAGTCACCAAGCATAATTGTTTTCTCATCATCAAAAGAAGTATACACCTTGAACCAAGTTTGATCATAACAAACATGTCTATTAGCACCAGAATCTGCCCACCAACCGTCCACATAATTAACCATGCAAATGTCTGTAATCATTGCCACAAATGGCTCCTCGATAACGTTAGCCTTTGGGGCAGGTGCACGTTTTCGGAATTTGCAAGTTCGAGCAATATGCCCACTTTTGCCATAGACAAAGCATGTAAAATTTTGTGGAGGTGATAAACCTTGGTTCTTATCTGGATTAATCCATTTATTGTGAGGTTTACCATAACTCTTCATATTCTTTTTATAAGGCTTCAAATAAGCATTCTTGGAATTGTGACCTTTGGGTAAGTTATTATTTGCTGAAACAAAGTTTACCTTTGTGGTAGAATTGCCATTACCCGCTTGTGTTATTAATGCATCTTGGCCTCTAGCCTCATCTTCTACTCGGATGCGAGTGATCAACGCCTCTAAGGAAGTCTCCTTTTGTTTGTGGCGCATGCTCTTTTGGAATTCTTTCTAGGATGACGGTAGCTTGTCAACAAGTCTTGCAACTAACAAGTTGTCACCAATCTTGATGCCTTCAGATCTTACTTCTGCAACTATCATTTGGAAATCTTGTGCTTGCTCCACAACAGATTTTCCATCTACCATTTGGAAGCGGAAAAACCGGCTAGCTGCATACTTTTTTGCTCCTGCCTCTTCGGTATCATACTTAGTCTGTAAAGCTTTCCAAATTTTCTTTGCGGAAGTGTAAGTGGTGTCATAGTAATCATAAAATTGATCAGCAAGGCAATTTAAGAGATAAAAGCGACATTTATACTCATCTGTATTATAAGAAGCCACTTTTGCTTCATGTGCCTTATAGTCTTCATCATTCATCTCCTCGGTTGGGATTTTGTTCGGATTCTTTTCGGTAAGAACATATGCAACTTTCAAAAGGCTAAGGTAAAAAAGAACTTTTCCTTTCCACCTCTTAAAATGAACTCCTTTGAACTTGAAAGGCTTATTGAGATCTCCAATTCCATCATTGGTTTTTTCTGGTACTTGTTCCATGTTTGATTTCCTTAAAATTGTTGGTGAAAATACCAGAAACTAAACTATATTATTGATAAATGATGCAAAGAAAATGAGATACAAATAGATTAGGCTGAGGCACGGATATCTCGTTTTCTTTAAGGAGATCAAGCCCACTGCGGTAGGAAGAATCCAAATACCGATGCAGCAGTCACAACACTATGACTTGTCCCCTCCAGGATACAACAGCCCGACCACTTGTCGTATGGTTCAGGCCATCTCAGCACAAGATGGTGAACCCAAAGCTCCACCAATAAAACACCCTTCTTTGCTAGTAATCTCTCTTTTATAGAAAAAATAGTTGGTGTATGTTGAAAAAAAAGAGTAAACTATTTATAGGCTATTAGGACCTTACAGTTACACCAAAAATAATGACCATTAAACAAGAAAATGGTTACACCAAAATAATGACCATTAATCAAGTTCATGAATTCTATTTAACCTCCATTTATGACCAAGAGGTTACCAAAGTAATGAAACCCCATTTATGAAAAAGATAAATCGATAAATAAATATAAGATATTAAAATAGTCCAACACTATGAATGGGTGTTTTCTATAGGTTTATTTTCTCTGGTTTATCTTTATTTGGGTTTATGAAATGGTTCTTTTAATGCCTTTGGTTCAATTCTGAGCATGATTTACTTTCGGTACATTGTTTGGTTGCTGAGAATTTAAAGAAAAAAAGGGGAAAACAAATAGGGAAAGTATATTGAGAGCCATGACTTAGTAACCCAATTGTTAATGCAACCTGTGCTATTGTTCCTAAACCATGGGTCTCCAATTAATGCCTATGTTTGGTTATATTTGGGTGGTAATGTGCTACCAAAGGAAAAGTTCTTGCAACATTTTTATTTCTCTCTCTCTCTCTCTGCTCAAATAAATTGTGCACAATTTTAGTTTGGGTATCATTTTAGTTTTCCCTTATTTTGCTTTAAAGTTAATGATTTTGGTTGTGATTTTTGAAATGGATTTGATGGGTTTTGAAATGGGTTTGAATCTTTAGTTTCTGAAATTCCTCGCTCCTCTTTCTTTGTTGATTTCATTGTTTTTACCGGTTACCAAACATAAATTTCCGACTCTAGAGCATGAACTGAACTACTTGACATGATTCTCACCAAGGTAATCTCTTTTAACTTCTCTTTTTGAACTGTTTTGTTACCCAGAAAAGGTGCAAAATAAAAACATTTGAATGTGTTCTGAATGTATTAACTATAAGACCATTACACGGTTGGTCCAATTGATTCAGGGTGCTAGCATATACTTAAATGACTTTTATTTGTGACATGGTACTAGACGTGCTCCTATTATACCGATGGAGCAATGAGTGATTTGATTGTTTCATTAAACATCATTTTCTTGAGTGGAAGGTTGGAATATGATGTTGGGAATGTTTATTCCAAATCTAGATAGAGCGTGGAGCTGGTTGTTCCCTTTTAAAAACCTTATTTTTGTGCTTCCCTCCCTGCTACCTACATAAGAATCTAGATGTGACTTCTCCTATAGCCAGTTTGGTATAGGGGAAGCTCCTCTGCCTTTTCCTCTTTGCACTCAACTGATTTGTCATATAGGCTGGGCGTACAGGGGGTTATAATGGGGGTCATGGGGCCTTCCAATTTTTTGAGAGCAAAACCATGTAGAAATGAGATACCACTTTAATTTTTAGGAGGACATGATTGATTTGAAAACACTTTTAGAGGCAAGTTTAATGGTAACTGTTTGTGACGAAAAAATACACTATTGTATACCATCTTAGCAATTTTGACTTTTTGCTTACATTGTTGCTTTTGAAATAGTATAATAGCTTCAATAAAGCAGTTATATTTTCATACATAGTATTGCTTATTAGGGGATGATTTCAATGCTTGATTTTGGTTATTAATTTGATAGAACCTTTTGTAGGGCTCATAAGGAAATGTCTCTGAAGATGATAATAGCAGCTTTCTGGCCTTTGAGTTCTACTTGGCTTTTGAAAATTCTTGGCTTCTAAAAATAATACATAAGTTTATTAGTAGCATAATCACTAGACAAATTTTTAGATATTATTTTAGATTTTTTCCTCTGTTTTTTTTTAAAAAAAATATTTTTTCTTCTATGCTAAGATATATGTGTGATTTTCAACAAGAAATGATAATTGGTTGCTCTAGTGTGATTTTCTTCTCTTATAGCCAGTTCAAGGAGTTCAAGGATTTTCTAGTGTTTGTTACTGTAAAATATTTCATTTGGCCTCTGAACTCTTTTTTATGCTTTTACTCCAACTTTAATTCCTCTTCTTATTTTCCTATTGTTTATCCTCTTCTGTTTTAGAGTTCAAAAGAGAAGCGTTTCTTATATGATATTGTTGCAAGTATGCCACTTATCTCTTTTCACTTCCTTTAGTTTGTGTGTTATTTTGTGTTTATAATTTTTTTTTTCTGTACTTGCTTAGCAAGGATGTTTTTATTTTTAATTTTTGTGTTGATATGAAGTTTATACTTTAGAGTCATAAAGTTTATTAATAAAACCAAAATGTTTATGATTGAGTTACTTGCCGTACTTTGAATAGTTGATTAGGAAATGTTTATTTTCAAAATATACAACTAAACATATTTTCAAATTTTAAAAAAACAAAAAAATCTTTTCAAAATTAACTTGACCTTGATTCATATTTTGACTTCAAATTTTTAGTAACAAATGGGATAAATTATATTTTAACCTAGCAATTTTATATTCAATTACATTTTGATTTCATCATTATTTGCACCGTGCCTTTAGGCACAGATATACACTAGTGTTATTATAAGTTGTCACATTACTGTCTTTATTTTTTTACATATCTTTTCATAAAAAAAAAATAAAAAACCAACATTCCAAACCATTGTAACTTCACTTAAAATGTAAAGAAATTAATTGTCATAATTGATAGTGAAAGGACTATAGTGAAATTATAAAAAATGCAAGAGGCCAGAGTGTAATATTAACTCAATTAAAAACCACCCAAAAGTCTACAATGGAGAATTTGTAGTTTAAGAAGTGTTGAAGACACACAAACATACACACATACACTCTCACAAAGAGAGAGAGAGAGAGAGAGAGAGAGAGAGAGAGAGAGTTACTAGTGAAGGAAATGAAGTTAAAATGGAAATGTCAAAACTTTCCACATTGATTACCCAACTTAGAGAGAGAGAGAGAGAGAGAGAGAGAGAGAGAGAGAGAGAGATAGAGTTACTAGTGAAGGAAATGAAGTTAAAATGGAAATGTCAAAACTTTCCACATTGATACCCCAACTTTATATGGAAAAAATGAACCTACCAACCTTTCAGGATAAAAGCCAAGAAACATTTCCTCTCTCCCTCTCTAAAGTTGTGTAACCATCTCTACATCTCTGTCTTTTTTCCCAAGAAACAAACAAACAATGGATTGTGAAAGCTCACTCTACGACTCTTTCGAGCTCAACTTTTTCGAGCTCAAATCCTTCGAACACCAACTTCACTCTGCCATTTCTTTTAGAACCCTCTCTATGCATCGCTTATCTGATCACCACCACTCGTCACCACGTCCGCCGCTGCAACAACCACCATAACCAATCTCCAAAAAATCCTCAAAATTTTCTCGGTCGTTTCACAAATTTCTTCGATCCATTTTCATCCCCAAACAAGCGAAAGCAGGATCGCAAGACCCATTTCTTGCTGTTTTCAAAGGGTTAGGCCCGCTTTTGACCATTCCAGAAGTGCCGGAGAGTGGCAGCGGCGGCAGGATTTCGCCGGAGTTTAAGTTGGTGGCGACGGCGGTAGCGGTGATAAGAAAGTCAGCCTCTGAGTGGTTCATCGCCATTTCTATCGTTATTTCATGTGCTTGAATACGGATTATTATTTTTCTTTTTTTTCCTCCGGCTTGGACTCAGATTTAGATTATTCTTTAAAGGAAAAGGATAGTAAATCCAAAGATAGAGAGGATGGAGCATCGGTGTTGCAAATTGAGAGAGGTAAACAAGAATCTTCAGAAAGCTTGACTCAAGTGGAGAATAAGAATTCTGAGCTAGTAAACAAGGTTGCAGATCAGCAAAGAATGCTAAAAGAACAGGAGGATGCTTTCAATGAATTGAGAGAAGAGCACAAATGACTCGAAGTTTTGTTTCAAGAATGCAAGGCAAACCTTGAAGTTGCTGAAAGAAAGATTGAAGAAATGGAAAAAGAGGAGTTGCAAAAGAGTATTGAATCAAAAGATAGGAAAGTTGATGAATTGGAAGAAACAATCGAAGACTTGAAAAGAGATTTGGAAACGAAAGGAGATGAAGTGAGCTTGCTGATCGAGAATCTCAGCACGATTGAGGAAGACTACGGGCACTTTGAGAGCCGTGTTTATGAAATCCTGAACGAGTTTCAAGTTGCAAAGATCAGGGTTAATGAGACAAATATCGAGAAACAACAACTAAAGTATGAGCTCAGCGTCCTGATTGAGCAACTGCGAGATAAGAAAGAAAAGGAATTGGTCTTGAGAGAAAGGGTCAGAGAATTGGAAGAAACAATCAAAGACTTGAAAAGAGATTTGGAAATGAAAGGAGATGAAATGAGCTTGCTGATTGAGAATCTTAGCACGATTTAGGAAGACTATTGTGTTTATGAAATCCTGATCGAGAAACAACCAAGGGTCCAAGAAGAAGAAGAAACGAAGAGCTACGAAGATGATGATGATTTTGAGTTCCCTTGTGTGTGTGAAGACCCCACTTCTGTCCATGAGATCTTCTACAACGGCCAAATCAGGCATGTTTTCCGTATTTTTGGCAGAGATTTGTTATTTTCTGATGTTGAAAATTGTAAAGGTGAAGTGAATTCTTCTAAGCCTCTCACTTCGTCGCCGATTCGGATTCCTCTCGGGAAACTCATGAGCGAGGACCGCGATCCTCCGTTGTGCTCCTCCTCCAAAGCTGATGAGCTCAACGGAGTTCCGGTAGGAACCTACTATGTCTAGAAACCGAAATCTGATGCGTCTGCGGTGGTGGAGTCGTCGGAAAGATGTAAGAAGAACAGCTCAATGGGATCATCAAAGCGATGGAAGTTTCGTTATCTTCTCTACTGGAGCAACAGCGACGGCAATGACACCTTCTTCTTTCTCGCTCCTTCGAATGCCAATTCAAAGAAGAAGAACAACAAGAAGGCCTTCGAGAGAGCAACAAAAGTAAAAGTTGTTGGAAGAGTGAAGCTGACAGTGGCTGGAGGAGGAGTGACGGTGGTGCAAGAGAGAGATCGGAGACGGTTGTTGATGCTATACAGGCAAGATTTGGTAGAGTTCTTTGCTAACGTGAACATGTTGAGCAAAAATCTCAAGGAAATGCTCTCAATAATTTGGTAGAAGGCCAATAGCAACTTGAGTGTTTTAAATTTTTATTCTTTTATTTTTGCATTTATGTCTATTATTATGGTTTTTTTCTTTATTTGATTGTGATATTTGATTGGTTTATTTTGACAATATCATTTGTTAGTCGAACTTTTACTAGTTTAGATTTGGTATAGGGAATTAGTACTGTTTTTGTGTACTTTTTTTTGTCGTCAGTTATGTCTAAAAGTTTAGACTGCATTCATCGCCGTTCTTAAAACTTTTCAAAATTTTGTAAATCATTCATGTCCCTTTCTCTCTCTCATAGGTTTATAGTTGACCATTTCAGTTTAGTGGGGTTTGCAGTTTATTTTTTTGACCTTTTTATTCCTTTATTTTTATTTTTTAAATTACCCAAAAAAAAAATTTAAAAAAATTAAATTTCCAGATTCTACTCGATGAACTAAATTTAAAAAAAAAAAAATCCAAAAAAGAAAGATAAAAAAAATTGTGAATTTTTTTTTGGTTATTTTGATTTAATTTTTTTTTTTTTTAACCTTTGGATTCATCTAGACAAGGTAGACTAGAAAAATAAAAAGTTGACATAATTTTAAATAAAAAAAATCACCAAAAACAAAAAAAATTGACATAAAATATAATTTATTTAAAATTTCCTGAACAATTAAAACTTAACGAGCTTAAAAAGTATATTAAAAGTTTAGTTTGTTTATCATTCAAGTCAATTTCAAATGAGTTTTAATAAATAAATAAAAAAATCACAAATTAAGCTAAAATAGTTTATTTTTTAAAAAAAAGTTCTATAATACATATAAATTTATCAATTTGAATTTGAGTCGAACTCTAAAAATTAACAATCATTAAAAAATGTTCAAATTTGACTTGTTTATATAGTGAGCTAATTACGAACAAGCCGAGCACGAGTTTGATTCATTTTATAGCATACATGTCATTTTCAAAAATAGCATATGTGATGTGTTCAGTAGTAAAAACTTGGAATTGCTCAAAAACAACTCCATTCCATATTAGCTCGGATGAGTACAAGGTCCAAATTAAACCATCTTCTTAGACTATATTTAAATCATAAATTTGGGTAGAGAATTGAAAAGAGAAAAAAAATATGAGTAAAATATAATTATATTTCAAGCCTTATCTAGTTCCCTTTCTAAATTCTTATTCAAATCTATGATCCAAACACAATCTTAATATATTTATACAATAACTTATTAACTAATCTAATATTCACTACTAATTTTCTAGAAAGAAATAGAAACAATGCTAGACATGTTATGCTAGGGAGCTTACACACAAAAAGCATAAAGAAAATACAGCACCAAATTACCAATCTCAATTTAAAAACCACATATAGAAATACTATTTCACAAAGGATAATGCTAAAATTTTTAGAAAGGGTGTCTAGTGTTATCCTTCTTGACAACTTATTATTGGCAGTGCATATGATTTCAGTCAGATATCCTTATCTCAACTCCAAGAATGTCCTTTACCACCTCGTATGTTACAAATGCAATTGCTATCGATGGTACCACCTAAAGAGTGAGGCAATCGCATTAAAATGTTAATCTAACAATTAAATTCATAAAGGAACGACGATATCAACCTGGCTAGCAATTAAAGAATGCCTTAAGAACTAACGAACCTATGTAACCCTCCTTTCATCAAATTTAGGGTTGCATATGAACCAAGTTGCTTGTGAGCTTGGCTTAGCTAGGTTCGTTATGTATATAAACGAGCTAGAATCAGCTCTCCTTGTTTATATATTGTTTATATTATATCAGTTTGTGTATGTATGTAAATGCAGTTAAATATAACCCACAAATGCTGTGGTTAAAGAAGTTAAAAAAAAACCTTCTGCATCTCATTTAACCCGGGCATGCATGTGTGCAAAGAACTTAAGCTAACCTCCCTTTTTTGTTTAGGTGTCTAAACTGCAGTTTTAAAACTAGAAAGCACAAAATGACCAAAGAGGATTCATGTATCTCATACAGACAGAGCAAAAGCATTTTCAAGTAGAGTTGAGATCTGTCTTTGTGGTCCATCATATTAACTGACTGGTCACAAAGGCTTTCAATGAATTTAAGATCTCTGAAGTTCCAATCTGTTTTAGCAAAGCATTTTTTTCCTTGTCAGCCCAACAGTTCAGCAGCCTACACAAATGCCTATCTGCCATTCTGCACTTTCTACTGTCATCTGTTCTACCAAAACATGGGTTTCACATCTTTTCCTCACACCTTAACGAACACCTTTTTTTGGTCACATTTTATCGCTAACTTCAGCCATATTACTCCTGATTAGGGCAATTTACAAACCTCATCATGAGTGCGTTTCACCACTCCCCCTTTTGTTTTCACCAAATAAAAACTTGAAACCGAAAGATTCCCACATGATCAAAACACTCTTTTCCTTCTGGGCCTTAACCTTATCCCATCCTTAATTGATTGGAAAAGCCCAGTTTTTCTCAATTTTAAGAATTGCCCTACATTAACTTTAAGGGTAACCTTCACTTTACCTTTATGTGGTTTGGGTCATGTCGATTTACCCCCTAACATTTGAAAATGGCCATATAAACCCCTTGTTGTTTGTGAACTAAAGTGCACCGTTAGATCCGTTAACGATTTAATAAAAAAGACTAAAATATCCATGTATTTTCGTCATTTGTTTGAAGGGCAAAGTGCACTTTAACTCCCTGTGTTTTATTCTCTGTGTGATTTAACTCACTGTGTTTTATTTTATATGCAATTTACCCCCTTGAAATTTGAAAATGAGCATATAACTCCCTTATGTCTGCCACATGTTTCACACTAGCTGTTAGGTTGGACGGATTGGTTAATGGTGCATTTCAGTCCACAAACCACATGGGGGTTATGTGGTTATTTCAAAATATTAAGGGGGTAAACCTATGTTACCAGAAAATGGTAATACCCTAACGATTTATGTATTGGTACGCATGTTTCAAAACATGGTACACTTTCGTTCCAAAATAGTAAATTTAGTGATCCAAAGCGATCCCAAAATTTTTTTTCAATATATTTCTTTACATGTTAGGAGAAAAAAAAAATCAAATATATGAACTAAAATCTACGGTAACTTAAGTTTTGACAAGAGACAAAAAAAAAAAAAAAAAAGGACATAATTTTCATAGAAATGATTTGCTACATGAAAAAAATAATAATAATAAATAATAAAAAAAATAAAAATTGGATACCTAATAGTTAGGGGTACTTACGTGTGGTCCTAATAAGTGGATTTATTGTCTAATAGGTCTTATGGAAAAAATGTCATAAAAAGAGTCGCTAATTGTAAGTTTTAGTGACAATTTACAAAAATTATGACAAAAAAAGCCACTAGTTATCAATTTTTAGTGACGTATGTAAAAAACTGTCAAAAAAAAAAATTATTTTTAGCGACAATTTTACAAAGACTTATTTTCAATAGGACTTGATGAGAATTAAGTTTAACTATTATGACCTATTGGTAATTTATCCTAATAGGGTTAGAAGAAAATTACTCTTAAAGTACCATAAATTCTTAAGTATAATATATATAAGTTTACTTCTATCATACCACATTTTAGAGCATATGACGTACTATGTTGCTGTTCCCGTTCTATGTACCGGAACGATCTACGTTCTAGGTAACATAGGATAAACCGCACATGGCCCAAACTACAATGGGGTAAAGAGAAATTTGCCCTAAATTTAATCTTGGGTGGGTGGGTGGGGGGGAAGAACAGTAAGTCTAATCACGATAAGATGCAGCAACCTCTTTTTTTCCAATTGACTGAAACATTTGCATATCACAAGGACAACAATGGATATGGCATATCACAAGAAGAACAATGTATATGCATGACTAACTCAGTTTAAAACCATTCGAGACACAAGATTAAAGATTCAGTAATGTCGTGCCCAATCCCACTCCACCAATCCTATTAATTTAGAACCTAATGCAGATAGGTGCATTGGAGAGGTTATAGTTGACAAAGAATATTCCCACTAAAGTGAAACATCAGATTTAGTAATCAAATTTTGCATCTAATATCTCTGTGCACAAAGGTTGAACTGTTTCAGCTTGGGGTTGGTCCACGGATAATTATGACAAAAAAAAAAAACAGCAATGCTACGTATCATGAAAATTTTTTCATGAAAATAATCATGAAAGCTTTGTGACCATTGGATTACACTTAGAATAAAACACCACACACTAATCAAGGTAATCCAAGGATCATAAATTTTTCATGATCATTTTCGTGACAAAATATTCATGATCCCTAACTTTTCCCAAAAAAAAAATGTATTTAGTAATAGGATTCTATAATGCCGAAAGATACATACCTTGACTATGCCATCATAGTCAGTTGAAGCCAGATAGTTCCTGATATAGCTATTCCAGCAAATACAGCTGAGCCTTGATTTGTTCGACATCTCAATTACTGGATAATGAATATCAACAGCGTCATTAAAGAGTGCATCAAACTCATATATCTTTATTTTCTTTGATACCCCAGCAGTAGCAAAATAATCCTGATCTCGATCAAAACTCAAAGAGCAGATTACATTTGCAGAATTATGGAAATCTCCATTCCTTAATATCCCACGCACTTCAAACTTATTATAACGAGCATACTTGCAAAAACCACTGAAGAAGGCCCCTATGCAATCAATGGGTTTGTTTTTCTCTTCATCTTTCTGTGGCCGATGCCCGTTGGCTCTATCTTTCAATAATTCCTTATTTGCACGTGTGGTCACATCATTATTAGAAATCTGAATATTGGATCTCGTGGAGAAGTAAACACTTTCCAACTGACTGATATTCTTCATCAACTTCAATTCATTATTAGCTACAGGGTAATGTACCTAAAAACTTGAATGTTCTCTTTGACAAAATCCGTTTCCCCTTGGATGAAGAGACTCCTTGGATGAGCAAGCAAGAAATAACGATTTTTTTGTCTGCCTTCTTTGTACCTCTTCAATATTCACTTCCAGGTACTTAATTTCTTCTACTAGCTTCAAGGCGTCCTTCTGCTTTTGCTCTTCCAATGGAAAAAGGAAATGTAACAATAACTCTGATTCAACATCATCTTGGTCTATTGATGATGACAACTTATCTCCAAATGATTCTTCAACTGCACTTATAACATCAGATTGCAGGACTTCCTTGGTATAGACCAATAGTTATAAACCCAGGATTTTGTATGACAGTCAATTGATTTCAAGTATTAATATGTAAGAGACTAATGTTAAATGCCTTTTGCTTTTTGCTTGGTGACCAATGTTAAATTCAAACTTTAAAAATAAAAGATAAAGCAGATACCTATTCGGACTTGACAACTTGGTGATGTTTGAATATCTAGCAATCTTGAGAGATGGGCGCATTAGGTGCCCTCATTGGGCAATATTATATAGGCGGGGGGAATCATCTGGATAATTTGATTTGTTTCTTCAAAATGGAAAACATTTTTATTTATTAATGTATTATATGGGCGAGGGGAATCATCTGGCTAATTTTTATTTATCAAAATGGGAAAGTAACTGCTCCTGCAACTTTGTTTGATTCAATTTGGGATTATGAGGTGTTCCAAAGAAAAAAGGCAAAGAGTAGACCACACAGGTTTGGTAATTCCTTTTGATCACCAATAAAATATGAAAGATGAATTAAAATTAGTTGAATTCTAGAGTAACACAATTTTGAGGTCATTAATGTACAACAGGTTAAGACTGAATATGAACATGGCAAGGACAAAGTTACCACCTGAAATTTTATTGTTTGATTAATAATACCACCTGAACTTACTACCTGAATTTTTCTTGAATGGACAAGCATTCCATATACGAATTTTGAGAACAAACCTATGCTTCAAAGTTTATAGTTATTACCATGTATATCTTCCAACAATTATTAAATCAGTAAAAAGAAGCCAGTGAGTCAGGATTTGGTGGTCACTTTTAGCTTAAATTTTAAAGATATTCCCAGTTACAATTAGCAGGGGTTCATTATTTCATTTTAGGCTTCATCTTTTGGGTGGGTGGAGGTTGAAGGGGAGGAGGGGAAATCAACAATTGAGCTATACAAGAGAAGAGAAATTTACAATCTGGGAAGGTTATCCTCTTAGACTACTTGTTCAATTGTAAAGACCACAGGCACATCATTCTAAGTTTGCCCAAGCTAACCTTCCCAAAAAAAAAAAAATAAAAAAAATCAGGAGTCCTATTGATTGCATAGTTGTAGCGGAAACGTTAATATCCACAGACATCATAACTCAAAAGAAGGCTTCTCAGAGCTGAAAGGTATTAACTTTGATTTAGAGATAGCTTTCCCTGAAAAACTAAAATGAACAACGTATCTCACAATTAGACTAGAATAAAAGTTTAAAGACAGTATTACCTTGCTGTCGGGCGTAGTGAAGGTTCAGGATGAAGAAGCCAAAGACAGAATCCAGCTTCCTTGGGATTCTTCGACAGGAAGTTTGGAGGAAGAATCCTATAATGCAGATCAGACATGGCAGCAGCAAGTTCCCTTTCAGAGTGAAAAGAGCTAAGCAACTGAAAGAGATAACCCATATTAGTCCAAAAATTAAATTGTGTACTCAGTCTGCAAAAAAAATACAAAGTCATTTTCTCTTAATGAATATAAATACAAAATTAGAAGAATCTTCCATATCATCCTCCTCTTCTTCTTCTTTCTTCTATATCTTTTATAAGTAAAATGTATAAAGAGCCAGAAAAAAGTGGAACTTCCCGTATCCACAGTACATATAGGAAAGGAAAACTCTATTATCTACAGGGACACTGTAGCTCAACTTTTTTGTGCCCCCTTTCGGAAGACGAATAAGTCCTACAGTATCGGACTTTTGCGGTTCTGAATCTAATTCCACAAGTGCAATGTGAAATAGATAAACACCAAAGAGTCCCAATCCGGCAAATCTTTTGGAAAATCGATTTTAAATCAAATTGCCAAAAATGGACTGCTTTGCCAGATACAGAGTCATCACTTAAATGTTTTTGGAAAATTTAGGAAACCCATGACTTATGCCAAAGGCCACATGTCCGTCATCACCAAGATTGTCTCGGCTCGAGAACTTAAGTACAAGAGGGAAAGGTCATGAATTGAGCACCCCCACTCACCCAATCAAAGATCGGCCTCTACTAATTATGACGTGATTCTTATTTACATTATATGCTCTTGTTCCGGTTTATTAGGCTAGCATTACTATGTGATGCGCACATACACAAGTATAGACTAAATTGCAAGAATTGGAACACTTTGATTCATGTTTGTTTTGAAAATTGTTTCGAATATGTACTACTTGAAAAAGTGATCACTTATGAACATTACTCAAATTATTCCAATTCGAGCAATTAGCCTTCATACACAGGCATTCAAACAATTTTTCACTTAAGCATTTAGCCTCATGGCAAGCATGCTAAACCTAGCAACAACCACATTCATACAATATGCTAAAGCACAAAAATGCTCACCTAGTACTCCAAGGCAAGCCAAAAGAAAAAAGTTACAAAACATGCATGCCCCTAACGAATACAACATGCTAATGCAACACATGCGATATACAATCTAAATAGGCTCGGCTACTAATATGGCATATAAAGCAATTTGATAACAAGCGATCTAAGCACGTATTCAAAGAAGTGTTTTACTAACAATGCAAGTTAAAATGATGAACCAAGCCTCAGTGCATGCAATACAAATGGATGCAAACATGAGATATGCCAAACAAAATATGATGTCCTAATCTAACCATCATAAGAAAATAAATAAAAGGGAGAAAGACGTGGGGTTGCAAGACATACACATTATTACAACATTGCGCCCTCACACAGGAGGGTTTGAATGAACTAACTAGCTAACTAATTAAAGCTAAGCTAATTAAGTAATTATTACAAACCCAAATGAATAAATTAGCTAAGCTACTTAACTAATTATTACAACAAATTAGCTAACTAATTATATAAATACAACATGAAAAGGATGCTAAGCTAGCTATTCTAATTATTCCGCCTCGAGAAACGAGGAATGCTCATGCATGCACGAACTTTTCACCCGAAAAAGCTACTGTTTATGTTGCCAAATGCATCTATTGCACAGTAGAAAACTCACACTAATTTCCACCTCAAAGCCAACTCTATTCTTTTTTAACAGTACACCGTTGGATTTTGTACTGGTGGCTGGCAGATGGCCTACCGTCCACTGATGATGGCCTGCCGACCACAAAAAGGGGCCTGCCGACCACTGATGACTGGATTGTCCTGCTGCAACAGAGAGCAAACAGAGCAGGGACATGGTATTTTCAAAGGTTTGTTTGCACAACTCACCCCTCCTTATTATTTGATAGCTCAAAGGAGTAGTAAGTTTGATTCACAAACCACCAATGGATGTAATTTCATTGCATGATGGCTTATGAACTAAGTGTGTAAGTTCAATGAATGCAACAAAGCAAGACTCTCAAAACCACCTCCCTATCATGAAAAATCAAGGGAAGTAGTTGACAATGAATCTAGAACCGTTTTCATCACTAATGAGTATGAAACGACTCAAGACTCAAGAGTTCAATTAATGTCCGATTGAACTCAAAACCAAATTATTGTCTTGCATCTTTTTTATTCACCAATTTTATTACTCCATTTTAATTACCTCTCAATTCTTTAATCAATTGAGTCCACAAGTGAATTTTAAGTCCTCCAATGGAAAAAAAAAAAAAAAAAAGGCTCAAACCAAGTGTTTATTTGGGCATGAAAGAGATATCATACCGTTGGTAATGAACCCTCAAAGGGATTAAACCATTAAGCATGACACCTTAATCTCATGCTTAAACAGACAAATAATTTGAAACCACTTTCAAAGCAAAGAAAAAGCCAAGAAAAGAAGGAGGCTGCAGAGGTGATTAAAGGTGAGAACAAATAAGAAAAACACTAAATAAATGCAATCAACTCAAATAAGGTGGTGTCTAAGGCCTAAAACACCAAACTTATGAGGACAATTACACTATAAGCATGCAATATACGGCTCAAATGCAATGAACACTTAAAAATAGTCTAAAAATAGTGCTAAATAAGTCCTAAAACATGCTGGAATTAAGACAAAAATAGCTAGAATAATAAGCTAAAACATAGAACTATGTATACTAGTGAACAAGACACAAGGAGGGGAGGCTAACCCCTTTAATTTTGGACTTCAAAAAGTGTTTTTAGCCACTGAAATAACTCTGAAATTCAGTATTTAAAAGCTTAAAAAAAGGTGACAACAAGGTGGGAAACACAACGGTAAAGGCCTTGGAAGCTAGGTAGAAAGAATGGTGAGCCACCCCTCCACCCTTATTGGCCTTAAATCACAAGTTTCAACCCAAAATTTCAGAGTTTAGACAGTCCAAAAACAGCCCAAAAATAGTACTAAAATGTGCTGGAATGAAGACAAAAGTAGTTAAAATAATAAGCTAAAACATGGAGCAATTTAAGCTAGTAAACAAGCCAAATGAGGGGTGGCTAACCCCTCCATTTTTGGGACTTCAAAACCACTTTTTTAGCCTCTGAAAACCTCTGAAAATTAGTGGTAAAAAGCTCAAAAAAATTTTGATAAAGAGATGGGAAACACAAATATAAAGGCTTAGAGAACAAGGTTCAAAGAAGGGTGATTAACCCCTCTACCTTTAATAGCCTTAAACCACAAATTTCAGCCCATAAAAACGGTTGAAAAATAGTTCAAAATCAACAAGAAAAGATAGAAAAGAAGTAGTGCAAAGGAGCTAGTAGTTATACCTCTTGAAGAAGAATAACACTTTTGTTCACAAACCAACAAGTTCTCACTCTCAAGGGCTAAAATTTGGATTCCATAATCTCAGCAAGGAGAGCTCCAATATTTGTTTAGGAAGTGTTTGGGTAAGGTATGTGTGTTGCAAGATAGAGATAGAGAGAGAATTTCAAGAATTGGAACTTTTGGAATTTTTTTCAACCTTAAACCATGAAGGAAGGCCTGGTATATATAGAAAAATAACCCCTCAGGTCGAAAATATCATGCCTAGAACAGCTGGCCAAAAATATATGTGTTTTTCACCAGCGGCTGGCAGGCTAGAAGTGTGAATTGCTGGCCACAGAAAATCTGCTTCCAGACCCGACTTCAAATGAGCATATCTTCTTCATCCGGACTCAGTTTTAGGTCATTCTTGAGTCTAAATTGAAGCTCCGGAAGTCTACTTTCCAATGGTACGGCTCATATCTAAATTCTAAGTGTTCAAAGAGATATGTCTATTTTAATGAAGGTTGCTCATTTCTATCTTAACCGGATTGATACCTAACTTCAAACGACCATATCTCCCTCATCCGGACTCGGATTTAGGACCCCGGAAGTCCACTTTCCAATGGCAATAGCCTCACAACTACAGTCTAGGTGTACAAAGAGATAGGCCTGATTTAGTGAAGGCTACTCAGTTATCTCTTAACGGTTTGATGCCCAACTTCTTCCCCAACTAGTTTTCCTCCCTCTCCTCCAATTTTCTTCAACTCCAAACCTCTAAATAAGATGTTTTTAAAGATTTTTCAAAAAGTTCACTTCCCTTTCCTTTATGTCTACTTTGTCCTTACTCGGTTTGTCGAAAAGTGCAACTTTTTCAACGAAATGCGAGCCTCGGAACATCGTAGAAACATTTTCAAAAATATTTTGAAAGAGAGGGTTTTAAGGTCTAAAATAGTTTTGGCCAAAACTGTTTTGGTCAAAAATGGGGTGTAAGGTTGGGATTTAGAAGGTCTTCTTGCTGAAGAAATCGAACGTTTGTACAGCATAACTTTCATCATCGAGTGATCAACCCGAGGCGCCCAAGTCTTAAGGATGGTGAAAAATGAAATGTCAACAGACACATGAATCCACCAAAAACTCTACAAAGAATATAAGGGAAGTGGAAAATCTTCAGCTATTGTCCCTTATCAACTCAATGTCATGAAGTAATAACATTACCAAAAACAGATCATCCAATGGTTTATGATCCATCTCAACAAATTGAACCAGGATTAATGCCTAGACCTTCTAAGGAACCATTAAGCTGTTGCTATTCATATGGACGATCCATGATTGAGAATGACACAGGGGGGTACTTAGGATTTTTGTTCATTGAGAAGTTCCTCTAAAAACTTCTGACTGCACAACTAGCCAAGCCAATATCTATCATTTCAACCATTTTTTATCTAAAGCTATCCAAAAACTAGCATAATCCCTAAACATAATGACAATTCAACTAATTGAGAAAAGCATAGAGAATCTGCATATGTTTCTTGGAATATATAACCCAACACCATTGTATTATCATAATCCAAGCAACAATGCCAATGCTATCCCTTAAATGACTTTGTAAAATTACAATACCTCCATAATCCACCATTCAAGGAAGAGTAAATAATGTTCAAGTATACAAAATCCAAAGTCTTAATGATACAAAAATAAATGGATAATAGATGGAATTTTTGTCAAGACCTTGATAACAAGGATTGCTACACATTTCTAGTTCACGATGCTATGGTAAAATTAGATATGGGGGAAAGCAAGATACTGAATAGTGTTGATGGAAATGTATTCATATTCCTAGCTATGCTGAGATTACCATGTTTGAATACCTCGCATTTTTTCAGCATAAGAAAGCTTTTCTTGTACCTCCAAGAGTAAAACCCCTATAGAATATAGATATTTGATGACAATGTGCATCCCTTCCCACTAAGCTCCTCAGGACTGGTATACCACTTCTTCTATTCCAATGGGTCACTTGCATAAGTAGACCGCAGTTGGGGTGTGAGGCTGCTATAGTTGCTCTCACTCTTGTATTCTCTTCTCAGGTTATGCTCTTTGTTCAATTCATTCCAGGAATCCTTTGGCCCAGCAATACCGACATCGGTATCATTAGCATTTGCAGTTTTAAAGCTAGATCTTGATGGAAACTGATGCCACTGCCTGATAAAGTTCAGGTTCTCCCCAAACTTTTGCTTCTTTATCCGCTCACTAACAGCAGGATGCATCGCTTGTTCTAATGGCCTTTTCTCATTTCGATCATTTTCTGAGAGGAGACTATCCTGATCTATAGAATTCTCTGCAGTTTCATGCCAGACATATGATCCAAGGTATATAACCTGATTTGATGGCAACAACTTGAAGCAGGACGACCGTAAGTCTTGCAAGGCAACGCCTTTAGCGTGAGAGATATCCACGAGACCCACAATCTGCCTAAATATATGAAAACTATTGACTTTATTTGCCTTATATTGCCCGACTTTCAGCTATACTCTTAGACTGACTCCATCATGAAAAGCATTGAGACTGGTACCCAGCCCAGGCCTGGCAACATCATGAGAAGGAGGCACAACAGTTTTAGTACTTGAACTCAATGGTGCATTAAAAGCTACCATAGTAGTACTGGAAGCCTTGGAATCCGTCTGGCCCCTAATCACCGCACCAAATCCTTCACGAGCTGGACCTTTAAATACGTATTCTTAACAAAATACTCAGAAAACCCAGATTTAGAAAGAATTCTTGTCCTGATACCTCCAGGAGGTGCTAATGGATTGCTTGCAACAACTTTGCTTTCATTATTCAGTACATGTTCCACGTTATCATTGTGAACATCATCTGGTGGTTTTGGACCCAATAATTCTGGAAAAACTATGTATCCAACTTCCTCTAGGCATTTGATATTATAGCATCCCTATTGCTTGAGGTACTCACTATAGCTATGTTTTCATTCTTAAAATTTTGTAGTGTTAACTCTTCAGCCATGACCCCAGCATCATCCACACAAACAATACTAGCACTTGGACGAGCCCCCATGACATTCACGCTCACTCGGTATCATCATTTCATGTGATTCCATCATACCAGCATTGTCTGCTTTCCATGAATACTCACCATCTTTGCTTTGAAGATGTGTGTTATCCACTACATCAATTGTAGCCAATTCGTCACCAACTCCATCCATTCTGTCTGAGCAAACTTCATTCAATCATATTCTTGATTGCTGCAAAAATAATTTGCCAACCAAAAACTGCAGAACAAGAGTAATCAAAATGGATTATGGTAAATTTTAAAAAATCATATGGTTCAAGAGGAAGATATAGCCATGCCAAATTATACAATTTTCTAAGGGCAGAGCACCCAATCCAGTTCAAAGTTTTAAAAAACACAACACCAACATACAAAGCAATTCACAGTAATGACAAGAAATCAAGAAAGAATGTCAACACATATATGGTGTGTTTACATTCATATAGACTGAGGGAGGGAATTCAAAAATTAAAACACATAAATCAAAATTGCCATGTTAAAATCTCACAGTAAAATTATCAATTAAACTAACACATTTCAGTGACATCTACCCCTTGCCCACTCTTTAGATACCAAGAAAATTGAGAAAAAGAACAAGAAGCAGAAAAGAGAAAAAGTTTTAGGCAGTGAGCTTGAGTTTGACCCACAAGAATTAGAGGAGGTTATTGTAGTATGGAGGATATTTTCAAGGGGTCAATGATGGAGATTTCAATGGGTCGGTGTGATGGAGGTTCTGCTGGACTAGTAGTGGAAGCTGTTATGATGGGTCGGTAGCAGTATAGAAGATGAAGCCGAAGCATCTTCAAATCTAGGTATTTTTAATATAAATTTGCTTCATATATATATATATATTTGGCTTGAGATTGTTTCAAATTTGGAAATGCTAATTGTGCTTGATAGGGCTGTTCATGGAAACCGTGTACCCGCCTAACCCGCTCGGCCCGTCCGGACCCGACACACAACGGACGGGCAAGACAAGGTAGATGGTCGGATATGGTCCATTTTATTTGATTTTTTCGAATTCATGGTTGGTAGTGGTTTTTGATTATTTTCATTTGTCGAAACTGACCCGACCGAAAAACCCAAGCTTCTCACGTACGCTTCCATTCCACCCACCTACCAAGCTTCTCATATAAGCTTCACAATTTACAAGGTCTGTCTCTCTGAATCCCTGTGTCACAAAGCCACTAATGTCAAGTTGTCAACTCTTTTTTTAATTAAAAAAACTAAAAAGGCTCCATCAATTTTTAAGGAGAAAAATTGAAAATGAAAAGGCAAAACAAATATATAGGGAGAGAGTGCGGCCACCAAATCAGTTCATCATTTTTGAAGGAGAAAAATTGAAAAGGCAAAACAAATATGTAAAGAGAAAGAGAGAGAGAGAGAGAGACAGAGAGAGAGAGAGAGTGCACCGAATCAGTTCATCATGTAACAATCAATGCTTCTCTTTGTTTTCTATCTTTGAAGTTCAATCTGTGACTTTCTTTGAGATGTGCGAACCAAGATCTTCAACCCTAAAAGAGGGTTATTCTCCAGAGATTCAGGTATCTTTCTTTATTCATTTTGGGGTTTTTATTTTTGTTGTTTTGATTTATAATTTATAGCTTTTTGTTGGTTAATACTTCATAGTTTGATTCTCTAATCATGGTTGATTTAGGGGTTTAAAGTATTTTTCATTTTCGTGTTTTCATTTTCTGATTCTCTGTTTCTGATTGTTATGTTTTCATTTAGTGTTTGTAAAATATTTTGATTTGTTCATATTTTGATTGAGGGTTTGAAAAATATTATGAGATATGTTCATGTTCTGATTTAGGGTTTAAAAAATATTAATATTTGTTCATGTGTTTGTTGATTGAGGGATTTAAAATATTATGAGCTGTTCATGTTTTGATTGAAGGATTGAAAAACATTATGATTTTGTTCATGTTTTGATTTAGAAAAAAATATTATTATTTGTTTATATTTGGATTTAGGGTTTTAAAAATATTAAGAGTTTATGTTTGATTTAGGGATTGAAGAATATTAAGATTTTGGTTCATGTTTTTATTTAGGATTTTAAAAATATTATGTTCCATTTATATTTTAATTTTAGAAAATTATAGTTTTGCTCATGTTTTGATTTAGAGATTGAAAGATTTTGGTTCATGTTTTTATTAAGGGTTTGAAAAATATTATGAGATGTGTTCATGTTCTGATTTAGGGTTTAAAAAATATTAATATTTGTTCATATGTTGATTGAAGGATTTAAAAACATTATGAGTTGTTTATGTTTTGGTTTAGGGATTGAAAAATATTATGAATTTGTTCATGTTTTGAAAATATTAAGAGTTTATGTTTTGATTTAGGAATTAAAGAATATTAATATTTTGGTTCATGTTTTTATTTAGGGTTTTAAAAATATTATGTCTTGTTTGTAGATAATGGATCTTCCTACCAATGATGCCCCTGTTGATGGCCAACCTGCTGCTACTGCTGTTGGAACTCAATCTCAACCAGTAGTTGATGCCAAAGCTACTGTCCCAACTCCTGTTGACAAGCCTCCAATTCCATCCAAAGCTAAGAAGGCACGTGCTGAGGCTACAGGCAGAGTTAAATCTAAGGTATGGGATCATTTCGATAAAGTAAAGGGTCAAGATGGAAAAATGAGAGCTGTATGTAGGTATTGTCAAAAAGAATACTTAGCTGATTCTAAGTCTCATGGAACAAGTAATTTATTGGCTCATTTTGCCTCATGTGTCAAGTATCCATATAAGGAGATGGAGTAGAGGGTGTTGACCTTGTGGCAACAACTTTTACGGTAGAAACTGCAAGAAAAGCTCTTGCTTAAATGGTGATAATTGATGAACTACCCTTTAGGTTTGTAGAGGGAGTTGGGTTTAGAAAATTCTGTCAAATCTTGCAACCCAAATTTGATAAAATCCCATCTCGTATTACAATTTCCAGAGATGTTGTTAATATTTTTAATAGAGAGAGGGATAGCCTAAGGAAAGCATTGCATGGTCATAGAGTTTGCCTAACCACAGACACATGGACCTCCATACGGAACTTGAACTATATGTGTCTTACAGTTCATTTTATTGATGACGATTGGAAACTTCAAAAGAGAATTATTAACTTTTGCCTAGTTGAAGATCACAAGGGTGAAACCATTGGTAGGAAAATTGAGTCATGCTTGCTTGAATGGAATATTGATTGCATTTTTACATTGACTGTAGATAATGCTAGTTCGAACAACACCACTGTTAAGTTCTTGAAAAGAAAAACAAAGGATTGGAAAGGTACTATTTTAGGTCATGAATTTTTACACATGCGTTGTTGTGCACACATTCTCAATCTTATTGTGTGTGATGGTTTGAAAGAGTTGAATTCATCTATTGCTTCTGTGCGTGCTGCTGTTAGATATGTGAGGTCATCTCCAAACCGGTATGAGAATTTTAAAAAGTGTGTTGAAAAGGAAAAAATTGAGTCAAAGAGTCTTTTATGCCTTGATGTTCCAACTAGATGGAATTCCACCTATTTGATGCTAGAGGCAGCAGAAAAATTTGAGAGAGCCTTTGAGAGACTCCAAGAGGATGACTTTAGTTATCGGTCTTATTTTGGTGGTGATGAATTTGGTGGTGGTGAGCATGATAGGGATGGGGATGGGGATGGGGATGGGGATGGGGATGGGGATGGGGCAAGGGGACCACCCAATGAGGCTGTTTGGAATAATTGTAAGGTCTTTTTAAAATTTTTGAGACTCTTTTATAATGCCACAAAGAGGTTTTCAGGGTCATTGTATGTCACTTCAAATTGCTTCTATGATGAGATGTTTGTCATTTAAAACAAAATTGAGCAATTAATGAAGAAAGATGACACACTTTTATCTACAATGGCAGTTAATATGAAAGCAAAATTTGATAAGTATTGGGGTGATAGGGGTAAGATAAATCTTCTTTTGTATGTTGTTGTGGTACTTGACCCTAGGAAAAAATTGAAGTATTTGAATTTTTGTTTCTCACAAATTCTTATTGAGAAAGTGGTGAATGAGATGACGGGCAAGGTGAAGGATTGTTTGACTCGTCTATACGAGCATTATGCTTCACATGATTCAAAGAGTGGGCAAGAGCCTAATGTGAGTGCAGCTTCTGAAATGGAGATAAATGATGATTGTGATGATCCACACATGCTCATTGCTGCTCAGTTTAATTCATACTTGGAGGAGGAGTATTTTGTTGTGTGTAAATCAGAGCTGGATAAGTACTTTGCTGATTTTTGTGAGGGTTCTAAGGATGAAAATTTTGATATATTGGGATGGGGGTGGAAGTCTAATTCTTCAAAGTATAACATTTTGTCACAGGTGGCACGTGATGTTTTGGCATTACCAGTCTCTACAGTTGCTTCAGAATCAGCATTTAGTACGGGAGGACGTATACTCGATCCTTTTCGTAGTTCGCTTTCTCTTATGATGGTCGAGGCCCTTATATGCGCACAAAATTGGCTTCAATCCACTATCCCAATTTCTCTTCGAAGGTCCATGGATGATGTTGAACAATATGAACAATATGAGTCAGGTACTATTCATTTATTGCACATATATTAAATTTAAATTGAAGTTTATTTCTATAATTGATTAATAATCTTTTCTTCTTTTTTTTTTTATAGTAATTTCTGGTGCAAGCCCAACAGTAAGACTGTTATACATTTATATTTAAGTTTTTTTTTTTTTTTTTTTTTTTTTTTTTTTTTTTTTTTTTATCCTTGTAAGCTTTATATTACATTTTCTAATTTCAGTTGCTTCTTTACAGGACATGTGGAAGCAAAAAGAACTTTGAGCCAACAACTTTCAGTTTTTGTGAATATGTTTCTTGTTTTTAATTTTAGTTTAATGGTGGAATAGCAGTAGTGATGAAGTTTGACAATGACTCACTTTTTGTGGCAACAACAAACATATTTTTGAGATGTAATTATGTTTTTCAGGTATGTCTGTGCACTGTGCAACATAGTTGTTTTTGAGGGGTATGTTTGCACTGTGCAACATAGAAGATTTTGGAGGATGTACATGCCGAATACTATTAGTTTGGTTTTTGTGGCAACTTGTGCAGATTACAGGAAGGAACAATGTGATGTACTTAATTGGTTATGTTTATTTTGAGGGATGTACATGCTGAGTACTGTTAGTTTGGTTTTTGTGGCAACTTATGCAGATTATAGGAAGGAACAATGTGATGTACTTAATTGGTTATGTTTATTTTAGAGGATGTACATGCTGAATACTGTTAGTTTGGTTTTTGTGGCAATTTGTGCAGATTATTACAGGAAGGAACAATGTGATGTACTTAATTGGTTATGTTTATTTTATTATAAGATGTTTTGGAGGGTTATTTTATTACAGAAACAATGTAATTCCTAAACTGTTTTGGAAGGTTATTTTATTAATTTTAATTTTTAATGTCATGTTTTTATATGGTGTGTTTGGCAACTTTTAAAGTGCAAGATTATATATTGTGACAGGTTTTACTTGTGTGAAGTGTACAAAATTATAAAGTTTAATTTATCATTCTGTTAATTTCAATGGGTTAACTTTTGTTGTGATTAATGGAGTAATTTTACTTTTGAATTGGGCTGTGTAATTTTATTTCCTTCATTTTGGATAAAAAATTACAAAAAAAAAGGCCCAATATGTCATCAGCCCAATCCGCCCAAACCGACCACATCCGATCCGACAACCCGAATATCAATTCGGTCGATTTCGACAAGTAATTGGTTCGAAAATGGTTGGGCTGATTGCCAACCCGAAATGATCCGGTCGGCTAGCAGGTATATATCCAACCCGACCCGTGAACAGCCCTAGTGCTTGACATTGAGATTTTTTTTATTTATTATTTTATTGAAATTCTTGAAATTTGTTGAAATAAATATAAATTTTTTTTATTGAATTTTTTTATTTGGCCTGATTCTGCCTGATTATGAAATTTAGCTTCAAAATTTATTATTTTGTTACTTTATTTTTTGGTGAATTTCATTTCCTTTTTGGGAGTTTTTGCTGAGAATGATGAATGCTAATTGTGCTTGACATTAAGATTTTTTTTTTTTTTATTTATTGAAATTCTTGAAATTTGCTAAAATAAATATAAATTTTTTTATTGAATTTTTTTTTGGCTTGATTCTGCCTGATTATGAAATTTAATTTCAAAATTTATTATTTTGTTACTTTATTTTTTGGTGAATTTTGTTTCCGTTTTGGGAGTTTTTGCTGAGAAGGATAAGGGAGGGGAATTAGGATCCTCTCCTTGATCTCTCTCTTTGACTTCCTACTTGTTAGGCCATTGAGCCCACTTTTGGGCTCAATTTTGATGATCCAAACCGTTTACATTTTAAGATTTGTTGAGTATATTATGCCTATAAAAAAATCAAATTGATCTATCAGAAATTACGTGTTCGGATTATCGAACTAAACACCATTTTTTTAAAAAATTGAATAAACAGTTCTCTGAACACATGTTTTTTGATATCCGATCAACTAAATTTTTTACAGGTATGATATACTCAACATATCTTAAAATGTGAACGCTTCGGATTATCAAAATTGAGCCCAAAAGTGGGCCCAATGACCTAGCAAGTAAGGAGTCAAGAAGAAAGATTAAGGAGATGATCTTGATTCGAGGGAGGGACGGAGGGAGGGAAGGAGGAAACGGTTGATTTTGGTAAGTTAGCACATTTGGTAGCTATCAAAGCTTGTGTCAAATTTGACACAAGTTTTGGCCTTTGTCAAATATAGCAGCTACCAAAACTTACCATTGGAGAACCACTTTTGCCCCACACCTGCTATATTATAGCTTTAGCATCTCCAACGGCAAACCATGGGAGATGCTGTAAGACTTTAGTCTAGAAAACAATTTTCATCTTTTAAAAGTGAAAAAATATTTTCTGTCCATATAAGTTTGTTTTCTGTTGACCGTGAAAAATATTTTCTGTTGATTTTCGTTTTCTATTGTACCAAATATCAAAAAATACAGAAAACATTTTTCACAAAATGATTTCTACCCAAACAAATAAAACGAAAAAAAAAAAAAACAAAGAAAGAAAGAAAGATTATATTTGTTCATTTTTTTCTTACCCTTTTGTTTTCCCTATGTATATCTATTTGTCCACAATTTATGATCAAAATAAAACAGGTATGAAGAATTTCAAATAATAATTTTTACATTGTAATTTGATATCCATCACGGTAAAGGCCTCATGCTTCGTTTGGATTTATAAAACAGATAGGAGATGGATTGAGAAACTAAAAAGGGAGATAAAATTAAAATAGAAGAGAAACATAATTTTATTTGGATCTTCATATTACTAGAAACCATTGGATGAAAGATTTCAAATAACTATTGTTATCTCAACTTCTTCATGACAAATCTAAACTATTAAATATAAAATTAAGCTATCCTCCTTGAATGATTTGTGTCTAAATCTTTTCATTTCAAATTCCATAAATTCAAAGACATCCGCAAATTCAATGTTAAATACATGTTTAAACTCTAATTTAAAGTTAAATTACTTTTCTTAAATGGTGAGTGTTAAATCATTTCATTTCAAATTCATAAATCTAAAATAAGAACATGCATAAAACCATTTTCACAAGAGGGTTTTGCTAATAGGGATATAACATGCTTTATGACTGGCAATAACAAACACTAAATGATAAAATGTTTATAATCTCAATACACAATCTATATATCTAAAAATATTTTAATATATATTTTTAAACACATTTTACACATTTCAATACACTTTTTATATATTTTTTAACATTAACAACAATTCTAAGTGTTGTTTTTAACATTTTCCCTTATTAAACAAAAAAGCTAGGGTCCCAAAATTTCGGACCCAGAATGTACCCAGAAATGGGTTTGGATGGTAGAGATTGAATTGATGAAATATGAGGTCTACATATGAAATGAATATAAGCTATTGATATGAAATTATAGATAATTTCTGAATTTTTATATTTGGATCCATAACATTACTACTTATTAAAAGCAAATGCTTCTAATTAAACCTTATTAATTTTTTTATTTGTTTTTTATCTCAACCATATGTGAGAGCACAAATTTTCATGTTTGTGAAAGAGATAAAGAGAGGTGAGTGTAGTGAAGAACTAGTGCAATGTAATAGAAGTATTTTAATGAATTGGACTAATTCAATTGCTTATATATACAATCTTATACTACAATAATATGTTTTTCAACTTTCTCCTAATAGATGTTATAAGTTCAAATTTCATGTGGGGTGTTAGGGTAATTCATTTGAATGGGAATCCCATTATTTCTCCCTTTTCCCTTAAATCTAGACTAGAGTAAGGTTTAAGAAGTGCAACAAAAAAGAAAAGTTAAAAAATTTGATCACTATTGTGAACTCCTATTTAAGAATTCAAGAAGCAAATTCTTACCAAATACAAAAATTGACTATTTCTCTCCCTATTATGGGCTTTGTATTGAGTTGTTTATTAGTTATCATTATGGCCTATTTCTTTTGGTGGTTGTTAAGCTTTTAGTTATGAGTTGTTGTATTATAATTATTAAATTTGATATAATTTTTTTCTTCATATTTTTATTTTTAAATAATAAATCCGTGATAAATATTTACATAAGAGACCATACAAAACAATTACACACGACATTTCTCAACTCATGCAATTTATTTGAAAAAATTATTAAATACTGTAAGAGTATCATGTGTAATTATCTACATAACATTTCTAATCAATGAAAAATTATAACACACTAAGTAAAATCAACTTTTATCTTTTAGCTATCTAACAAAGATAAGTCAATATATCTTTCCCACAAAATTTTTTGTCATACGATTAATTTAAAACACTACTAAAATAATATCACATGATATTTCGTAACAATTGAATAACTACTTATTTATCAGAGCATGTCAGGAGTTGTTTGGGAAGTGACTTTTTAGTGATTTTTTGGTTAAAATATGAGGTAAAAAAAATTAATATATTTAGAAATAACTTTTTAACTTTTTATAAAAAAATGTGTAAAAAGTAAAATAAATAGAAATGAAATTTTTAATTTTCTTGTATAAATTATATTTTTTTTGAATTTTGAATTTTTTAACTTTACTAAAATATCAACTATCCAACCGAGACCTCAATCACATGCATGGGAAACCACCAGTTAATGCGGGCCATGACAATGCCAGTTGGATCAAAACAATTTAATGCCAATATGTCTTTAATCAGAGCTAACATTTTACTTTGCAAGCCCATTATGTACATATACTAGGGATGACCCGTGCCTGAAGGCACTGCCAACAATTTTTTGGTATCACGTGCTACAAAACTCAATGGTAATAAATCAATTCAAAATGGTAATATCATTCTGACTTAAAACTTCACAAATAAGACACTGAAATTGCTTCTACACATTGAATTAGCAAAAGCATTTATAAATTTCAAATAGCAAATTTTAGTCCAAAAAATGAATTATATATTTGAATGTAGCATATGCAAAAAATCTAGAAATATTTGCTAAACTTAAAGTCTAAATAGCAAATTTTAGATTTTTATCCACGTCAAAATAGCACATCTATACACTATAGCAAGTTAGAATGGGATAACTTTTAATAAAAGAATGTTATTGAATTAGTATCATAACTGGTAACCCTTTCGCTTTATCATGTTTAAATTCCTTCAAATAAAGATCAATGAACATTTTGATACAAAAGAATCATCTTAGCTAACCCAAAAATAAAATATAACAAAATCAACGTAACTTTTTGAGAGAGCCAACCAATGACACACCGGTAGAAGCAACGTAACCCAATATTTTCAATATGGATCAATGACCTACAACAAAATCACTCGCTTAAATTCGTTTCAAAAAACCAATAGCTATGAAAAATCGCATCAAAATCATATGAGAAATCGGAAGAAATTGTAATGAAGAATAATTGCATCAAAAGAAACTATAGTATGAAAAATCGCATCAAAATACATATGAGAAATAAGAAAATCAATAGCTATGAATTAAGAAGAATTGAATATAACTATTATGGTCAATTGAATTATGTCATTCAATGGCGAAGTGAGAATAGACATATGTATGCATTACTAAAGTAAACAAATGAATAGAAAAGCAAATAATAATATAGATAGATCAATTGAGAATGCCGATAAATCATACAAACCTCCAAATAGAATTAAACTCAAATTTTGTAAGGGGAGCGAATAATTTTCTTTATTAAGACTAAGAGAGTCTTGTTATAAGAAAGGAGAATTTTTGAAGGCTATAAAACCAAACAAAATTAAAATTTTAAACAGTTAAAGCTTACCTTGTGTGAAGTATTCATTTTTGGATGATCATGGTCCTTTGAGTTTCCATTCCAGTGATAATGCATAACTCATTTTCTAGTTGAAGCATTATGTACAACAATTAGTAGGCAACAAAAAAAGAATCAAACTTGAAATCAATGTTAATGGGCAAATCTAACTAAAATTAAACCCAAGGTTCATTAAATAAAATTAAGTGTACTATTTTTTTAAACAAAGATTACAATCAAATACTTATAAGAGATACTTACCACAACTGAAAAATGAAAGAGAGATAATGAAACTGAATTAAACAAAATTAAGTAGAGAAACAGAACAGTTAAAAAGAGAATGAGAAACACATAATTAATACTCCAAATGATATAAACAAAATAGTTACATAGGGGAACCAAATTAAACAAAATAAAGATAAGTTTCCGAAAATCAATACATGAAAATTGATTTTAGAAACACATAGAGATGAGACTGAAACAGATGCTGTAGTTTCAAATTGTGAAACTGAAATCAAAATACAGAAGGAAAAAAATGATGAGGTATGGACAGAAACAATATATTCTGTCAACAAAATCACATATTTTTTCACTCCACAAAATCACATATTTTTTCAATAAACCTTCTTTAAAAAGCACCACTGTTACAGATGAACTTTGTCCCTTGTTGTGTATTCAAATATTACACCACCACTGCAATTTATGAGCTGAGCCATCAACATTGAAAATTAAATAATGGAGATTGTAGCAACTCATACAGTTCACTTTTTAGTAATTAGTAACCATAAAGCCACACCTACTAACTAATAGAGAGCATCACTTTAAAGAAGACAAACCTCCATACATGTAACTTTGACAGAAAAATATTCCCACACATCTGATGCTTGTACATTGAGCACTACCAGTTCTAGTTATACCCTACTATAAAAAGCACACATCTTCATAAATACAATGAAATCTTTGAAGATCATCAATTGTATCATTAAATGTTCTAACAAATTGGACTTCCAATAAAGTAAAAAATTTGGACTGTCCTATAAGGTACTAAATCTAAAAGGTTATAAATTTTGTAAAGTAGTATTTTCAAGAGTCATACATAATAAAAGTGAATTGGATGAAGTCAATGATTTAGAGTGACCATATTGAGGACAGTCCAAATTTGCCATGTTTATTATAACCTTTTAGAGTGACCATGTTTATTAATTAATTGTGAAAAAAAAAATGTACATAAATGAAGCGAATGTAAAATAAAGAGCTGCAGGAAGCCCGAAATTGGTGTCATCCAAAAGTTGTGTGTGCAAGAGTATAAAAAGTCAACACACCAGCTTGTTACCAATGAGAAACAACAGGAAACATAATCTAAATTACTTTTGTTCTCTATAGCATGAAATTTTGGAAATGCAATATGAGATAATAGACATAAATGAAAAAGAAGTGACAACCTCTATCTATATTTGCAATGTCTATAATTACAGAAAAATTTGCAACGGTGAAAACCACCATCATTGACAATCAATTAATAAAACTAAAACCCACTCAAAAATATTAAAAACTCAGTTTTCAAAGTACAATGATTAAATTGGTGCAAAACTTTTTGATCTAAATTTCAGCTATTTTGGGAAAAACATACACTAAACCTTAACATCATATTACATTCAAACTGCTAGTTTACATTCTGTCATAACATAACTATTATATATATCTATATATATACCCAATTGGTTCTTTAGTTAAGGATAAATTTCACAGGAATGATTGGATTGAAACGAAGAATTGTTGAGTCACCTAGAAACCGATGGAGATGAGATGTTTGGCGCTGAGAAGGAAGCGAGAGTTTTGAGAGGAAGATAAGAGACCATACAAAACAATTACACACGACATTTCTCAACTCATGCAATTTATTTGAAAAAATTATTAAATACTGTAAGAGTATCATGTGTAATTATCTACATAACATTTCTAATCAATGAAAAATTATAACACACTAAGTAAAATCAACTTTTATCTTTTAGCTATCTAACAAAGATAAGTCAATATATCTTTCCCACAAAATTTTTTGTCATACGATTAATTTAAAACACTACTAAAATAATATCACATGATATTTCGTAACAATTGAATAACTACTTATTTATCAGAGCATGTCAGGAGTTGTTTGGGAAGTGACTTTTTAGTGATTTTTTGGTTAAAATATGAGGTAAAAAAAATTAATATATTTAGAAATAACTTTTTAACTTTTTATAAAAAAATGTGTAAAAAGTAAAATAAATAGAAATGAAATTTTTAATTTTCTTGTATAAATTATATTTTTTTTGAATTTTGAATTTTTTAACTTTACTAAAATATCAACTATCCAACCGAGACCTCAATCACATGCATGGGAAACCACCAGTTAATGCGGGCCATGACAATGCCAGTTGGATCAAAACAATTTAATGCCAATATGTCTTTAATCAGAGCTAACATTTTACTTTGCAAGCCCATTATGTACATATATATGTATCCTTGAAATTTTCATTTCTAAAAAAGCAATTCAACATCAGTGTTTTTGGTTGGTTGTCAACTTGTCATCATCAATCAATGTAGATTATTAGATTTCTTGGGATATAGGACCACAGAGCTTACTGGGAATGGCAGCTCCAAAGCACATGTATAAGCATTTACATGTGTGTCTGTGTTTTTTTATAACATTTTACTGATTTTTTTTGTTTCAATGGTAGACCCTCAAGAAAGCAACCCTACTCAAGCCTTCACGTTATTTTGAAAAGGTAGTTAAAAATTAATTTTTAAATTTTTTTTTTTATAAAATGTGTAAAAAAATCGAAAAAATGATATAATTCAAAATAAGTTAAAAATTTGATTTTTGATATTTTGTGCTTGTTTGGTACAGCTTAAAAGCTGCTTATTTCAGCTTTCAGCTTAATTTAAGCTATTTTGATGTGTTTGGTTTAACTTATAGCTTATAGCTTTTTGAAAGTCAGAAATCAGCTTATTCTTTGAGTGGGGTAGGAGATGCTTAATTTATAAGTCAGAAATCAGCTTATATTTATAGTTATAAGTTATAAGCTATTTAGACATAAGGTATAAACACTTTCCCACAACTCTACCAAACAAGGCCTTTATGCTCTTCCCAGAAGAGCCCTCAATATGAAAAACAAAAACAAACCAAAGAGAGACAGAGAGTTATGTTTTCCGACTGTTTACAAGTCATCACTTACGCACAAATGTCCACATAGTGACGCACCTCTACCCCAACAACAGGTTGCTAGTGTTTGGTTAGTGAACGGTTTTTATTTATTTATTTAAATTTGGCTATTTGAGGTGAGTTAAATAAGTTACACTTCTTTTTTTTGCATATTTTTTATTGTTAGTGATTTTTTAAAAAAAAAAAATTATGTCAATTTTGTTTTTTTACTTTTTCTATCTATCTTGTGCAGACAAATCTAAAAAAGAATTAAAAAATTAAAAAGTAAAAAAAAGTCTACTATTTTTTTTGCTTATTTTTAATTTTTCTGGATTCTTATTGGATTTTTGAATTTGTCTCGTCGAACTAATTTAGAAACCTAAAATTTTTGAAATTTTTTAAAAAAGAGTTCACTCAAAAAAAAAAAAAAAAAAAGTTTAAAAAAAAAGGCTACCAAATAAGCAAGTCCCACGTATCCACAAAAAAGCTACCAATAAAAGAGTGATTATTGAGAGATTTTAGAGTAACGTTTCACACCATTCAACATATGACACTTGTCATGTTTTCTTTTCATAACAGAATAAAAAGTAGTGAGCCACACTATGTTAGCCAATAAAAATCAAGATGGGGCGTCGGGGCGTCATGCGTATTTGCCCAATGACCACCAAATAATTTTTCCCCATAAGGTGACCACATAATTTGTCAACATTAATGATGTGTGGTGGGATGTGGGAATGCTACTTTGCTTCTGGGGTTGTTTGGAGTGTCTTAAATAAGTGTATTTTTTATTTTTTGGGTTTAAAAAATTAAGGAAAAAAATATAGATATTTGGATTAATTTTTTGAATTTTTATGAAAAAATATGTATTAAAAAATTGTATAAATTAGTGTGTAGGAGAAGATAATGTAGTAGGCCGTACGGATTGGCATGGGAAAACATCGTCTCCTTTTCGGGCTTTGATTGGACGTTGTTGTTCGGTCCGTGGGGGCCCACCACGGGTCTCGTTTTTCTAATCGGAATCGTTAAATGTGTAGAACTCGTTGAATACTATATACATATAAAAAATCACGTTGATTGGATATCGATAGCTATCTGATTGTAACAAATTTTTTTTGTCAACGGTTAACTATAACACCATCTAATTTTTATACAGAACTGTTTTGATCATATAGTTAGCGATATCCGATAGACGTGATTTTTTTGCAGGCTTTTAGTATTAAACGAGTTCTACATATTAAACGGTTCAGATTATCAAAACGGACCCATAGTGGGCCCCCACGGGCCCAACTTTACCATCTAACTTAGTTAATGTACACATGTAATTTTTTTCCCCTTTACTGAAGTTGGCTTGACGTCATTACGTTGATGGGCCAAAAAGTTGATTTGTATTTTAATATTTGTATATTAATTTTTTATAATTTTTTTTGGTGAATATTGATAACTTTTTAAACTTTTTGGTAACTTTTTGACTTTTTGACTTTTTTTAAACTTGCCAAACCAGCACTAAGTCACAGCAGAGCTGTTGTGAGTTTGTGGAGACTTTTTTCTTGTCTTTTTTGATTATTTGAATTGTCAAATTGTAGGATTTGTTAAATAGATCATCTATGTAAAAAATTAAATTGATTGGAAATCTATAACTTTGTTTTTAAAAAATAAACGGTTGACATTATTTTGATAATTTTTATAAAACAATTTGAATCTAATCATAAGATTACAGATTTCCAATTAACTTGATCATTTGTATAAACGATATACTCAACGAATCCTAAAATATAAACAATTCGAATCATTAAAAAAGAGTAAGAAAAAGCCTCCACAAACTCAAAATAGATCACTGCTGTGACTACAGCAGCGTCCTAGGTCCTGTGTGGTGTATTGTTGGGTCATGCTTGGATAAAAATAATGCTAGGAACTCAAATATTTTATTAATATTTTTATGAAATATCATATATGAATGTGGACACAAACAAATTAATATGACGATTCTAAACAAATTAATGGCGGTTTAATAGGGGAAGAAATCACAAGCCCACCAACATTATCATCAACCTAAGAAAGAGTGTCAAAATGTAAAAGAAATACTAGTTCGAAAAAAAATAAATAAATAAATAAAAATGTAAAAAAAATAAAAAATATTGAAAAATCTCATAATAAGAGAGAAATTATTAATCATTGCAGTTAGTAAGTATTGACCCCTTAACCTTTTAGCTTCTAGATAGAAGTGTATATGAGTGGTCAATTGAGTTAATCCAATTAGTTTAACTTGTTTAAATTATACTATTAGGATTTAAGATATTTTTAGAGCAATTTTCTTTCAATAACTACATATCTACCAAAATATTACTTTTATTTTTCAAATTAATCATATTACAATACATTTCTATAAATATTAAGATCAAATTTTTTTCTTTTATCATACGAAAACTCCACTGTAATTAGATTTTAGGTTGAGCTTTATATTAAAAATATTTTCGGGATTCTTTTGGAGTATTAAATTTATCATTTTGGAACACAAATATATCGTGTTTGTTGATTTTCGATTTAAAAAAGAAATTCACAATAAATTTTAATGGGTCTTATAAAAATTTATAAAATATTGCCTGGAGTAATTATCAAAAGTTGAGAATTACTTGAAGGAGTAGCTAATTTTATCTAATATTTTAATAGATAACTATTAAATTTAACTGATTCACACACACGTAGAGTGCAGAGAACAATACATACAATTTTCTTTTCAGAACAAAGAATGTTGTTTTATGTATACAGAGTTTGCCTTTTGTCTTTACGTTGCTATTTGAATGAAATTTCTGTCAATGCATTGTATTTCTATGGAGTTTTCTCCATCAACAGTGAAGCAAAATATGAGAAAGATGATATTCTTACTGTTTTTCTTTTCTTTTTTTTTTTTTTTTTAAAAAAAAAAAAAGAATTTTTGGCAACAATGACGTGACTGTAGTATTATTTTATTTTTAAATATATGCTATCTTAATGAGTCTTCTGCTTAAGTGATAAAATTAAAACTTATCATATCATTCTAAATTGATTTTATGTACAATTTTTCTTCAATTTGTTTATCATTCCTGAGTAATATGTGAAAAACCTAAGCGATTCGTGATTAGATCAAGATTTAATTGTATCAATTCCCAAACAATTAAAACTAACAATCTAAATCATCAAGCACGTACGAAAGTAATTTAAATTATTGTTTCAAAAACAATAAATTGACACAAACGATTTTTACATGGAAAAAATACTATTGGAGCACCTCCAATTGTGATTAAAATATCACGGGCGAAACGTCACAAATTAATCCACTATGAAGGAAAGAAAGAATACAAAATATCCAAACAAATTACCCAAACTCTGACAATTTGTCTTCAACGATTTGTATATCTTCCACCACAACTTTTGTCTCAGAATTGATTAGATTGATATTGATTCCACAACATCCACGTCGACTCAACGACTGCGCACAGCTTCCAACACATTCGAACACTCCACGCTTGAATCTCTGGATTTCACCGAAGAAGAACACTCTTGAAGATGATCACTCAAACAACCCTTTGATGTGAATTGTCAAACCATGTGAGTTTAATACTCAAGCAAACATCAAAGGAAAACTAGCAAAATAGCCCCAAAAGAAAACCCTAGAGCCCTCAAAACAGATCTGGAAGCATTAACCCTAAAAACAGACTGAATTACATATTTATAGCAAACAGGGCCGCGATCTCCGCTCGAGCGCCCGCGATCTCCGCTCGAGCGCAGGACTTGCCGCTCGAGCGGTGTCACTAAAACGCGTGCGAATAAACAGGTTTACACTCGAGCGCTGGAACTCACGCTCGAGCACAACAACATGCCTTCCAGTGTGTTTGCAGACAAGCCAAACTACTGAGAAGATGCAAACTCCACTCGAGCGCAACTTTGGCCGCTCGAGTGAGAAGATCAAAAAAACAAGGAAAAATTACAACTCAATTAAACGAAGTTTGTTCGCAGAATTGGCAACAAGTAAGGACCTAACAATATCCCCCTTTGTCAATTCCCAGAAAAAACTTGTCTAACAAATTTTCCTAACAACACACGCACTAGACACACTAACTAACACAAACAAAAGAGCCAGCCTACCAGGCACAAAAAAAAACTGTAAAACTACAAATGCCGATTTGATTGAGAAACATTTGGAACAATCCACCTATGGAAACAACCAAAATACCACAAAAACCAAAACTGTGGAACGAAATAGGATACCAATAGAAATAATGCATGAATATAAAAAAAAACAACAACCCGCAGCCATCGCATTTCCAAGATATCCCATAATCCAAAGATATGTGTGTCTGTGTCCAACAGCACAAACCAGCATGAAAAACCAATAAATATCCCATAATCCAAAGATAACCAGCATGTAAAAACCAATAAACCAATAAATATCCCATAATACAAAGATAACCATCACAAAAACTACTCCCCCTTTTTGTCCGGGAGACAATAAAACAAAACAAGAGAAGTAAGCCAAAAAGGGAGAAAGACATGACAAATAAAAGAAAGAAGAAGCAAAAATTATCCAAAAATAAACAAGCCATAACAAACAAACTCAAGGATCTAGCGGCGGAGGATGTGACGGTTACGACTGAAGCAATGAAATAATCTGATCCAGTTGTAGGGTAGTCTGTGCAGCTGACTGCTCAAGATGGCCAAGCCGACCATCGAAAGCATCCAGACTAGCATCCATGAGGTCTAACCGCTGAGTTAGGGACTGTTCGAAATGGAAAAGGTGGCCACGGAGAGTCCGGGGATGAATATCAGGCTCTTCTGCTCCTGCTGTGGCGGCATCAAACTCGGTCTCCTCGGCCATAAGATCATTATCACCTGTAGAAGATGGACCTGCCCTAGGAGACTTCTCCTTAACATGTGCCTGACTTTGAGAGACAGTCTTTTTAGTGAAAGGTTTGATAGGGAAGGCAAACTCATCGTCCTCAAGAACCGGGACTTCTAATTTGGATAAGGAACGGTTGAGAAGACAGCCATAAGGTAGCCCTAAAAACTTTCTTTCAAATGCAGCTACCATTTTTTGAAGAATGAGAGTGGCAAGGTCAATAGAACGATGGCGATCAATACAAAAGAGAACAAAGCCTTGGTCTTGATTGATTTCAGAACTATGGGTTGTAACGATGACATTGGCACAAATGATTAGGTTGAGCAAAAGGAACTGGGGAAGGAGCTCGTGTTGTTTGATCAAAGCTCCCTTAACCCAAGTACGAGGTGTACCGCACAATACAGTGGCCACCTCGTTACAATCACAAGTTGGCCAAACTAAGAAGGGATAGTGGATTGGAAAGACACAGTCTATGCCTAACAACTCTGGGATAAGATCTGGGGTAATAGAAATGGACTTAGACCAAACCCAGGTCTGAAACGAAGGACCAGTATCATCAATGCCCTCAATATTACAATAAAACTCTCATACCCAGTCAAGATTTTGATGGCCGGTGAAAGAGAGCACAAAATCACCCCCCCAACGGATTGAACAAGGGACATATAGATAAAGACTCAAAAGTGTTGGGTTGGACATGATGCTCAAGATGGACAGTTCTAGAAACAAAAGCCTCTCTAAAAGACTTGGCTTTTTCGGCAGATAGAAACTGGTCGGGGTTATAAGATGGGCGAGTGGTAGTGGACTTCTTACGTTTGGCAGTGGACATAGCTAACCCAAGGACACCCAAACCAAGTTAGTCAAACCCCCCAAAACTATATAAAAATAAATAAATAAAACTAAATTAGTAACACAATAGTAAGAACAAAACCAATACTAACAAAAATAGTAGAAAACATGAATTGTCAGTAGGATCAATAGTGAACACAAGCCTACGACAGCAAAATCCAAAGCAAAACAATTCAATAGTATGAAAGATGCACACAGTCGAAAAATAATTAATAGCACGACTGAGACAGAGTCGAACCAAGTGAATGAAGTGTGTGAATCACCAACAAGCTTAAAAACCTCTGTGGAAGTGTGTGAATCAAGTGAATGAAACACAAAACCAACACCGACTAAGTCACACAAGACAGAAAACAAATCAAAGCACAAGTATGAAACAAACCCCAAAACCATACCGAGAGAGAGAGAGAAACAGTAAAGAAAATGAGAAAAAGCTGGGGTGAGAATATTACCAGAGATGAATCAGAGGAGGAAAAAGAAAAGAGATGACCAAGACATAGCCCAAGTGAGTTGCAATCGAAACCCTAGAGAAGAGAGAGAGACAATCGTGAAAAGAGGGAAAAAATTGAGACTGAAAGGACGGGTTACAGAATATATACAAGGGCTTACCACTCGAGCATAAGACTTAACGCTTGAGCGGACTCACTTATACGCATCTCTCCGCTCAAGCGAAGAAAAGGACGCTCGAGCGTAAAAAACCTACTCTCAGAATCTCGTGCACTCTGTAAAAGTACTGAATAAAAGGAAAAAGCACTCGAGCGCTAAATGGTTCGCTCGAACGGATCAGAAAAAACACCAAAAGAACAAAACACCATTCTGAGCAATGAAAACCAGCTCACACTTCCAAGTGGAACCTGAAACAATGAGAGGTGAGCACAATAGCCAGAATGTGACACTACGATGTAATAATCCACAAACCATAAAGCCCATAAACTCGCAATTTTGACATTATGAACCACAATATCATAAGCAAATCAGATAAATATTGATCAATGAGCATAAGCTACATGGAAATTCACAACCCAAAGACAAACATGAGAGCTCACACAAAGAATGTGTGTGTGTGTAATCATTGAGAGGCCATAGAGCTAGAGTTAATCCTCATAGTGATCGGATGGTTGAACACAGGCAAGAGTAACTAAACATCATTGAGAAAAGTCAAACCACCATAAATCAAGGGGTATTTGTTGAGTAAAAGCGGAGGCTCCCCCTCAATCAATGAGTCCTTTTTTTTAAAAAAAAAAAAAAAAAAAACTTTTCTTACTTGTGGGCACTTACTGGTGGCATGCACGCTCAAAAGTATGGAGGCTAAACGAAAGAAGCATGAAATCAATAAGGATGGCTTGGTTGGTGCCTCTGAGGTAACCTTTTCCTAATGCACGGACTTCAGTGAACCGAGGGAGGAACCGTGGAAGTGAAAAACAATGGTAGATGGTTAAGAGACTTAATATCACTCATGATATGCCAGTATAGGTCAATTCCTCTGAAAATATATAAGCGACACTGTTAGTGATCCATAGAGAACTTTGATCACTTGTGCAGAAACCCTTGCAACAACTTATCTCAAGAATGTGTATAGAATGAGATCATGAAGTCAATGAGCATAGGCATTCAGAATAAGCTATGAATAAAGAAGAATGAAATCTTGCAAGCAGCTTGAGAGGTGTTCATATGAGTCAAAATGCAGAGATGACAGAATCAATGTCAATGAGATTATAGCATCCAAGCACACATAAAGTCAATCACTCTCACCCATTCTAGTAACAAGTCACACCCTAGCGACTAAGCACAACACCCAAGGTTTTTCTAAAGAACTCAACCTTAGAAGATCAAGGGGTTTTCTAAAAATATCAGCATTTTGATGCTCAGTGGGTACATGTTCAAGAACAACAAGGCCCTCTTCCACTAACACTCGAATAAAGTGACGACGAACGTCAATATGTTTGGTTGAGAGTGTTGGACTGGATTTTTAGAAATATTAATGGCACTAGTATTATCACAGAAGAAGGTGAGAGTGTTCTGGTCTATACCATAACCATGAAGCATTTGCTTCACCGACAACATTTGGGCACAACAACTCCCTACAGCAATGTACTCAGCCTCAGTGGTTGAAAGAGAGATGGCATTTTGCTTTTTGCTATGTCAGGCAACCAAATTATTCCTAAAGTAAAAGCACCCTCCAGATGTGCTCTTACGATCATTAGCACACCCTACCCAGTCAGCATCATTTGTAGTGTCAGTCGAGAACCAAATCCCATAACCCAAAGTCCCATTAACATACATAATGATGCGTTTGACTGCAAGAAGATAAGACTCTTTAGGACAGGCTTGGTAACGGGCACAAACACCTACACTAAATGCAATGTCAGAACGACTGGCTATGAGGTATAAGAGACTCTCTATCATACTTCTATAAAGGGTAGGATCAACATCAGTACCAGAGGAATCTTTAGAAATGTGAAGAATGGTGCTCATGGGAGTGCGTGCATGTTTGGCTGACTCGAGACTGAACTTAGACACAAGATTTTTGGCATACTTGGTCTAAAAGACAAACATACCTGAAAGAGACTGTTTAATTTGAAGACCTAAGAAATAAGACAACTCTCCTATCATTCTCATCTCAAACTCATGTGTCATGCAATCTGAAAAATATTTCACAAGATGATCAATAGTAGATCCAAACACAATATCATCAACATAAATCTGAGCAACAAGTATATGAGACTTAGTATGTTTCACAAATAAAGTCTTGTCCACACTACCCTTTTGAAAATCATTATCAAGAAGAAAGGTAGTAAGTCGATCATACCAAACCCGAGGGGCTTGTTTCAACCCATACAATGCCTTGTCTAACTTATAGACATGGTTTGGACATTTTGGGTCCTCAAACCCTTTTGGTTGCTCAACATAAGCCTCTTCTTTCAAGTACCCATTCAGAAAGGCACTTTTCACATTCATTTGAAACAATTTGAACCCAAGAAAGCATACGACACCAAATAAAATACGAATAGATTCGAGATGTGCAACTAGGGCAAACGTCTCATCATAGTCAACACCCTCAACTTGAGTATAGCCTTGAGCAACCAACCTAGATTTATTTCTAACCACAGTACCATTCTTATCATATTTATTTCTAAAGATCCACTTAGTACTTATCACATTCTTGTCTCTAGGGCTGGGAGCAAGAGTCCAAACTTTGTTAAGTTCAAATTTTGTTAAGTTCAAATTGACCTAACTCTTTATGCATAGCATTGACCCAACTATCATCTAGTAAGGCCTTTTCTATATTCTTAGGTTCAATTAATGAAACATAACACATATGAGATACCTCTTCCCGAATTTATCTTCGAATTTTCATTCGATTTGAGACATTTCCAATCATCTGTTGAGTCGGATGATTCAGTTTCACCCTTGCTGATGGTTTGAATTCTGGACTTGTAGTGACAGGAGCATCAAAAGTGGTGTCTCTTTGTGCACTCTTTGGACTCAGACTTACCTTAGAAGTTAGTGCTGGCTCACCTTCTTGAGCTTGGTCCTCTGCTTCTCTTTGACTTTATGGTTCAGTATCCAGGATTGGAGACACACTATTTTCTTTCTCATTTAACGCTGAAGTAGGAGAACCTATGTCATCTATAATCACATTGATTGATTCCATCAAACACAAAGTACGCAGGTTATAGACACGAAAAGCTCTACTAGAGGTTGAATACCCTAAAAAAATACCTTCATCACTTCAGGAGTCAAATTTGCCCAAGGGCTCTCTATCTTTGAAAATATAACATTTACTCTCAAAAGTTTTGAAGTATTTTATATTAGGTTTCAATCCCTTCCATAATTCATATGGAGTTTGTAAAGTACCGAGTCTTAAATACACAAGATTTACAATATAAACAGCGGTATTTAAGGCTTCAGCCCAAAACTTTGGAGGAACTTTCTTACTAAAGAGCATGACCCTAGCCATCTCTTGAACAACCCTGTTCTTCCTCTCAACAACTCCATTTTGTTGTGGAGTAATCAGTGCAGAAAATTCATGCTTAATTCCATGCATATCACAAAAATCTGAAAATGAACTATTTTTAAACTAACGACCATGATTAGTGTGGATTCTTATGATATGCCCAATAGAAACACCCTGTTCATTTTGGATTTTAAGGACTAAGGCCTGGAAAGCATCAAACGTATCAGATTTTTCTCTTAAAAAAATTACCTATGAAAAATGAGTATAATCATCAACGGTTAAAAAAATGTATCTTTTACCTCCAATGCTTTCAGTGCGAATAGGTTCCATAAGATCTATATGAACCAATTCAAGAGGACGTTTGGTTGTCAAACTGTTCACCTTTTTATGAGGAGCACGAGTTTCCTTCCCAAGTTGACACGGACCACACACATGGTTCACATTCTTACTCATTTTGGGTACTCCTCTCACAAGCTCTTTATTGGCAATCTTAGTTAAGTCTTTGAAATTCATGTGACCTAATCTTTGATGCAACAAGTCAAGGTTATTTATAACGGCCGAGTGACAAGTAAGATTATTAGTGGTAACAATCCCATAGCAATTATTAGATGTGCGAACCCCATGCATGACAGTATTTCCTTTCTTATCCAAAATTTCACATTTATTTTTTGAAAATAACACTTTATAATGGGAATCACACATTTGACTAATGCTTAATAGATTAGCTTTAAGGCCGTCAACAAGCAAAACATTTTCAAGTTTTGGAAGACCAGCGACACTTATAAAGCCCTTTCTAATGACTCTAAAAGTGCCACCATCTCCAAAGGTAACAATTCCTCCTTCATATTTATCAAGAGATGTGAAGTAGGATTTGTCACCAGACATGTGACGAGAGCACCCACTATCAAGATACCACATGTGTGAGTCACATGCTTTCAGTGCAGTGTGAACAACAAAACACATTAAGTCGCTCTTTCTAACCCATATCTTGATAGTGGAAGCAGGACTGGCAGTCTTGGTAGACGTCTTAGCATTGTGAATACCTTCATGAATCTTGGTGTTCCGCCTAGACATATAAGGTTGTCTCCTAACCCAAGAAGTATTAGAATTTCTACAATTTTTAGACATTTTACCAAACAACTCAAAACAATAAGGACGAATGTGGCCATACCTCCCACAATGATGACAAACAAACACAGGTCTTACCTCCAGTTTGTCGATTTTACCCCTTTTGGGTTGATGAAGAGAAGTATCACCCTGAGCTTTCCCTTTGCTTGAGTCTTCAGGTCATATGATGTAGAGGTCTGTCCCTTTTGAAGTGTTCTAGCAGTATAGCCTATCCCACTTTTATCACCACTCATTTGTTGAGACTCGATGATGCCTTCAAGTGTCTTTGACCCTTTGTTCCACATATCAATCGTGACTCTAGCAACTTTGAGTTCTTTCTCTTTCTGACCAATCAACTCTTCCAACGTGGCTTGCAACATCTCAAGGATTCCAATCTTCTCTTCAAATGTGGCATAGATACTCAAAAGTTCATTCTTTTTGGTTTCACACGCTAGAAGCTTTCCGCAGAGGTCTTGCCTATCATTTGAGATCTTGATGACATCCATTTTTACAGCTCCAATTTCTCCCTTTAGCTTGACATTCTCTCTTTCACATGCTTTGAGCTTGAGAGTGAGTTTGTTATTGATCTTGGGCAAATTCAGAGATTCATCGTAAAGCTTTTCATAAGCTTGTTGTAGGTCATCACCATTAATCTCATCATTGTCTTCTAAGGTTTCATTATCTTCTTTTTGCTCCTCTTTCTCCTAGACCTCATCCAGTCAAGCAACTAAGCCATGAAAGTTGATAGATGGTGGTGAAGATGACTCTCCTCTTTCATGAAATTGACTCAGAATGTCCCATGCATCTTTGGCCTTTGTGCAGTGAGCAATCCGTTGTTGTTCTTCGTTAGAAACTGCTTCACGAATGGTAGTCAGAACTCATTGATTGCTTGGATTGCTAGTGCTTTCAACATCCTCTTCAATGGCTTGCCATCCTTCAGCTCTCAGAAACATCCTCATTCTAATCTTCCAGAACAAGTAATTACTTCCATCAAAGGTAGGAGCACGGTGCAGATTCTGACCACGAGCAAATTCCACTGGCTTTGCAGGAGGTTGAGTGATAGTAGACCATAATGCCATGTACGTACTATCTCCGTCTTCACCGGATTCGGTTTCTTCGAGTTCTTACTCTGACCCACTTACATCATCCCAAGTCACTATATAGACTTTGTTCCAGTTCCTTTTCGATGGACTTTCAAGAGCAATATGTCCAAACCCTTGACATTCGTAACACTTGACACATTGCCCGTTCACAGTCTTTTTTTCAGTTTTTGGAGCAATTTTTGGTGGAAAAGTTTTAGGTTTTTCATTACTCTTATCTTTTAAAATAGGGTCCTTGAAATTAGACTTCTTTTTCTTTAAAATATTTTTGAACTATTTAGTAAACATAGCCGTCATTTCATACTCTAGATCAAACTCAATCTCAAGGGTCTTTGTAGTCTCATGAACACTAGTAAAAGCCACACTATCTTCTTCTTTTTTTTTCTTAGAAATCTGGTGGGTTTCATAAGTCTACAAGTTTCTAACCAACTGATCAAGCTTGAGGGTATCAACATTCTGAGCCTCCTCAATAGCTGTAACTTTTGATTGGAACATCTCGGGTAAAGACCTTAAAATTTTTCCAACCTTAGCTTCAGGGATTTTTTCACTGAGTGTGAAACAAGAATTCACGATGTCATCAAGTTTAGCATAAAAATCATCAAACGTCTCATCATCACGCATAAAAAAAGTTTCGAAAGAAGATATGAGACGTTGAAGTTTTGACCTTTTAACAGAAGTAGTTTTGCTACCTCACACGTACAAATACGACAAAACTCTTTAGGTGTGACGGAGCAAAAGAGGGAATTGAGAGCATTACTATTCCAACTCGAGTTTTGATAGTCGAATGCGTCTCATTTATCAAGAGGTTTGGGAATATCAACACCATCAATGGTGACAACATGTTCACTCCACCCATAGATCACACAGTGCCAAACTTTCTTATTGATAGATTTTAAAAACACTCTCATATGAGCTTTCTAATAAGAATAGTTTGTACCATCAAGTAACGGAGGTCTATGGGTCGAGTTACCTTCGCGAATTGAATCCATATCACCAATCACACAAAATCACACACTTATAATTTTTGATAAAAACAAAGAGTAACCTGCTCTGATACCAATTGAAAAACCTAAGCGATTCGTGATTAGATCAAGTTTTAATTGTACCAATTCCCAAACAATTAAAACTAACAATCCAAATCATCAAGCACGTACGAAAGTGATTTAGATTGTTGTTTCAAAAACAATAAATTGACACAAACGATTTTTACATTGAAAAAATCACTATTGGAGCACCTCCAAGTGTGATTAAAAAACCACGGGCGAAACGCCACAAATCAATTCACTATGAAGGAAAGAAAGAATTCAAAATACCCTAACTCTGACAATTTTTTTTCAATGATTTGTATATCTTCCACCGCAACCTTTGTCTCAAAATTGATTAGATTAATATTGATTCCACAACATCCACGTCAACTCAACGACTGTGTACAGCTTCGAACACCTTCAAACACTCTACGCTTGAATCTTCGGATTCCACCAAATAAGAACGCTCTTGAAGATGATCACTCAAACAACCCTTTGATGTGATTTGTCAAACCATGTGAGTTTAATACTCAAGCAAACATCAAAGGAAAACTAGAAAAATAGCCCCAAAAGAAAACCCTAGAGCCCTAAAAACAGATCCGGAAGCATTAACCCTAAAAACGGACTGAATCACATATTTATAGCAAACAGGGCCACGATCTTCGCTTGAGCGTAGCACTTGCCGCTCGAGCGATGTCACTAAAACGCGTGCGAATAAACAGGTCTATGCTCGAGCGCTGGAACTCACGCTCGAGTGCAACAACATGCCTCACAATATGTTTGCAGACAAGCTAAACTACTGAGAAGATGCAAACTCTGCTCGAGCGCAACTTTGGCCGCTCGAGCGGGAAGATCAAAAAATAAGGAAAAATTGCAATTCAATTAAATGAAACTTGTTCGCGAAATTGGCAACAAGTAGGGACCTAACAATATGCATATGTATATTTTTTATCAACGTTTTATACGCTCTAAATACAAGAGAATGAGTCTAAATTAATAAATACATGAATTAGTGGTATGCAATTTAAATATTGTGTTTAGGTGTGTCTTACAAAATCTTATCATTGGAATAATACGACTTATTGTAGGCTTATTTTGAAAGTTAACAAAAAAATTAATTTATTAATAAAAAATAGGCTTACAAAAACAATTAAATGCTAAAAAAATTAGTTTGTTTGGTATTTTTAAATTTTTTTTTGACATTTTAAATAATTTTTTAGAGTGATTAAAATTGATATTTTCATTGGGTTGACCAATGAGCTAAGATTTTTATAACAAAATAAATTCTTTTAATCAATAAACTAATTTTGAAGGCACAACCAAACCATTCCGTAGTCTCATTAGCATTTCCATGGCACTCATTTGGACCAAACAGGACCCATAGGAACCAAACAATAAGTAACATTTTTGGAGTGCGTAAATAATGCATAAATTTTGATTGTTCTTGAATTCCATATTAAAAAAGAGTATTGACCCCACTAAAAAGCATAAATTTGATTAATTTTTATGTATTATAAAGTGTGTGTTGGGGCAATCCCACATCGCCTGGGAGGGACACTTGCAACCAACTTATAAGCGTACTGGCCCCCTGCACTTTGTAAGAGGCCTTTTAAAGCCGTGAGGCCGACGGGTGTCGTTTCGCCACCTCGCCAGAGCGGACAATATCTTACCGGGGTGCTAGATGCCAATCATGTCAGTTTGGTGGCCCATGTAGGTCGTCCGGCAAACTCTCCCGCTGTTTGCAGCCCAGTCCGCTAGGGGGTTATGTTGGGGCAATCCCACATCGCCTGGGAGGGACACTTGCAACCAACTTATAAGCGTACTGGCCCCCTCTACCTTGTAAGAGGCCTTTTAAAGCCGTGAGACTGACGGACGTCGTTTCGCCACCTCGCGAGAGCGGACAATATCTTACCGGGACGCGAGAAGCTAGTCACGTGATGATACAGCGAGTTTCGGGTGGAACGGATCGAACTGGTCCACGCTTCCCAAACCGGTGTCCAAGTGATCAAGCCCACCAGAAGACCTGCACAAGAGTTCAACGGGGAACGGGGAGTCCCCCAGCGAACCCTCCGACGAGCAAGTTAGAAAGAGAAGTAGTATGTAGCGATAGATTAGAGATAGAAAGCTTAACCTTCTTCCTGTCTTCGACGTTTGCTTATATCCTCTGGTAATCATTTCGTTGTCCCTTCCGACCTGTCACCTTGGTTGAAGTCTATGCTCTAGCTTACCTTGTTCATGGTGAAGGCGTTCTGTCTCGACGGAGACGGGTTATCGCAATAAATGTTGTAAGGGGCTTCATTAATGGCGATGTGCCGTGGCAATAACTTTGCAGATCTTTGTCTGCTTATGTGACATGCCATTCCCTTGCCATGTGTCTTGATGTCATTGGTTCTTATTACTACGTGGGGCTTCAGTATTTGAGATATGTATTGGGCCCTAAACGGTGGGCTATAATCTTTATGGGCTTACCCATGTCAGTAGTCCCCCATTCCCAAGTGCAGCTTTAGTCCAACGAAGGGAATAACGAAGAAAATGAGGGCTGTGAGAGACCGGCAGGGTGAAGTCCGACCGAGAGGGGGGACCGACCATGAGGAGGGTCGACCACGAGGGGTGGCCGAGCGGAGGGACCGACCACGAGGAGGGTCGACCGCGAAGGATGGCCGAGTGAAGGGACCGACTATGAGGAGGGCCGACCGCGAAGGCTGGCCGAGTGGAGGAACCGACCAGGAGGAGGGCCGATCGCGAAGGCTGGCCGAGTGGAGGGACCGACCACGAGGAGGGCCGACCGCGAATGCTAGCTGAGTGAAGGGACCGACCACGAGGAGGGCCGACCGCGAAGGCTGGCCGAGTGGAGGGACCCACCATGAGGAGAGCCGACCGCGAAGGGGAAGTGGCGGTGCGCGGGGCTCGAGGGACGGCAGGGCACGTGGTGATTTGAAGTCGAAAAGATAGGGTAAGGAGAGGGGGTAGTGAATCGTGGTCGTGCACGTGACAGAATCCTGTAGTGGGAAAGGTTAGGCGTTGGGCAAGAAGTGAAACGATAGGTCATTATAGGGTGTTGAAAAGACAGTTTTGGCGGATTTTTGAAAATTTTCAAACTGGCGAAATTTAATTGTGACCCTTGGAATATAAGCAAACCTTGGGCTTTTGGTATTATCCGTTTTACGTACTTTTTTGCAAACAACCAAAATATTCCAAGTGTAAACTCTTTCGTTGCTAATGATACACCCCTGCAACACTTTGTGAATTTTCTTGCGCCCGCATCCGAAGCCATTCGCAGACACACCACAGAAATGGCCCAAGAAGAAACTACAACCGCCAGGGTTGATCCGTTAGGGGACGACGATGCGGTGGATTTGGCGGAACAATACCGTACGGAGCGCAGGGAGGGGGAGGGAGCAGGTCAGGCTGTGCGGGCTCGCCCCAGGACAATAATATCGGCCATGAGGCCCATTAGTCAGGTAGAGCCAGACCATTGGCACACCAAACTGGACAGATCCGTGCTGACACCGAGGAGCTGGAGGGAATAAGGAAGAAGTATCAAATTCCCTCGGAGATAGGGCTAAGATTGCCCACAACCAAGGAGAGGGCATCAGACGTGCAGCCGGGCGAATTTTGCCTATACGAGGAGGCATTGCGAGGGGGTTTGAGGCTACTGCTCCCCCAAGTAGTGGTAGAAGTGCTGAACAAGCTAGAAATGGCGCCAGGGCAACTGATACCGAACGCCTAGAAGATAATAATGGCGTGCGCGAATGCCTGGCCGCAAGCGACCAGAGGGACGGCAATGACAGTGGAGGAGTTCTTCTCCTGTTACAAGGCCACCGGTCAGCAGGAGACTTGGGTCACTCTGCAAGCGGTGGCGGGGCGAGGGCTTGTGGCGGGTCTACCATTGTTGGTGAAGGGATGGAGGCCGAGATGGTTTTTTGTAATGGCGAACGGTGGGACGGAGGTTCGCGCAATGTGGAAGGTGCCCACCAAATCAGTCGAGCCCAAGTTGGACAAGGCGGCGAAGGATCGAGTGAAGAGGGTGAAGGAATGGAGGGAAGAGAAGGGGGTGAGGTGGGACGAGCTGGTCCTACCTTCGACGTTGTTTGCCCTAAACTTGGGGCCGCAACCGTTAGGGAAGGACCTAGCAAGGGAGGAGCTAGAGGCGCAAAGGAAGGCGGAGGAGGAGGAGGAGGAAAGGAGATTGTTCGCCCGAGCGAGCAAGTATAAGGAGACAGAACTGGGGCTTGCTCCAAAATCAATCGCAAGGGAACGAATCCGACCATGCCCGAAGCTGCTAGGGGAGAAGGATCTGGGCGGCTTTGAGCCACGACCGCCCCCAGTGGATCCTCTGAAGGAAAGGAATAAGAAGGAGATTGAGACGTTGTTGAAGAAGAAGAGGAAGAAGAGAGTGAGGGAGAGTGAGGAGGAGCCTGCCTTAAAGAAGAGGAAGGAGGTGATGGTGGAGGAGGCCGCCCCAAAGTTGGGGTTGGGGGAGGTGGAGAATGGGGTGGAGAGTGGGGCGACCGCCCCTGAAGAGCGAGTGGAGGTTGGTGTGACTGACCCTGTGGAGGGGGTGGAGCAGCAACCTAAGGGGGCTTCTGCGCCCCAAGGAGAAGAAGATAGGGCCAGGTTGAAGATCACTTTTTACCATACCCCAGCCGTGTCTGGGCGGCTGGAAGGAGAAGGAAGGGAGGCCAGAAATGCTGCAGATCGCCTCTTAGGAGTAGTGGAAGACACAGTCGTACGCTTGATGGCTAGTTTTACTGAGGTTGAGCTGCTAAGGGGGTTGTGCTCTGCCCAAATGGAGGCGACCTCCTTAGCAGGGGCCCTTCTGAGAAAGGTGACGGCTGCTAAAGGCGAAATGAGGGAGTTGAAGGAAAAGTTGGAGGCGGTGAAGGCCCAACTTGAAAGCTTAAGAAGGGAGACTGCAGGATGGCGGAAAGCCACGCGAGGCGCGTGTGCAAGGGGGTTGGAAGAGGCACAAAAGGCCAGGAAGATGGAGGTGTTGGCGGTGGTGCAGGGCAATGTTGCTGATCGTGCCCATGCTGAGTTACTGGCGGCCAAGTTGGAGCTGAAGACGGAACGCCGGAAGGTGTTGTCGCTCGAGTTCCAACTGGTTGGCGAGCAGAAAAGGCTGGAAGAGGTGCAAAAAGCCTGCACTGTCGCCAACGATCGATTTGAAGAGGCCATGACCAGCAATGAAGATCTGCGCGCTCAGTGGGTCAAAGAAAAGGAAGAAGCGGACCTGAAAATCGCTGAGTTGGAGCGGGATCTGGCAGACGAGCGCGCCAAGGCAGCAGCAGAGAAGGCGAGGCTGGAGAAGGAGTTGAAGGAAGAAAAGACCAAGTCAGCATCTGAGAGGGCAGCATACCTCGATTTATGCGTCGCAACAGTGGAACAGTTCAAGGGGTCTGTTGACTTTCAGATGGCGATCGATGCTGCGATCGCCAGCAACTTGGCAAGGGAGGGGTCTGGGGGGGCTGGCCTGTCGGGAGCGACCGCTGGGAGCAGGAGTGAAGAAGAAGTGATCCAGAGCTTCCAGCGGTCGGACTTCTACAAACACGAGATGGCTGAGTTCTGGGACAGCGACTGGAAGATGTTTAAACGCAAAGCAGAAGAGCTGTTCCCAGACTTGGACTTCAGCAGTGTAAAGATTGACGAAGACGACGTGGCCCAGACCCCCCTAGATGAGGGTGTTGAAGAAGAAGACATCGTCTCAAGTGAAGAGGAATGACTGGAGTGAAGAATATTTGTACTTAGAGTTTTGGTTGTTTTGCTTTTTGTTGTTGTTTTTTTTTTTTTTTTTGGTGGAATTTCTGTAATAAACTTATGTATAAGTTTATGAATGAAATAAAAGTATGAGTTGTGTTATTTTTATGCTATTGTCTGTATTGTTTCAGGATCTGCCAAGAATGAAAATGATGACTTACACAGGGCTTGTGTATAAGTTATTGTGAAGTTTAAAATGTAAGAAAACCTCAATGCAGAGTGAAGTTTAAAATGTAAGAAAACCTCAATGCAGAGTGAAGTTTAAAATGTAAGAATGTTAAAAACGTGAAGTTTTGAATCACGACCCAACAAGGGGCCAATCTGACTTGTAAGGGTCTCAAAAATGAAGTTTTAAATCACGTTGTAAAGGTGTTGATAAATGAAAGGTTGGGTTAGGAGATGAGGCTTAAAAAATGTAAAGAGTGTTAAGAGGCGTAAAAACATGGACCTGGGATTTGACTAAGCATGGTAACTATGCCACAATCATGAAGGTGCAAGAACGGCCTTGGCCGAGCTCTTCATTTGTGTTTAGTTTGGGTTGAGCCATGGTTAACTCGGTCGGGCTAACTCTTCAAGTACCTTCAGTCTGGCTGAGGCTTTTCATGCTCAGTCTGGCTGAGGCTGTAAGTGACTCAGTCTGGCTGAGGCTTTAAGTGACTCAGTCTAGCTGAGTTCTTCATGCTCAGTCTAGCTGAGGCTTTAAGTGACTCAGTCTGGCTGAGTTCTTCATGCTCAGTCTGGTTGAGGCTTTAAGTGACTTAGTCTGGCTAAGTTCTTCATGCTCGGTCTGGCTGAGGCTTTAAGTGACTCAGTCTGGCTGAGGTCTTCATGCTCAGTCTGGCTGAGGCTTTAAGTGACTCAGTCTGGCTAAGGTCTTCATGCTCAGTCTGGTTGAGGCTTTAAGTGACTCAGTCTGGCTGAGTTCTTCATGCTCAGTCTGGCTGAGGCTTTTAATGCTCGGTTTGGCTGAGGCTTTTCATGCTCAGTCTGGCTGAGGCTGCAATCAAAGTGTTATTGAAATATCACACAGATAACTTAGATATAAGCTTGTTGTCATTAAAGTGTAGCCCATTTGATCAGAGATTTACATCATATGCGAAGAAAATAAGAACATTAAGGTGCGTAGATTGCCGAAAAGGAAATACAGCAAAAGATTGATACAAAAATTGAACTTTTATTGAAAATAGCGCTTCAAGTGCTCGGCGTTCCATGGGTGGGGGAGATCTCGGCCCTCCATGTCCTGAAGTCGGTAAGTGCCCGGACGAGGTCTGGCTTTAACAACGTAAGGTCCTTCCCATTTGGTTGCCAGTTTGCCCTCAGCCGGATTCTTGGTGGCGAGGGTTACTTTGCGCAAAATAAGGTCCCCCACAGCGAACTCCCTTGGTCGGACTTTGCGGTTGTAATGTGTTCTCATCTTCTGTTGGTATGAGGCCCGTCTGACAGCAGTGGTTTCTCAGAGCTCTTCGATTAGGTCTAGGTCTGCCCGACGTAGCTCCTCAGTTAGTTCTGGATTCGAATGTAGAATTCTTGGGGTAGGCAGACCGATTTCCACTGGGATGACCGCCTCAGCGCCGTATGTTAAGGGAAAAGAGGTCTCCCCAGTGGGGGTTCGAGCGGTAGTGCGGTAGGCCCAGAGTACATTCGATAATTCCTCAGCCCAGAGTCCCTTAGCAGCTTCCAACTTAGTTTTGATAATCTTGAGAAGAGAACGGTTGGTGACCTCGACTTGGCCATTGGCTTGGGGATAGCCTGGGGAAGAGAAACATGGTTGGATTTGAAGTTCTGCACAGAATTTCCTGAACTTGGCATTGTCGAATTGTTTGCCGTTGTCGGAGACGATGGCTTGAGGGATACCAAATCTGCATACGATCGACTGCCAGATGAATCTAGTTGTGTTCTGCTCGATAATTGTGGCAAGGGGTTCTGCCTCCACCCATTTAGTGAAGTAATCAATGGCGACAATGGCAAATTTGGTTTGGCCTCGGCCAGTGGGCAATGGGCCAACTAGGTCGATCCCCCATTTGGCGAATGGGTAGGGACTGCAAAATGTGATCAATTCTATACGTGGAGCATGGGGATGTTGGCAAAATGCTAGCACTTATCACACTTGAGCACGAAGTCTATCGCATCTTGATTGAGAGTATGCCAGAAATAACCAGTGCGAAGTATTTTGTGGGCTAGGGACCTGCCACCCGAATGATTGCCACATACACACCCTCATGGACTTCTCTCATCACGTAGGTCACTTGAGCAGGATTGAGGCATCTCAGGTATGGGCGTGAAAAGCCACGTTTGTACAAGTGACCACTGATAAGAATGTAATTGGACGACCGGGCCCTGACTTTGGCGGCCTGTTGTTTGTCATCTGGCAGTTCCCCCGTTGTCAAAAATAGAAAGATGTCGGACGCCTATGGGATAGGTTCATTTTGGAGGAAGTGGACTTCCTGTTGGTTGGGGGAAATGGCAGGGTGGGTCAGGTACTCGAGGCGGACACCGTGGCTGAGGTCTGACTAGTCTGCAGAAGCTAATTTAGCCATCTCATCTGCCTTGGAGTTTTCCGCTCGGAGAATGTGCTTAATATGGAAAGTATTGAAGAGGCGAGCAAAGGGGAGTGCAATATCCCTGTAAGCCCACATTGTGTCTTCCTTGGCATCGAATGCCTCTGTAATTTGTCCGACAATAAGCTGGGAATCGCTGAACACCCGGATATGGCTGACACCAATGTCTCTGGCTAGGCGCAGACCTGCTACCAATGCCTCATATTCGGCCTCATTATTGCTTGCATTGAACAAGAACCAGAGAGCACACTTGAAATAACCACCCTCGAGGGCGGTGAGGATGAGACCAGCCCCACTGCCTTCTTTGCGGGATGATCCATCGACGTTGAGGGTCCAAGAATAGGGGTCTTCTGCCTCAGTCTGGGGTTGAGGAGGTGGTAGGCCCATGGTCGGAATGGGATTAATGAATTCCAGGATAAAGTCGGCGACAGCCTGCCCTTTGATCACCGTTCGAGGTCTGTAGGAGATATCAAACTGGCTGAGCTCGACTGACCATTGCATAAGTCGGCCGGACAACTCTGGTTGTTGCATGATTTTCTTCAATGGTTGGTCAGTGAGGACGACAATGAAGTGGGCCTGGAAGTAAGGTCGGAGTCGTCTTGAGGCTATGACCAAGGCTAAGGCCATTTTTTCAAGCAATGGGTAGTTTTGTTCTGCTCCCCTAAGAGCCCGACTGATGTAGTAGACCGGTCGTTGGACAGAGCTGTCTTCCCTGATGAGTGCTACACTAACTGCGGTGTTTGACACGGCCAAATAGAGAAAGAGGGTCGCCCGTGATTGCCTGAGAAAGTAAGGGGGGGTTGGCCATGCACTGTTTCAACTGCTGAAAGGCCTCTTCGGATTCTGTCGTCTACTCAAAAGTTTGCCAAAAAACTTTGAAGAAGGGGAGGCACTTTTCTGTTGCACGGGAAATGAAGCGGTTGAGGGCGGCAACTCGGCCAGTAAGCCGCTGAACCTCCTTAACCGTTCTGGGTGACTACATTTCAATTAAGGCCTTGATCTTTTCGGCGTTAGCTTCGATGCCCTGCTGACTGACCATGAAACCCAAGAACTTCCCAGATCCTACGCCGAAGGTGCATTTCTCCGGATTGAGCTTCATTTGGTACTTCCGTAGGGTGCCGAAGGTCTCTCGCAGGTCGGCCAGATGTTCAGTGGAGAGCTTGCTCTTGACCAGCATGTCGTCAATATGTACCTCCATGTTCCGGCCTATCTGATGATGAAAGACGGCATTGACCAACCGTTGGTAAGTGGCTTCAGCATTTTTCAACCCAAATGGCATCACACGGTAATGGTAGGTTCCCCGGTCGGTGATAAAGGAGATGTGTTCCTGGTCAGACGGGTGCATCAGAATTTTGTTGTATCCCGAGAAGGCATCCATGAAACTGAGCATTTGATGGCTCGCCGTGGCGTCAACCAGTAGATCTATGCGAGGAAGAGGATAGCTGTCCTTGGGGCAAGCTCGGTTGAGGTCGGAGTAGTCGACACAGAGTCGCCATTTACCATTGTTTTTACGAACCAGAACCACATTCGACAGCCATCTGGGGTAGTCCACATGTGTGATAAACTGTGCCTCAAAGAGCTTATCTACTTCAGAAGCAATAAGGTTATTGCGCTCCGGGTGAAAGATACGCTGTTTCTGGCAGATGGGTCGGAAATGGGGCTCAATGCTGAGATGATGGGTGATGAAGGACGGGTCAATACCGGGCATGTCGGAGTGGGTCCAGGCAAATACGTCGTTGTGCTCAATCAGGAGGGCGGTGAGGTCGGCCTTGGTCTGGGTGGATAGTTGGCTGCCGATCTTGGCAGTTTTTGCCGGGTTGGTGGGGTCGATGAAGACCTTGACAAGCTCTTCAACTGGTTCCCCTCTGACCAGCTCATCTTCGTCCCTAACGTTGAGTCCTTCAATGATCATAGCCTCCTTAAGCTTGACTTCTTTAAGTGAGGCGACATAACACTCTCTGGCCACAGTCTGCTCTCCTCTGACTGTGCCGACCCCAAGATCGGTGGGGAACTTGACAGCAAGATGGAAGGTGGAGGTAATAGCTTGGAAAGCGTTTAGAGCGGTGCGACCAAGGATGATGTTGTAAGCAGAGGGGCAGTTGACGACGAGGAAGGTGAGCAGCTTTGTGGTCTGCCTGGGGTATTCTCCGATTGTAATGGGAAGATCGATGGAGCTGATGGAGGTCACCCGATCACCAGTAAAACCGACCAATAGAGTTTGGAGAGAGGACAAACTTTCTTTCCCGATCTTGAGCTGGCGGAAGCAATTTAAGAAAATGATGTCGGAGGAACTGCCATTGTCGACGAGAACCCGTCTGACTTTGTAGTTGGAGAGGAGGGTAGAAATGACGAGAGGGTCGTCATGGGGGTAACGGATGCCTGTGCAGTCGGCGTCCGTAAAGGTGATAGGCTCCGTCTACTGCTTGGGCTGTTTGGAGGGTCGGTCCAATGTGGCAACTTCTTTGTTTGAGCCTTGCCTTATTTTCCTGAGTTCTACCCACTGAGCCGAGCAGGATGGTCCTCCACAAGCAAGCCCACCGGAAATAACTCTGATTTCTCCAATAGGTGGGGCGGGATTACCTTGTGCCCAAGGTTGCTGTGGAGGGCGATCATGGCCTTGGTTAGGTTGGGCTGGTTGCCAGGAAGGGGTGCGCCGGCGGTTGTTTCTGCTGGGCTCAGTCCTTTGCCTCTGCTGAGGGCGGGTGTCCGTGAACCGGCTAAGACGTCCCTGATGTATCAAGCCCTCGACCTGATCTTTGAGGTTAACACACTCCTCGGTATTATGGCCGTGGTCTTGGTGAAAGCGACAGTATTTGGACTGGTCTCGCCGATTGGAAGGAGATCGGGATGGTTGGGGCCATTTTAGGGGGTAGTCTCGTTGGATCTGATTGAGGACTTGTTCTATGGGGGAATTGAGGGGTGTGTACTTGTTCCATGAGGGACTACTGTTCGAACCGGCCAGGCAGTCTTGTTGGTGCCGGCCGGTCGGCTCGGGGTGGTCGGTCGGTATACTGAGGTATTTGGTTATTGTACTGGGTGTTTCTGGTTTCTGAGTCCTTTCGTTTCTCTCTGGGGGTCTGGTTTTTTGGTGTAGGGTCTTGGCGAGTGGCTGGGAATCTTCGGCATTCATGTATTTTTGGGTTTTGGAGAGTAGGGTTGCCATAGAGGTCGGGGGGTTTTTTGAGAGGAAGAAAAGGAAATCAAATGACCGCAGACCGGCCATGAAAGCAGTAAGGATGACCTTGTCATCGTTTTCCGATACCTGCAAGGCTTCGGTGTTAAAGCGGGTAACGAAACTGCGCAGCGACTCCTCCTCGGTCTGACGGATATTGAGGAGTTGGGTTGTTGGACGTCGTTGGCGCTGGGCTCCAATGAAATGGCTAAAGAAGGAGTCACTGAGGTGCTGGAAAGTGGAGACAGAGTCTGTTGGCAGTTGACTAAACCAAAGTCGAGCCGACCTCTTGAGTGTTACGGGGAAAGCCCGACACATGATTTTGTCGGGGAATGCATGGAAGATCATGAGGGTTCTGTAGGTCTCCAAGTGATCGACTGGGTCCGTTGTACCGTCGAAAGAGTCGATGGTGGGCATTTTGAACTTGGGGGGTAGAGGTTTGTCCCGGATGGAGGCAACGAACGGCGAGTTGGCCGTGGTGGATGGTTTATGCTGTATGTTCTACATGACTCCTTAGAGCTGGAGCTTCATGGCTCGGAGTTCTGCATCCCAGAGAGGAATGTTGTCACCATCGGAGGGGAGTGGGGGCTGGACGCTACTGGCCTCTCCTTCGAGGGTTGGTACGGGGACCGATAGATGCGGGGCCCGGGGCGGCAGGTTTATATCCGGAAGGGGAGCTCGCAAGCCTTCCAAGTTGGGTGGGTTAGGCTGCATGATAGTATGGCTCAGGGCTCGTTCTTGGTTAGGTGGAATATCTGGAGATGGTGGAGGAGGCATAGGAAGGTTTCTTTGGAGTAGAGCATTAATCAGGGCTTGGTTTTGCTCGGCCAAGTGGTTAATGCTGTTGGTGAGCTCGGTGAAATACTGTGGTAGGTTATTTGGATTGGGAGGGTCGGCTTGGTGGTCGGCAACATTGTGGTGAGAAGCCATGGATTTAGTCGTGACCATATACCTTGGTGGGTGACAGGAAAGGGTTATTAGGACAGGGTCTCCGCGACAATGAGCACAACTGGCGTGCGGAGGAAAGCGTTCTCACAGACGGCGCCAACGGATGATACAGCGAGTTCCTAGTGGAACGGGTCGGACTGGTCCACGCTTCCCAAACCGGTGTCCGAGTGATCAAGCCCACCAGAAGACCTGCACAAGAGTTCAACGGGGAACGGGGAGTCCCCCAGCGAACCCTCCGACACGCAAGTTAGAAAGAGTGGTAGTATGTAGAGATAGATTAGAGATAGAAAGCTTAACCTTCTTCCTGTCTTCAACGTTTGCTTATATCATCTGGTAATCATTTCGTTGTTCCTTCCGACCTGTCACCTTGGCCGAAAGTCTATGCTCTAGCTTACCTTGTTCATGGTGAAGGCGTTCTGTCCCGATGGAGAGGGGTTATCACAATAAATGCTGTAAGGGGCTTCATTAATGGCGATGTGCCGTGGCAATAACTTTGCAGATCTTTGTCTGCTTATGTGGCTTGCCCTTCCCTTGCCATGTATCTTGATGTCATTGGTTCTTATTGCTACGTGGGGTTTCAGTATTTGAGATATGTATTGGGCCCTAAACGGTGGGCTATAATCTTTATGGGCTTACCCATGTCAGTGTGTATTATTTACGTACTCAGGTCTCGTTTGGAAATAGATTTTTTTTAGTAGAAAAGTCACTACAAAAACTAAAAAACCAAAATGTATTAAAAAAAAATTAGTTACTACTAGTGTAAAAAGACAAATATACACCAACATTATTTTTTTTTTCCATACAACTAAAGCAAGAGTAAAATGAAAATTTCAAACAAAAAGCTAAAATATTACACCAGTTAGTCTTTCACGTTTTTCTATACAACTAAAAAAAAGTCACTAGAAAATTATTTCCAAACATATTAATTTTTTTTCACCTTCTAAAAAGATCATTAAAAAAAAAAATATCAATTCACAAAGCGCCCTTAGAGAGGAGTGTGTGTATGTACAAAATAGGACTCAACAACAAGCCCTCAACTCGCAATAGTTGGGTCCTGAATTGGGTGGGCCAATTATTTCCCAATTAGGTTGGAATTTGGAAATCATGAAGTAGATTGGGCTAGGGCTGTATTGGGCTTGTCCACTTGCTAAGAAGGCCCACTGGTAGACTTTTGTCCCATCATGTATCTATGGTTGGTTTGTGATATTTCATTGTTTGCTTCGTTGGTTGGCTTGTTTGCTTTATACACCTTCGACTAATTCTTGAGCTCTGAAATTAATGAGCGAACAAATTTTTAATAGCCTTTTGGAGTGATTCAAACTCAAAATTCGGTTTTGCCTTATACCCCCCCAGTGGGGGTCGCACCCCCAGTGAGGTGGCGCACCCCCACTGGCTGAAACCCCACAAAAAAAAAAAAAAAAAAAAAAAAAAAACTGTTTTTTTTTGTCCAATCCTGGAGTGACACCTCACTGGGGGTCGACCCCCAGTGGGGGTAGGAAGCATTTTTCCTCAAAATTTTAGATCTTATTTTTATATCTTTATCGCTCGGTTAACCGCTTTAAATTAATCTACCTCTTAGATATAGACTTTTTTGTTAAAAGTATATTAACTTTTTTTTGAATGCAAAACTTTTATTAGGCTGAGAAATTTAACTTTAGGCCCTTTGAGGGAATTCGAAGCTAAGCTACATAGTACACATATATTGGAAGTGTTGGCACACACTACGCATGCATCACTGAAATAATTATATTAGCAATTACGATTGAAACAGTTAAATAGGCTTAGAAATTACTCCAAGCAGTTAGCGTGAGTCAACTTCATTTACACCCAGGGAAGGATCCAAGATTATGATTTTAAGGGCTACTCTATAGTTTAAAAAATTAAGAGTTACTATATATAATTTTAAAATTATCTAAAAAAAATTTGAGGGTGCGAACTTCTATAATTTTAAATTATTTTAAAATTTCTAATATAATATATAATATTTTTTAAATTTTTAAGAGTGCTTAGATCTATCATTGTTTACACCATCATGGTTGTTCGCGTCATAATAATATATATATATATATATATATAATTATTTTACTTTAAAGAAAGATCAGTACATTTACCGTTGGATGATGTAATAAATTTTTTTTATCACAGATATGAAAGAAAAAAATGATAACTTAAAATTTATTTATTTTTTTCTTAAATTTTATGTTCCATCCAAACATACCCTTAGGCCTCGTTTGAAAATAGACTATTTTAATAATTTTTGACTTTTTGGCTAAAATACGAGGTAAAAAAACTAGTATGTTTAGAATGACTTTTAAATTTTTTACAAAAAGATGTACAAAAAGTAGAGAGAAAATAAAATCTTTAACTTTTTGGTATAGGTTATAGGTTTTTTGGTTTTTTTTTTAATAATTTTTTAACTTTTAGACTAAAACAAGCACATGCCAAACGAGGCTCTCGTATAGAAATTTTCAAATAATGTATTGTACATTATTATTTGAAATCCATTATACTGAAACTCTCATGTCCCGTTTGGATGGATAATTTTAAAGGAAATAATTTGAGGTTGAGTTTAAAAAAGAAAAATGCTTGAGAGCTCTAGGATAAGAGCTCTAAACCATGCACTAATGACATGGAAGTGTGTGGGGTCCAGCCTGATGTGATGTTTTAGCTTGAAATTTTTTTTTTTTTGGACATGCCAACTCATTAGAGCTCTTTTAGAGCTCTACTTTTAGAGCTCTATAGCATTGTTGTTTAAAAAACTAGAAGTTAAAATAAAATAAGGTCTAGTTAGAATAGAGAATTGGGAAAAGCGGGGGAGCTCGAGGGGGGTGCCCCCGAATCCCCCGAAATTGCCTTTTTTGGCAAAAAAAAAATAATGCAAGGCAAAGTAAAAAAAAAAAAAAAAAACAGTTTACTTAAAATGGAAATTAGGGGGATTAGGGGGGATATTTTTAGGGGGATGTAGCATTGTTGTAGAGAATTATATTATTCGGACAATAGTAGAAGTAGAACTTTTATTATAAAGGGTTTCAAATAACTATATTTATATTAATATTTTAAATTCATCATGAGAATTCTGTCAAATTCAATTGCGAAAATCATATCTAAGTTATTCTTGAACAATTATAGTGCTTAAATCCTTAATCTATAAATCCAACTCTAAGTCAATTTAATCTTGAATATATCTAAACTAAAATTTAAATTCACATGCAAAATACTATTTCATAAGAAGGTGGGTGTTTGTATTTACACCATTCTAATTTGTGAGAGAAGAATAGTAAATTAGTATGGTGTAAATGAATGGGGTAAATATTGGATGTAACATTAATATTACATAATGATATCACATCTAATGAGTAATTTTAATTTGTCGTAAGAATTACAATATTATTAGGGTGACAAGAGATAAGACTTTTCACTTAATCTCATTTGTAGTAGAATGGTGTTACCATTATATTTAATATTTTTCTCGAATAGATGCACCAAAAGAGGATTGATATATTGTTGTATTTTTTACTATTTTATATCACTTAAGTTAATATGATAAAATATTATTTATTTTTATTATATTCTCAATAATTATTTTAAAAAATAAAAAAATCAAATGAATAATAAAAAGAAAAAAAAGGGACATTTACACACATATTCTAATTTATGAACTTATACTCTATTAAGTTCTAACTAAGATTTTTTGAACATTCAAGTCTAATTAAATTTTTAATAGTAAAAATTGCCTTTCAAACAATGATTGTTCATCATTTATTATTATCTATAAAAGAATATGATGATTTGACATCTATTTTGATTTTCAAAACTTTAAAATATTAACTTTCAAAATGAAAAATTTTTTAAAAAATTATGTGCCATTTTTTTTTTGAAAAAATTGAAATATTTTTTTGTGCAAAACTAAAAAATTTGTGTTTATAAAGGAGTATGATGATGGAACATTGATGTGCAAAATTGGGGAAAAAAAACTTTAAAAATGAAAAAATTGATAATGTTCTCAGTTTTAAAATTGTAAAAAATTGATAGTGTTCTTGATTTTATTGGATAGTTGAATCAAACCAATAAGTAGAAAGGAAAAAACATTTAATTTCATGTTCTATTTTTTTTTTTTCATTAGTTAGTGAGACAATTATCTGAAACATTGCTTAGCAAAATTAATAATATTCTTATTTTTAAAAATTGAGAAAAACTGATAATATTCTCATTTTTATTAAATAGGACTTACTGGTTCAAAAAATCTTAGATATGATCTAAGCTACCATAACATTTGTAAATAGGACTTTTAGGTAATTAACTCAAGAAAAAATTGGTGAAAAATTCTTTTTTGGGGTGTACATAGCATTAGGTTCAAGAATTATTTTATTTTGGTGATAAACATATGATTAATAAAATTATTTAGTGAGAAAACAAATTATTGTTTTGAAAGCTCTTTTTTTTTTTTTTTTTTTTTTAAATTTTTACCCCACTGCCGTTAGACTCTTAGACCACCGTTGGCCAATCACCGGAGGTGGGTGGTGGTAGTAGTGGTAGTGGTAGTGGTGATATGGATAGATTGATGATATGTGGATAAATAGGGAATGACATATAGACAGATATGTGACGTGCATAGATAGATTGACAGTAAACAAATAGATAAAATAGATAAGGATAATATAAATTTTTAAATTATTTGCTTTTTTAACCTCAAAAAACCTAGAATTTGAAACTCTTATCACAAAAATTTTAAAATTAAATTTATAACTTGAATGCCGTGATATAAATTGATGAGAAAAATGATCACATATTGCATTTTTCTTTCAATTATGGACTGGGAAGAGCGTATCAAGCACATGCATACCAGGAAATGGGCCCATGACTGTGCAGTTGCTCAGAACAATTTAGTGACAAATATATATCTTTCAGAGCTATCTTCTTTTTCTTTCTTTTTTCTTCTTTCTTTTAATACCATTTTTGTATATATTCTTTAAATTTTTATTTCAAAAAGCAATTAATAAACATCAGATTTGGGTTGTCATCTTCAAAGGAGATTAGATTTCATAGGAAGAGGACCACAACCTACTGTGAATGGCAGCTCCAGTATGTTTTTTTTAAAACATTTTACTTATTTTTTTGTTTCAATGGCAGACCCTCCAGAAAGCAACCCTCCTCAAAGCCTTAAATATGAAAAACAATAAAAAAACAAAAACAATAGAGAGGCACAGAAGAAGAGTCTGTGTGTACGTTTTTAGGATTGTTTAAGAGTCATCAGTGACGCACTAGTGTCCAAATAATGACTCATCCCAAACCCCTTAAACAACAGTGTCAACCCTTTTGCTCCCTTTATATAAACCCCTCACCACCACCACAACCACTTCCATATTTTAAGTATTGTTTTTTAAAATGTTTTTTTTTTTTTAAAGTTATTTAAGTTAAAAAAATTAGCTGTTTAGTTACAATTGAGATTTTTCTTTACACAAAATCCATCTATGTTTGACATTTTCCCAAAAAAAGTCTTGATTTTTTTTTTCTAAATTTCATCTATAGTGAATTTGTCTTAAAGAATTATTAGTACGGTAAAATTGAACGAGGGAAACACTAATGTGGTAGTATTAAGTTATAAATATAAGATAAATTGTATTTATTTATATAGTAATATGATAGTATTAGGTAGTTGAGATTAAATATATAAAATTACGTAAAAGTCATTATGTCGAATGTGACTTTATTAATATTGTAAAATGAGGGGCAAAATAATTATTTTACCTCCAATTCCATGTGATTTGGATTTGAATACTACCTCCTCTATGGGACTGCTAGTCTCCTTAGTAGAAGATACTCCTAATCGCCTGGGACTAAAGATTGTTTTGCGAAATTAGTTAAAAGTTGATTTTTTGACCTCTTTTTTTTTCTTTTTTTCTTTTTTACTTTTTTTTGAAAAAATGTATTAAAAAATAGAGAGATGATATGACCCAAAATAAGTTAAAAGTCAAAATTTGATTTTTAACATTGTTCCCAAATTGACCCTAAGTCCCATGACAATTTCTCTAAGCAAACATGTTTTTGTAGGGTTCATGGGATTGGTACTATTGAAGAAAGCAAAGAAGGCCTTTCCCTAACGCTTTGTTGTTTGGACAAAAAATATTTTTTATAATTTTTTTTCAAAAATATTTTTAGAAGAAAATATTTTTTTATGTTTGGTAGTGGTGATGGGATGAAGGTGATGGCGTAGCAAGTGGTGGCCATGGTGTTGGTGGTGGAGATGAGTGGTAGTGTGATGACATTGTTATTGGTAAGACTTTAGTCCTTTTGCCTTTTAAAAGTGAAATATTTTTTGCCTAAATAAATTTGTTTTTCTCTAACTATGAAAAATATTTTCGGTTAATTTTTATTTTTTATTGTACCAAATACAAGAAAATATGAAAAATATTTTCCAAACAAACAAATGAAGCGTTAGAATACTTGATAAGAAACTTAAAATGCTTATTTATAATGTATGGAATACATGCAATAAATAATTTACAATCAATTTAAACATACAATCCGTTAGATTGATCATTTAAAAGGATAAAATTAATTAAAATTATGTCTGAATTAATTTTACGAAGGAAAAATGAAGTGCATGGAGCACTTCCCCTCCGAAATTAGTTAGAAACGCCAGGAAGTGTATCTCATAATAATATATTAAAGTATCTAAATAAATATATTTTTTATTAAATATTATTTAACCAAACAAAAAGAAGAGACTTTCCCTCCATTTCCTCGGAGAAGGAGTACTACTGCCCCTTGTGGGAAGTCTTCTTGAGTGTTTTTTGATAATCTAAATCGTTCATATTGTAAGATTCGTCAAGAATATTATTCATGCAAAAAAATCAAGTTAATCGAATATTCATAACCCCATGATTAGGTCCTAATTGTTTTTAAAAATTTATGAAAGTTATGTTAACCGTTAATTTTATAGAAACAAATGTGCTTTGGTTATAGGGTTACAAATATCCAATCAACTTAATTTTTTGTATGAATGAACTACTCAACAAACCCTACAATATGAACAGTTTAGATCATCAAAAAACACTCAGAACAATCTTCTACAAAAGGCACAATAATAACTGATATGCCTTAAGGCACAACAATACCCCCTTCTCCCCATTTCCTTCTTCCTTTCTTTCCCTCACAACACTTTCCTTCACTTTCCTTCATATCAATCCAAACAGGCAGGGGCACTTGTTAATCAAACCCTTTAAAGAAATAGAATGTCTAACCATATTTTTTAGGTGCATTTATAGGTTTCGTTTGGGAAGAGCTAACTTAGCTTAACTTTTTGGCTAATTTAGATTGGTTAAATTAGTTCTGTTTGGGAATATATAGCGACCCCGGTCTTTTCCCATTCGATGTTTGTATCCGGACTTAGGTTCCGTAGATTCTATCTTTGTGTAATGATTGTTGTCGTCCTATATTTTCTTATTTGGAGTTATAGGATGTGTTGGGCGGGTTTGGAACAGGTTGGTTGAGCTTAGGAACCAAAACTAGTTGCCCAGATTTTGGCTTGTCCGCTCGAGCGGGGAGTTTGACGCTCGAGCGGGGACTTGTTGTTGCTTGTCCGCTCGAGCGGGGTTTTGGCGCTCGAGCGGGAAAAACACCCATCCAGTATTTCTTGTGCAGGGTTGGATGCTCGAGCGGGAGTTGGACCGCTCGAGCGAGAGTGTGTGAGTGACGCTCGAGCGGGGATTTGGACGCTCAAGCGGGGACCTGGTTTGTCGAGATGCTGGGAGTGTGCATCCGCCGCTCGAGCGTGGGATTGTCCGCTCGAGCGGGAGTCTGTGAGTGTCCGCTCGAGCGGGAGTTTGTCCGCTCGAGCGGGGCGGCTGAGTATAAAATCGTGTTTAAGCGTTTTTAAAACAGTTTTTCAGCCCCTTTCAGTTTATAAAACCCTAGATTACGAGTTCTCTCTCTCCCAACTCATCTTCTCTCTTAGGATTGATCTATTTAGAGTGTGTATCTACCCTAGTTCCTTCATTAAAAAGGTAGAGGAGAGTGAGGGCTACATTTTAATCTGAGAAATTGTTGGTTTGGAGCACTTTGGAGTTTTGGGCATCATCTTCGTCTTCTCCTTTTTGAGTTATTTCTTCGAGGTAGGGATTTCCTACTCCATTTATACGCTTTAATCCTAAGTGATGGTATTTTGGTATGTGGGGGTAGTTTAGTAATTTTGGGAGAAACCTTAAGGTTTTGTCATAGATTAATTTATATAATTAATTTAAGAGAAGATTGTGATATTGGGTTAAATTCATGAGATTGGGGAATTTAGTGGTTTAATGATGTATTTGGTAGTTTAAATACTACCTTTGAGAATATTGAAATTACATTTATTGTTATAGTTATTTCTTGCTTAGAAATAATTGTTTTGGGCTATCGGTGGAGGATAGCCATTGATTGTTGTAGACCTTGCATGCGGCTTAGGTATAACTGAAATTGAGTCAATTGTTTGACTGTTGAGTTAATACAGAACATTCGTGTATTAATTATGTGTTGTGTATGGCAAGTATTGATTATGTTGCATATGCATTTGTTTTTGGAGGAGATAGGGGATGAACTCCACGGTTTAGGGGAAGATAGGGGATGGACCTCTAAACCGGACTTGTTGGGAGGAGATAGGGGATGGACTCCAGTAGCATCACTTATGTGTGTGCTTAATTATAATAGAAATATTTCTATTTGTTGTTGATATGATACATCACCACCATGTGTATCAGTTGGGAAGTATGGAAGTGAATTTGATTGTGATTGATATAATACCAACATGTGTATTCGTTCTGTTAGGTTTAACTTGAATTGTTATTCCTGTTGAATTGGAAGTATTGTTAATAAAAGATGAAACCCCAGTTGAGTTATTTGGCCAGGTTCTGAGCCATAAATGGAAGGTGAATTATGCCATAGACATTGTGTCATAGGCAAGGTAGACATTCGTGTCATGAATTTGTAAATTGATTATCCGGTGTTAACCATGTATCAGATGCTACTGCTTTAGTTAATTCATATGCTTGGTTTAGTATTTCTCTACTGGGCTGTGGCTCACCCTATATGGGAACTTCATTTTCAGGTTCAGGTGGTTCATTACCTCCAAGGACTTAGCTTGTGAGGATTTGGACTCGAAGACTTGTTTTTATTTATTTGTTTTTATTTGATACATGTAAACATTCAAGCCTAGGGCTTTATTTGTATTGAGTTAGACTCTTATTTCTTTGTGTCCAAGTGTTGGCTTGGCAAGATGTAAGCCCGTAGGGCATTTATTTTGATGTTACATGTAATGCTTTTATTTAGTAATACTCTGATGGATAATAGAATGTTTCGTTTTCTATTATTAATGCATGTTAATCTTATATATAATGGGTTTTATTTTGAGGGCATTACAACTTGGTATCAGAGCGTACCGGGTTTGAATACTTTGGGTACGTGGGAAGTGATTAGTATCACAATGGGTTCGTCTCGTTTGATAGAACTTAGTGTAGTGTTATATGTTTGCATGATAACATGTTTATGTGATTATGTGGGTATGGAATGTAGTTTCTAGGATGTTGATTGGACCCTTGAGTTGCTAGTAGTCTTGTTGGAAAGGCAATTGATCACTGCTGCTTCCAACCGGAACTATGGTAACGCTTTGGGACCATTATCATCCAGGAATGAAATTCGTAGGTGCTTATGTGATTATGTGCTTACGTGGAATGAATTATTGTTGTCCAATGCATTAGGACGCGAGTGTTTAGCTTCGGCACATTTATTAATGTGCTAACGTCTTTGTTTCTGGTATTAGGATGTCAGGACGAGGACGAGGACGCGGTAGGCGTGGTAGGCCGGGTAGGCAAGAGGTGCCTGTGCCAGAGGAGATTCCGGCAGTGCAGGAGGGAGTAGGCCAGGCCAATGTGGCCGAGCCAGTAGGACAGCAGTTTATGGGCGTTTTGGCCCAAGGGATAGCAGGGGCATTTCAGGCGTCAGTTGACATTCTGAGGGCTGCGAATCCAGCCCAGGCTGTTGTTGCTGCAGATACAGGACCTTCTTTTCTGAAGAGGGAATTCTTCCGGTCTCACCCGGATGAATTTTTAGGTGATCCTAGCGAGCCGCTTAAGGCAGATAAATGGCTCGAACAGACAACGAAAACGTTTGAGATGCTAGGCATCGAAGACGAGGTACTGAAGGTGACCTTGGCATCTTTCCAGCTGAAAGGAGATGCGGGTCAGTGGTGGAAGTTCACCAAAGGTCGTATTGGAGGTACTTGGAAGGCTTTTGTTGATGCTTTTCAGAAGAAGTACCTGTCTCCAGCTGTTCAGGAGAAGTTGAGAGATCAGTTCCGCCATCTTGAGCAGAACAGTTTATCAGTGGCCGAGTTTGAGGCTGCATTCACTAGTTTGTCCAGGTTTGCACCTGAGTTGGTGGCGACTGAGGAACGCCGTTGCATTGAGTTTGAGAAGAAGTTGAGGCGTGGCCTCATGCTGAGAGTTGTCGGATCTATGATTAGGGATTTTGGGCGATTGGTTGATGCAGCAGCCCATACCGAGACTATGATGCAGGAAGAGGGGGAAAGGCAGAAAGGCTCCAAGAGGAGTCAGGATGGCCAGAGTGATGGCAGGAGGCAGAGAGGTTTCACTCCTCAGCAGCCTCAGAGTAGTTTTTCTAGATCCACTTTTCCTGTGCCGAGTGCTAGTTCGGGGAAAGGCAGTCAGGGAGACATCACTTGTTTCAAGTGTGGTCAGCTGGGCCACAAGTCTCCAGTTTGTCCTCAGAGGGGAGGAGTTCAGAGAGCAGCATCTTCTTCGGCTCGATCTCAGAGCCAGAGTCAGGGTAGAGGCCAGCCGCTCTCGTGTTATCAGTGTGGTCAGCCAGGGCACATGAAGAGGTTTTGCCCACAGTTGGGTGGCACATCTGGTGCATCTGGTTCGAGGCAGACTCAGAGTCAGCTGCCTGCTCAGTCAGTTCAGGCCTCGAGGGCCAATCAGGGGGCTTCTTCGTCCCAGTCTGTGCAGCAGTCTTATGCTCCTAGGGGTGAGCAGGTTGATCAGAGGTCATCTGGGCGCGTGTATGCTGTTACCGCGCAGGACCTAGTACCGGCTCCATCTGTGGTTAGAGGTACCTTTTTGTTTTGCAACTCGGTTGCTAATGTTTTGATTGATACGGGTGCATCTCATTCCTTTGTGTCTGCTACATTTGCATCTGTTTTGGAGTTGGAGTTAGCTCAGTTAGCGTCTCCTATTTGTGTAGTGTCACCTCTTGGGGGTGAATTGATCTTGAAACAAGGTGTTAGGGGTTGTGATATAGAGGTCGATGATCATAGAATCCCTTTTTCTTTTGTGATTATGCCCATGAAGGGCTTTGATGTTATTTTGGGTATGGACTGGTTATCGTCATACCGAGCAGTTATTGATTGCTACCGTCAGAGGGTCACTTGTTGTACCGTGAACGAGGAGTGTTTTCGTTTTCTGGGGGATCGGGTTGGTAGTGTTTTGCCACCGGGTTATGATCCGCGAGGGCGGAGTGAGCTTAGTGGTCTACTTGCTAGTCTTTCGATTAGTGAGGGTGATGAGACCCAGATTGTGTTGCCGAGGGTGGTTTGTGAGTATTCGGACGTTTTTCCCGAGGATCTTGTTAGTTTGCCACCTCAGCGAGAGATTGAGTTCTCTATTGATTTAGTGCCCGGCACGGCGCCGATTTCTATGGCACCTTACCGTTTTGCCCCAGCCGAGTTAGTTGAGTTGAAGGTTCAACTCCAGGAGTTGTTAGATAAGGGCTATATCCGTCCTAGTGTTTCGCCGTGGGGAGCACCGACCCTCTTTGCTAAGAAGAAAGGTGGTGCTTTGAGATTGTGTATCGATTACCGGAAGTTGAATCGGGCTACAGTTAAGAATAAGTATCCTATGCCCCGTATTGATGATTTGTTTGACCAGTTGAAGGGTTCCCGTTGTTTCTCTAAGATAGATTTGAGATCGGGTTATCATCAGTTGAGAGTCAGGGAAGAGGATATTCCTAAGACGGCATTCCGTACGCGGTATGGTCATTATGAGTTTCTGGTGATGCCGTTTGGGCTCACCAATGCACCGGCAGTGTTTATGGATTTGATGAACCGGATCTTCCGGGAATTCTTGGATCGTTTTGTGGTCGTCTTCGTGGACGACATTCTGATTTATTCACCTTCGAGGGAGGAGCACGAGGAACACTTGAGAGTGGTGCTTGAGTTACTTAGAGCCCATAAGCTGTATGCTAAGTTCGGGAAGTGTGAGTTCTGGCTAGAAGAGGTGAAGTTCTTAGGCCATGTAGTTTCTGGGGAAGGGGTGTCTGTTGATACATCCAAGACTGAGGCAGTGCAAGATTGGGCACAGCCTAAGAGTGTGTTTGAGATCCGCAGTTTTCTGGGATTAGCGGGGTATTACCGTCGGTTTGTGAAAGATTTCTCCAGGTTAGCTTCACCGTTGACTAGATTGACTCGGAAGGGAGTCAAATTTTTGGAGTGAGACTTGTGAAAAGTCATTTCAGGAGTTGAAAGTTAGATTGACTACCGCTCCAGTCTTGATTATTCCGGAGAGAGGGTTGGGTTATGCAGTCTATTGTGATGCCTCACAAGAGGGTCTGGGTTGTGTGTTGATGCAAGAGGGGAAAGTGGTTGCCTATGGCTCACGTCAGTTGAAAATTCATGAGAAGAATTACCCTACGCATGATTTAGATTAGCAGCTGTAATTTTGCCTTGAAGATTTGGAGGCATTATCTTTATGGTGAGAGGTTCGAGGTATTCTCGGATCATAAGAGTCTGAAATATCTGTTTACACAGAAAGACTTGAATTTGAGGCAGAGGAGGTGGATGGAGTTCATTGAGGATTATGACTTCGAGTTGCACTATCATCCGGGGAAGGCCAATGTTGTGGCCGATGCCCTTAGTAGGAAATCTGTTGGTGACTTAGCTAGTATAGCCATCCGGGAGTGGGAGATGTTGGGTGCAGTTGGGGAGTTTGATTTGCATCTGGGCGAATCCGTAGAGGCTGCGGCCTTGTTTTCTGTTGTTGCACAGCCTACACTTGTGACTCGAGTGTTAGAGGCTCAGAGGGGTGATCTTGAGGTAGAATCTCTCCGAGAAAAGATTTCCATTGGGAAGGTTGAGAAGGGTTTGACGGTGTATCCCGACCTGAGTGTGAGATACCGAGACCGTCTGTTTGTGCCGGAGTCTTGCCGAGAGGAGGTACTCCGAGAGTTTCATCATTCGCGCCTTGCGGTGCATCCGGGAGGTACTAAGATGTATCAGGATTTGGGCCGCCAGTTTTGGTGGCGGGGTATGAAGAGAGATGTGGCAGCTTTCGTATCTAGGTGCCTTACTTGTCAGCAAGTGAAGGCCGAGCATCAGAGGCCAGCGGGTTTGTTGCAACCCTTGCCTATTGCCGAGTGGAAGTGGGAGCATGTCACTATGGACTTCGTTGTGGGTCTTCCGAGGACTCAGCGGGGTAGTGATGCTATTTGGGTGGTTGTAGACCGGTTGACGAAGTCAGCGCACTTCATTCCTATGCGTGTTAGAGATTCGGTAGATCATCTTGCCGACTTATATATCCGGGACATAGTGAGGTTGCACGGGGTCCCAGTGACGATCGTCTCAGATAGAGATCCTCGTTTTACTGCCAGGTTGTGGCAGAGTTTGCAGAGTGCTTTAGGCACTAAGTTGACCTTTAGCACGGCTTATCATCCTCAGACTGACGGACAGTCCGAGCGTACTATTCAGATCCTTGAGGATATGCTTCGGGGTTGTGTTCTCGACTTTAGTGGGTCGTGGGAGAGGCACTTGCCATTAGTGGAGTTTGCCTACAACAACAGTTTTCAGTCTAGTATTGGTATGGCACCGTTTGAGGCCTTGTATGGCCGACCGTGTAGATCTCCTGTTTGTTGGGCCGAGGTGGGTGATGCACCTCTGTTGGGTCCGGAGTTGGTGAGGGAAACGACGGAGAAAGTTGAGCTTATCCGTAAGAGGCTTGTTACAGCACAGAGTCGTCAGAAATCTTATGCCGACCGTAGGAGGAGACCTTTGGTATTCGAGGTGGGTGATCATGTCTTTCTGAAGATATCACCCAAACGAGGCTTGATGAGGTTTGGGAAGAGCGGGAAGTTGTCCCCTCGGTTTATTGGGCCTTTTGAGATCCTTGAGAGGATTGGCGAGGCTGCTTATCGTTTAGCTTTGCCACCGCAGTTATCCGGAGTTCATGATGTGTTTCATGTGAGTATGCTTCGGAAGTATGAGCCAGATCCGTCACATGTGTTGGATTGGACTGATTTAGTAGTTGATGAGGATGTCTCTTATGAGGAGAGACCAATTCGGGTCTTGGATAGGCGGGATCAAGTTTTGCGAGGCAAAACCATCCCTTTGGTGAAAGTTTTGTGGAAACATCACGGAGTGGAGGAAGCCACTTGGGAACGTGAGTTGGAAGTCCGTGAGAAATATCCGGATATGTTTATTGAGTTGTAATCTTGTATTTAGATTATATAATATTGTTCAACTTAAGAGCTTTATATATATGTCTTAACTTGGAAAACATTGAGAATGTTTTGGGTTTAATGTTAACATTTGCACTTGCCTTTTTATGGAAGTGGAGTATAACATTTATATATTGAATGTGTTGTTTATATCATGAACTTGAATAATGATATGGAAATTGTTAACATTAAAAGGAATAATGCATAATATTGATGCAAGTTGAATATATGTTGATTTATACATATTGTGAGATGCCTCTTGATAAGAGATGAAGTGACCGGTATTGGGTCAAGTTGTTGTTTATTGTTTTATAATATCATTGGGAATTGAGAAAAACTTGTTTTTACAAACTCATGCTTAATTTCGGGGACGAAATTCTTTTAAGGGGGGGAGGTTATAGCGACCCCGGTCTTTTCCCATTCGATGTTTGTATCCGGACTTAGGTTCCGTAGATTCTATCTTTGTGTAATGGTTGTTGTCGTCCTATATTTTCTTATTTGGAGTTATAGGATGTGTTGGGCGGGTTTGGAACAGGTTGGTTGAGCTTAGGAACCAAAACTAGTTGCCCAATTTTGGCTTGTCCGCTCGAGCGGGGAGTTTGACGCTCGAGCGGGGACTTGTTGTTGCTTGTCCGCTCGACGGGGGTTTTGGCGCTCGAGCGGGAAAAACACCCATCCAGTATTTCTTGTGCAGGGTTGGACGCTCGAGCGGGAGTTGGACCGCTCGAGCGGGAGTGTGTGAGTGACGCTCGAGCGGGGATTTGGACGCTCAAGCGGGGACCTGGTTTGTCGAGATGCTGGACGTGTGCATCCGCCGCTCGAGCGTGGGATTGTCCGCTCGAGCGGGAGTCTGTGAGTGTCTGCTCGAGCGGGAGTTTGTCCGCTCGAGCGGGGCGGCTGAGTATAAAATCGTGTTTAAGCGTTTTAAAACAGTTTTTCAGCCCCTTTCAGTTTATAAAACCCTAGATTACGAGTTCTCTCTCTCCCAACTCATCTTCTCTCTTAGGATTGATCTATTTAGAGTGTGTATCTACCCTAGTTCCTTCATTAAAAAGGTAGAGGAGAGTGAGGGCTACATTTTAATCTGAGAAATTGTTGGTTTGGAGCACTTTGGAGTTTTGGGCATCATCTTCGTCTTCTCCTTTTTTGAGTTATTTCTTCGAGGTAGGGATTTCCTACTCCATTTATACGCTTTAATCCTAAGTGATGGTATTTTGGTATGTGGGGGTAGTTTAGTAATTTTGGGAGAAACCTTAAGGTTTTGTCATAGATTAATTTATATAATTAATTTAAGGGAAGATTGTGATATTGGGTTAAATTCATGAGATTGGGGAATTTAGTGGTTTAATGATGTATTTGGTAGTTTAAATACTACCTTTGAGAATATTGAAATTACATTTATTGTTATAGTTATTTCTTGCTTAGAAATAATTGTTTTGGCTATCGGTGGAGGATAGCCATTGATTGTTGTAGACCTTGCATGCGGCTTAGGTATAACTGAAATTGAGTCAATTGTTTGACTGTTGAGTTAATACAGAACATTCGTGTATTAATTATGTGTTGTGTATGGCAAGTATTGATTATGTTGCATATGCATTTGTTTTTGGAGGAGATAGGGGATGAACTCCACGGTTTAGGGGAAGATAGGGGATGGACCTCTAAACCGGACTTGTTGGGAGGAGATAGGGGATGGACTCCAGTAGCATCACTTATGTGTGTGCTTAATTATAATAGAAATATTTCTATTTGTTGTTGATATGATACATCACCACCATGTGTATCAGTTGGGAAGTATGGAAGTGAATTTGATTGTGATTGATATAATACCAACATGTGTATTCGTTCTGTTAGGTTTAACTTGAATTGTTATTCCTGTTGAATTGGAAGTATTGTTAATAAAAGATGAAACCCCAGTTGAGTTATTTGGCCAGGTTCTGAGCCATAAATGGAAGGTGAATTATGCCATAGACATTGTGTCATAGGCAAGGTAGACATTCGTGTCATGAATTTGTAAATTGATTATCCGGTGTTAACCATGTATCAGATGCTACTGCTTTAGTTAATTCATATGCTTGGTTTAGTATTTCTCTACTGGGCTGTGGCTCACCCTATATGGGAACTTCATTTTCAAGTTCAGGTGGTTCATTACCTCCAAGGACTTAGCTTGTGAGGATTTGGACTCGAAGACTTGTTTTTATTTATTTGTTTTTATTTGATACATGTAAACATTCAAGCCTAGGGCTTTATTTGTATTGAGTTAGACTCTTATTTCTTTGTGTCCAAGTGTTGGCTTGGCAAGATGTAAGCCCGTAGGGCATTTATTTTGATGTTACATGTAATGCTTTTATTTAGTAATACTCTGATGGATAATAAAATGTTTCGTTTTCTATTATTAATGCATGTTAATCTTATATATAATGGGTTTTATTTTGAGGGCGTTACAGAATAACTTTTGGCTCTGTGATAATTGTAAGAGAAAATAAAATGATTATGATTTAAATGTGATATTTTATCTTATTAACTTATTTTATACATTGTCTTTCTATACTTTTTTAGTCTCAAATCAAGTTGCCAAACGGCAACATAGGCTCTCTTGAGAGGTTGGCGTTCAATATGAAATTATTTATTCTCTTTTAGATAGACTATTCTGTACTCTATTTATGTCTAAATTTGTAAGGAATATTGTGAATTGAATTAAATTGGCAAAGTGTAAAAAATTGAAGGGAAAAAATGATAAAACTAAAATTATAGAAACCAAATTAATATAAAAGACAAGTTAAATAATTTTTATTTATTTATTTTTTTTTATCAATTTGTGAGAGAGGGCACTGTAAATAGAATGAAAAATATAACCACAAATTCAGGACTTGCTTTCATTTGGCCACACAGGTATATACGTTACACAGTAGTCCAAAGACAGTCTCAAAACACAAAACTGTGGGGGACAAATATATTCTTTTGCAATAGAGCCACTGATTGGTAAAGCAATTAATAAGTGAGACACATATGAGAAACATTTATACACATTTTTTTTTTTTTTTAACGAGTTTATACACATCCTCGTGTTCCCATTTTTTTTGAATGTATAAAAAGAGACTCATTGGAACCTTAAGATTCCTCAATTCATCTAATACCTACTTAAACTAGGCCCCACCATCTCTACAATCCAAGATAATTATCTTAATCACACCACTTCCTAATTTTGATGGTTGAGGGATTACATTGCCTTGAGATATAACATTTGCACCATTGCCAATAGTTGGTATTAACATGATGGATTAGGCTTCTCTTATAATTGGAGAGAGCATTTAGATTTGGTAGATTTATTTTGGGATCAATTTTGATGATTCGAATTGTTTACTTTTTAAGATTCATTGAGTAGAATGTTCATGCAAAAAATTTAAATGATCGGACATCAATAGCTATATGTCTGAATCAAATTTGTATTATAAAAAATGTATGGCTATTTTTAAAATTATATTTGTCGTCCATTTTTTAAAAACAAATATGATTTAAACATATAGCTACCAATGTCTAATCATCTTAATTTTTTTACATAAATATTTTACCCAATGAGTTCTAAGAAGTGAACGGTTCGATCACCAAAATCGGTTTCAAAATAGGCGTACCAAATCTAAACACTTTTTCAAGTTGAGATGACAATTTGAGAGAAATCAAATCCTAAAATGATAATGTAAAAGTTAAATTATGACAATACAACATCTTATAATATCAAAACGTCATAATTTAATTATGGTGTGATTAGAATTTGACTTTTTATTAACTTTGTATGAAAAATTGTGATTAACATGATAATATATCTTATTTTTGGTTTTAAACTTTTATTATGTCCTTAAAAGAGAATTAAGACAAGTGGTACGAAATTGATGGTATATTGAATTTTTGGATAAATTATAAATATATCATCTGAAATTTGATTAAAATACGAATTGTCCCTTATGATTTAAAAAATTATAAATATCTATTTGCTAGAATTTTTTATTTAACAAAATTAACTAAAAAAATGAAATTCATAACTATCATCATATAACATAATAAAATTATATGAATTAATAATTGAAATATATTTTTGACATAATTAAAAACTATTAATTGAGTTGATAATTTATTAATAAATAGATCATTTGTTATAAAATTAAGCCTTGGGGTTGGAATGTAATTTCTAAAATTACAAAAGATAATTCACATTTTAAACAAATTTTAAAAAATATTTATATATAATTTACCCTTAATTTTTTTATACTTACACTTTATAACTTTGGCAATTCATACCAAACACTAGTTTTTAAGTTCGGTTTTTCTTTTCTTTTTTTCTTTCTAAAATGCAACTTTTCAAAAGCGGCCTATATTGCTCCAATGATGTACCTTTCACTTCTTTTATTTTTTTACAAAAATATAAGTATAAATGCCAATTATTGACCACATCATGAGATATAAAAAAGACCCTACTCAAATTTCGGTGTTTTGTCAAATTTTGTTAGACTTATTCGAACTCATTCCTTTAAGCCACTCAAGCTTAATTAATATATTTGAGAGGTTGTTTATTATGAATTAATTTTAAGTTAGGTGCTTTAATTTGATATTAGAGTTTAACATTGAGTAGTCTTTTGTAAGTCAAGTCTTCTCATCATATTTAATCTCTCGTTTCTCATCTAGTTGTCACCTCTACATATTACTCAGGCTGCATAGGCGAGAAAATATTAAACTTGTCTCACATTGTCTCTTTAAATCACATAAACGTGGTTAATATATTGCCAAAATGATTTTTGGAATTAGATACTTTAACTAATTTGGTATGAAATTGACATAAAAATTTGTATTAATTGTTATTATAATTTGACATAAAAAGAAAATAGCCACCCACTGAAAATGAATGTATGTGGAAGAGTTGCCAAATTTTTTCCACTACCATGATCATGAAAAATGCCACAAACTTTATAAATTAACTTTGATTTGCTTAAGCTGTTAAAAGAGTGGGGTTCAACAAGTCAGAAGTGATAAACACAACTACTATTATTGTGTCTACAGTCTGATACAGATCCAGTGTATTAAACATAACTACTAGTTTTCTATCAGATAAAAAGTTGCTGAAAAAAATAATGTTACAATGATAATTTATTTTTATAATTTTATATTAGTATTTGATAGGTTAGTTTAATTGTATATTGGCGGCGTTTGATTCAAGGGATTGGGGGACTAAATACTGTTTGGACTTAAATCAATTAGAGGGAGATGTCCAACGTTTAGTGCAACTTTAGTCCACCGGACATGGAGTCTGGCTGGACTCCATATCCCTTATATGAGGGACTACATAATCCTCAAAGAGTGTCATTATTTTCATAGGATTGGTATCCTATAAGACTAATGTGTGAAATGTTCATTTCATCCTCATGCTATTACTTAGTAAACAATTGGACAAAGAGTAAAATAGTATTTTCAACATTTATAAATTATAAAATAAATTTAATTAAAAATAATAAATTTAAAATTATGGCCTTAAAAATTAATTTTTTTTAGTGTTGTTAAATTAAATGATAAAAAATTTAAAATTTAAAAATATTTATAAATTAAATTTTTTTAGTGTTATTACATTTTACCCTAGTCTTTTGAGCATTTATAAATTACAAATTACAAATTATATATTAAATAAAAAATATAAATTATAAATTATAAATTTAATTTAATTAAAAATAATAAATTAAAAATTATGGCCTTATAAATTAAATTTTTTTATTGTTGTTAACTTATAAATTAAAAATTATAGATTACAAATTTAAAATTATATATTAAATAAAAAAAATTATAAATTATAAATTACAAGGGTAAAATAATCTTTTGAACATATTTCCTTATCCAGTCAATCCAATCAAACATTGGATTTAATAAAATAGTACTTTCCAAACATTTAATTTTATGAAAAAACAAACATAGGATACAAATTCGGTCCAATCAAATAGTTTGGGGAATTTTAGTCCCAGAATTCAAGTCCGATGGATTCTAATCCCCCCTTATCCACCGGATTAGAATCCATCGGACTTGAATCCTGGGACTGTGAATCTACCAGACTATTTGGTTGGATTGGATGTGTATCCCCGTGTTTGTTTTCTCATGGGATTAGATGTCTGGAAATGGCTATTTTTAGTAAATTCAATATTTGGTTGAACGTACTGAATAAAGATAAATGATCAAAAGATTATCTTACCATTTTTCAATTGTTTATTAAGTAATAGTAATATTAAATTTGTCTTTAAATTTAATATTTATTTATAATTGATTAGTGGACCACAATTAATTGTTTAATTATTTTCAATGTTTCAAACAAACATTTTTCCAATAATTATATTTTTTTAATGGTCATATTCTTTCAATATAAATAAGACAATTTCCCTTCTAATTTTGATCCAACACAAAAAAAAATTATTTTATTTTTTTTATTAGTAAAAATAAATAACTTTATTAATGCATAGAATGAACAAAGTATAAATACATCAACAAAGAAAAATAGTAAAAAGCACACACCCAAAAACCAAAAGAACAAAAAATAAAAGTTGAAAAGATTTCAACAAAAAACTTTCACACCCACATATTAAAAGCAATATACCAACTATGTTTCAAGGCCCAGGAAAAAAAAAAAAAACCAGCAGCAGCATCACACCACAAACAACCATCAGAAACAGCATCCATTAAAAAAAACAACCAACTATGTTTTTTCAAGGCCCCCACCCCCAAAAAATAAAAATAAAAATAAAAAAAATACAAACTCAGTACCCGCCAAGAATAAAGGAAGCAAATGATATATAATGAGGGCAAAATAGACTTTTTACTGTTTAATCCCATTGGATTGTTATTCCATGAAAATTGTCCTCCCCCCTCCCCCCACCCACGCACCCCTAGACAGTGTAATCTCACATATGAGGGATAAGGAGTCTAGCCGGCCTCTATGTTCGGCGAACCAAAAAAACAAATGCCAAATAAAGGGTTTTCAATGTGACTTTATTAATATTGTAAAATGAGGGGCAAAATAATTATTTTACCGCCAATTCCATGTGATTTGGATTTGAATACTACCTCCTCTATGTGACAGCTAGTCTCCTTAGTAGAAGATATTCCTAATCGCTTGGGACTAAGGATTGTTTTGCGAAATTAATTAAAAGTTGACTTTTTGACCTCCTTTTTTTTTTTTTTTTGAAAAAATATATAAAAAAATAGAGAGATGATATGACCCAAAATACGTTAAAAGTCAAAATTTGATTTTTAACATTGTTCCCAAATTGACCCCAAGTCCCCTGACCATTTCTCTAAGCAAACATGTTTTTGTAGGGTTCATGAGATTGGTACTATTGAGGAAAACAGAGAAGGCCTTTCCCTAACGCTCTGTTGTTTGGACAAAAAATATTTTTCATAATTTTTTTTCAAAAATATTTTTAGAAGAAAATATTTTTTATGTTTGGTAGTGATGATGGGATGAAGGTGATGGCATGGTGATGGCGTAGCAAGTGGTGGCCGTGGTGTTGGTGGTGGAGATGAGTGGTAGTGTGATGATATTGTTATTGGTAAGACTTTAGTCCTTTTGCCTTTTAAAAGTGAAAATATTTTTTGCCTAAATAAATTTGTTTTTCTCTAACTATGAAAAATATTTTCGATTAATTTTTATTTTTTATTATACCAAATGTCAAAAAATATAAAAAATATTTTCCATACAAACAAATGAAGCATTAGAATACTTGATATAAGAAACTTAAAATGCTTATTTATAATGTATGGAATACATGCAATAAATAATTTACAATCAATTTAAACATACAATCCGTTAGATTGATAATTTAAAAGGATAAAATTAATTAAAATTATGTCTGAATTAATTTTACGAAGGAAAAATGAAGTGCGTGGAGCACCTCCCCACCGAAATTAGTTAGAAACGCCAGGAAGTGTATCTCATAATAATATATTAAAATATCTAATTAAATATATTTTTTATTAATTATTATTTAACCAAACAAAAGGAAGGAGACTTTCCTTCCATTTCCTCGGAGAAGGGGTACTGCTGCCCCTTGTGGGAAGTCTTCTCGAGTATACAAAAATGTTTCATGCCCTCTTTTCCCCACTCCCTTTGACTCCCTCTCTCTCTCATTGGTTATATTTTCTTTTTTTTTTTTCTTTTTTTCCTACTCCTCCAATCACCATCCGCCACGTGTGTGTGGGGGTTGTGGGGCTGGTGATTGGAGGGGGTCTTTATCATGACTCTTTTTGATAATCTGAATCATTCATATTATAAGATTCGTCAAGAATATTTTTCATGAAAAAAATCAAGTTAATCGAATATTCATAACCCCATAATTAGGTCCTAATTGTTTTTAAAAATTTATGAAAGTTATGTTAACCGTTAATTTTATAAAAACAAATGTGCTTTAGTTATAGGGTTACAAATATCCAATCAATTTAATTTTTGTATGAATGAACTACTCAACAAACCCTACAATATGAACAATTTAGATCATCAAAAACACTTAGAGCAATCTCCTACAAAAGGTACAACAGTAACTGCTATGCCTTAAGGCACAACAATACCCCCTTCTCCCCCATTTCCTTCTTCCTTTCTTTCTCTCACAACTCTTTCCTTCATTTTCCTTCGTATCAATCCAAACAGGTAGGGGCACTTGTTAATCAAACCCTTTAAAGAAATAGAATGTCTAACCATATTTTTGAGGGGCATTTATAGGTTTCGTTTGGAAAGAGCTAACTTAGCTTAACTTTTTGGCTAATTTAGGTTGGTTAAATTAGTTCTGTTTGGGGATAATTTTTGGCTCTATGATGATTGTAAGAAAAAAAATGAAATGATTATAATTTAAATGTCATATTTTATCTTATTAACTTTTATTTTATACATTGTCTTTTTATACTTTTTTAGTCTCAAATCAAGTTGCCAAACGGAAACATAGGCTCTCTTGAAAGGTTGGCGTTCAATATGAAATTATTTATTCTCTTTTAGATAGACTATTCTGTGCTCTATTTATGTCTAAATTTGTAAGAAATATTGTGAATTGAATTAAATTGACATAGTGTAAAAAATTGAAGGGAAAAAATGATAAAATTAAAATTATAGAAACCAAATTAATATAAAAGACAAGTTATATAATTTTTATTTTTATTTTTATTTTTATTAATTTGTGAGAGAGGGCACTGTAAATAGAATGAAAAATATAACCACAAATTCAGGACTTGCCTTCATTTGGCCACACAGGTATATACGTTACACAGTAGTCCAAAGACAGTCTCAAAACACAAAACTGTGGGGGACAAATATTCTTTTGCAATAGAGCCACTGATTGGTAAAGCAATTAATAAGTGAGACACATATGAGAAACATTTGTACACATTTTTTATTTTTTTTTTTAAACGAGTTTATACACATCCTTCCCATTTTTTTGAATGTATAAAAAGAGACTCGTTGGAACCTTAAGATTCCTCAATTCATCTAATACCTACTTAAACTAGGCCCCACCATCTCTACAATCCAAGATAATTATCTTAATCACACCACTTCCTAATTTTGATGGTTAAGGGATTGCATTGCCTTGAGATATAACATTTGTACCATTGCCAATAGTGGTGTAAACATGATTATATGTTAATCATTTTAATTTGAGAGAGTATTTAGATTTGGTAGATTTATTTTGGGACCAATTTTGATGATTCAAATTGTTCACTTTTTAAGATTCATTGAGCAGAACAATCATGCAAAAAATTAAATGATCGGACATCAATAGCTATATGTCTTAATCAAATTTGTATTATAAAAAATGTATGGCTATTTTTAAAATTATATTTGTCGTCCACTTTTTAAAAACAAATATGATTTAAACATATAGCTACAAATATCTAATCATCTTTATTTTTTTACATAAATATTTTACCCAATGAGTTCTAAGAAGTGAACAGTTCGATCACCAAAATCGGTTTCAAAATAGGCCTACCAAATCTAAACACTTTCTCAAGTTGAGATGATAATTTGAGAGAAATCAAATCCTAAAATGATAATGTAAAAGTTAAATTATGACAATACAACATCTTATAATATCAAAACGTCATAATTTAATTATGGTGTGATTGGAATTTGACTTTTTATTAACTTTGTATGAAAAATTGTGATTAACATGATAATATATCTTATTTTTGGTTTTAAACTTTTATTATGTCCTTAAAAGAGAATTAAGACAAGTGGTACGAAATTGATGGTATATTGAATTTTTGGATAAATTATAAATATATCATCTGAAATTTGATTAAAATACGAATTGTCCCTTATGATTTAAAAAATTATAAATATCTATTTGCTAGAATTTTTTATTTAACAAAATTAACTAAAAAAATGAAATTCATAACTATCATCATATAACATAATAAAATTATATGAATTAATAATTGAAATATATTTTTGACATAATTAAAAACTATTAATTGAGTTGATAATTTGTTAATAAATGGATCATTTGTTATAAAATTAAGCCTTGGAGTTGGAATGTAATTTCTAAAATTACAAAAGATAATTCACATTTTAAACAAATTTTTAAAAATATTTATATATAATTTACCCTTAATTTTTTTATACTTACACTTTATAACTTTGGCAATTCATACCAAACACTAGTTTTTAAGTTCGGTTTTTCTTTTCTTTTTTTCTTTCGAAAATGCAACTTTTCAAAAGCGGCCTATATACATTTCACTTCTTTTATTATTTTACAAAAATATAAGTATAAATGCCAATTATTGACCACATCATGAGATATAAAAAAGACTCTAGTTAAATTTCGAAGTTTTGTCAAATTTTGTTAGACTTATTCGATCTCGTTCTTTAAGCCACTCAAGCTTAATTAATATATTTGAGAGATTGTTCATTATTAATTAATTTTGAGTTAGATGCTTTAATTTGATATTAGAGTTGAATATTGACTAGTCTTTTGTAGGTCAAGTCTTCTCCTGATATCTAATCTCTCGTTTCTCATCTAGTTGTCACCTCTACATATTACTCAGGCTGCATGGGCGAGAAATTATTAAACTTGTCTCACATTGTCTCTTTAAATCACATAAACGTAGTTAATATATTGCCAAAATGAATTTTTGAATTAGATACTCTAACTAATTTGGTATGAAATTGACATAAAAATTTGTATGAATTGTTATTATAATTTGACATTAAAAAAAATAGCCACCCACTGAAAATGAATGTATGTGGAAGAGTTGCCAAATTTTTTCCACTACCATGATCATGAAAAATGCCACAAACTTTATAAATTAACTTGGATTTGCTTAAGTTGTTAAAAAGTGGGGTTCAACAAGTCAGAAGTCATAAACACAACTACTATTATTGTGTCTACAGTCTGATACAGATCCAGTGTATTGAATATAACTATTAGTTTTCTATCAGATAAAAGTTGCTGAAAAAGATAATGTTACAATGATAATTTATTTTTTAGATTTTATATTAGTATTTGATATGTTAGTTTAATTGTATATTGGGTGCGTTTGATTCAAGGGATTGGGGGACTAAATATTGTTTAGACTTGAATCCATTAGAGGGAGATGTCCATCGTTTAGTGCAACTTTAGTCCACTGGACATAGAGTCTAGCGGACTCCATATCCCTTTTATGAGGGACTAAATAATCCTAGAGGAGTGTCATTATTTTCATAGGATTAGTATCCCATGAGACTAATATATGAAATTTTCATTTTATCCTCATACTATTACTTAGGGCCTGTTTGGTAACGTTTACGTTTTCAGTTTATATTTACAAAAATTTTATAAATTGATTTTTGTTTATTTTTAGAAAAACATAAACTACAAACGCGTTTGGTTTAGACAAAATGTTTAAAAAAAATTTAAAATATAAAAAAGAGTGAGAAATGACAAGTGGTGGCAGCAGAAGACGGTGGTGGAAAATGATAGTGGGTGGTGGTGGCAGAAGACTGTGGTGGAAAATGGTGGCAGGTGGTGGGTGATGGTGGTAGAAGACGGTGGTGGAAAGTGGTGGCAAGTGACGGGTAGGTGGGTGGTGGTGGCGGAAGACAGTGGTGGAAAGTGGTGGCAAGTGGCGGGTGGTGGCGGCGGAAGACAGTGGTGGAAAGCAGTGATGGGTGGGTGGATGGTGGTGGCAGGTGGGTGGTGGTGGCGGGTGGTGGTGGTGGGTGGGTGGGTGGTGGCGAATGGGTGGCAGTGGTGGTGGTAGGTAGGTGGTGGCGGGTGGTGGATGGTGGTGGGTGGTGGGTGGTGGTGGTGGCGAGGGGTGGGTGGTGGTAGCAAGTGGGTGGCAGGTGGGTGGTGGTGGCGGGTGGTGGGTGGTAGTGGATGGTGGTGGTGGTAGCAGGTGGGTGGTGGTGGCGGGTGGTGGGTGGTGGTGGCAGGTGATGGTGGGGGATGGGTGGTGGGTGGTGGTGACGGAAGACGGTGGTGGAAAATGGTGGCGGGTGGTGGCTAGTGTTGGGTGATAAAAAAAAAAAAAAACTCAAAACTCAAAACGTAAACTGATTTTTTGGCCAAATTTATAAACTGAGACCACTAATTTATAAATAAAAAATTTACCAAACAAGTTTTTATTTGAATTTTTAAAATTTTTGTAAATATAAACTGAAAATTGAAAACATAAGTGTTACCAAACGACACCTTCGTAAACAATTGGAAAAATGGTAAAATAATCTTTTGAACATTTATAAATTATAAAATAAATTTAATTAAAAATAATAAATTAAAAATTATGGCCTTAAAAATTAATTTTTTTAGTGTTGTTAAATTAAATGATAAAAAATTTAAAATTTAAAATATTTATAAATTAAATTTTTTTAGTGTTATTACATTTTACCCTAGTCTTTTGAGCATTTATAAATTATAAATTACAAATTACAAATTATATATTAAATAAAAAATATAAATTTTAAATTTTAAATTAAATTTAATTAAAAATAATAAATTAAAAATTATAATAAATGCAACATTAATTGTACTCAAAAACTAAATATGATTCAAAATAAATTTGATTAATATATTTCATATTCTAATAACTTTTTTTTAACTTTCTAACAAGTGCAAGAGAAATATATATATATATATATATATATATTTTTAATCAATTTTAAAACACCATTTAGCCTTTTTAGCTATTTAGAAAACACTTTTCATCACAATCTCCATGCAAATCAATGCCCGTGGCTAGCATTTTTCTATAATAATATACTAGCCTATCATCCGTGCTATGCACGAGATAATTATAAATATTTATATTTGTTTTAATTTTTTTTAATATATAAATTATATTTTTTAAGATTTTTTTATAAAAATAATTTAACAATCTTATCACTAATCATAGTATACAGGAGAAATTAAAAAGGCTACTGCAGTAACTACGCATGAGCTGTATCTATAATTATTTGTATGAGAGAATTTTAAATGCTAATCAGAGATTTTGACTAAATCAATAAATGCAGGCATGTGAATTGGAAAAAGTTAATAAATGCTGATTAGGGGATTTTGACAAAATTAATAAATGCTGAGGTTTTTTTTTTTTTTTTAAATCAAAAATTTTAAAAATTAAGATTGAGAGATTGGAGCTCCCACAAGGCTTGGGGTTTGGAAATTCCATTTTTCTTAATATATTTACAATTATCTATATATGTGAATTTCGATTTTTAAATGTTTAGTGTTATTATGAGGGATAATAATCATATGTGTTGAGACTTTTCAAGGAATTCATATGTGTTGGATTTCAAAGAATTTTTTTTATACTTGTTCTTAATGCATTAAAGTGTTATTATGAGAGTAAGATTTGGAAGTTCGGAGAAGTTAATAAATGTTAAGGTTTTTTTTTTAAAAAAAAAATAAAAAAATCAGAAAATTTAGATTGGGATATTAGAGCTCCCACAAAGCTTGGGGTTAAAAATCTCCTATCACTTAATATATGGTATAGATTTTCTTATAATAATAATGTAAAGCGTGTTCATATTCCCACTTAGGCTATAAATCTATAATTTCTAAAATAACAGCATTACGAAGGATGTTAATACAACCATTAACAATTTTCAAACAATAAGAAAATATACATTGTGCACATTTTTTTGTTATTTGAATCCATCAACCTTAAAATAACCACAAAGGTTAGCTTGCTAGTTAGGATTGGGGGTCTGGGGTATACCTTTCTCAAAGTCTTATATTAGAAACTTTTTAACTATAAACAATTTCTTGGTCCTAATTCATACGAGATTTTGCTATGACTTTAATTGGACGCCTTGATAGTCGGATTGATCACCAGAATTAATCGGTCTGGTTGACTTGATATCAAGTTATGAAAGAAATATCAGAACCTTAAAATTACATGTTGTTGCTTATTTTGCTTATTGTGAGAGATAAGAAGAAAATATCCAGCTTTTGATCTCCATCAACCCAATAGAAAATTGGAAAAATTACTATTCAAGACATATTTTGAAAAAATGACATATTAGTGATTTTTTTTTTTATAATTTTAATTATTAATATTTATAATGTTTATCAACATTTTGTAAAATTTTTTCCTAACACCACTGCGGGGGCCGAATATTTGGGATCGTAAAGAGGCCGAATAGCTGAACTTGGAGAGTTTGAAATATAAATATAGTATTCGGCTTCGTCCTGCAATTTCAAATCCTATCCTATTCGGTCAAAAGGGCGGTTGGGTAAGGGGCCGAGTGAAAAGCAGTTTGCTTTAAGAGAAGCCGAATGGAGAACTAAAGGTAGGCCCAGCCCCGAGGCCCAAGAAAGAAAATATATAAATAGAAGAACATCACCCAGAAAGAAGTATGTGAGAACTATTATGCTTAACTTAGAATACAAGTAATCTTGAGTGTAGAGATTGACTTGCCCGTCGGAGTGTTAATTCTGGCACCCCCGACCGGAGTGTTTGTTCATTTTCAGGTGACTAGCAGAGGATTATTAGCGTCCCCCAAGATCAGAAGAGTATTTCCAAATCACTTCTCCACAATTGGCGCCGTTTGTGGGAATACTCAAACACATCCATGGCGGGCGTAACGGAAGACCCTCTGATAGCCATTGATGAAACCACGCAGAGAGACAATCTCACTCCAACCAACATGCTTGGACCGGAGACTACCCCCGCAAGACGCGCTTTGAACTTCGCCTCACCCTCGACTCCAGAGCATGAAGCAATGCAAGCGATCATGGAACAAGCAAAGCAAAACAAACAAAGGTTGGAGAGCATGATCGCAGAGAACGAACGTCTCCGTCAGGATTTGGCCTTGGAGGTGGCGAAGTCCAAACAAGCTGTACGCCAAGGCCCGAAATGACCTGTGAGGGCAGGTGGTCGACGATCTCGAGCCCAACAACATGACACTGATAGCAACTCCGACTCATTATCCCCGGAGCCCAAGAAGAAGGGGCAATCTGAAACTTTCAGTTCCTCTGAAGAGAGTCCACGTATAAGGCATAAGCGCAGAAGAAATAGCTCAGATGAAGAAGACCAGCATGATCCCTTTGTACGACGGATCACCAGGGCGGTTCTGCCCAAAAAGTTCAAAGCCCCATCGTTCACTCTCTATGATGGAAAATCAGACCCCACCGATCACATCCGTCACTACAAGCAAGTCATGACATTGCATGCAGACGATGAGGCCCTTATGTGCCAAATATTTCCCAGCAGTTTGGGACCATTGGCTGTCAGGTGGTATTATAAACTGGAGCCGGCTTCGATCAAAAGCTTCCATCAATTACAGAAATCTTTCAGGGCCAGATTCATTACCAACGAGGTCCAGCCGAAACAAGCCGACTCTCTCTGGGCAATGCAGATCCAGCCAGGAGAAACACTAAGAGCGTATTCGGCGCTATTGGGAGTGCTTTAATCTTGTTGATGACGGTTGCAACAACTCCATGGCCATCACCGCCTTCAAAATGGGTTTGCATCCTGACAGTGCTCTCTGCAGTTCTTTGACCAGAAGACCCCCAAAGACGGTCTGGTCATTGATGAAGAAAGTTGAAGAATACTGCAAAGTGGAAGACGACGCTTTGCGAGTTAAAGCCAGGAACACGGCCAACAAGACAGCTCCTTCTGAAATTGCTCGGCCAATAAATTATGTACCACCTCAGAGCCCTGAACCACGGCATCGGGCCAAACGAGACAAGAGACGGGATTCCCGCCGATCAAGCGACCAATGCTCCCACCGAGAAAATGAACAACTGCAAGTTGACAGCAGGCGCACGAGGCGCGCTGACAAGAAATATGCGGAGTTGATAGAGCTGATCAGTGCGGTTATGTCCAAAATCCAACACCTTCCGTTTTTCAAATGGCCGTCGAAAATGGTGGGACCTCCCGACACGAGAAGACGGGATAGACGGTGTGAGTATCACAAGGACCATGGCCATGATACTGGGAGTTGTTATGCACTGAAGGATCACTTGGAGGAATTGGTACAAGATGGCCGGCTACAACAGTACGTCCGAAAAGGCAACCTGACCAAAGCAATAGCCTTAAGATAGGATTCACCTCCGCTCGGCGTGATCCACATGATATACAGCCTGCCAATGTCATCGGCGGTGCATACGATTCAGTCGAGCTCCGACCCTCAAAATCAACTCACTCCGGCTAAACGGCCCCATGAAACCACGTGCATCACTTTTGATGATTCAGATTTGGCCGGAGTAACCGTGCCCCACATTGATCCCTTGATAATTGAGTTACGCGTAAACCGGTTCACAGTTGAGCGCGTACTTATTGATCTGGGGAGCACATCGGAGGTTATGTACTATAAGACGTTTACCAAACTCGGCTTCTCCGAATCGGATCTCTCTCCGGCCCCGTATCCACTATTCGGCTTCAACGCCAATCTAGAGTACCTGTTGGGGAAGATCACACTACCCGTTCGAGCAGGCTCCCGAACAGTAGATGTGGAATTCTTGGTCGTCAAGCTGCCGTTGCTGTATAATCTCATCATGGGGCGATCTTGGTTGCATACTATGCAGGCCGTGCCAAGCACCTATCATCAGCTGCTACGCTTGGCGACAGAACGCGGTATTGAGCAAATCCGTGGCTCCCAGAAATCGACACAAGCATGTTATCTCCTTGCTGAAAAAACGCCAAAGGAGCTACAGGTGAATTCTATTGAGGTGCCAGATCGAGAGAGCCTCGCCGATGTTGGGCGGCTTCCAAATGAAAAGGCCACGAAAGGCTTAGACCGAGTTGAAATCAATAGAAGCCCAGACAAATTCTTCATGGTCGGCGCATCCTTGAATCAGGCCGACCGACAGCAGTTAATCTCTTTCCTGCTCAGCAACCTCGATGTCTTTGCGTGGATTCCATATGAGATGCCGGGTATAGATCCGTCCATTTCACAGCACTGTTTGAATGTTGGTCCTAAGCGCAAGTTGATCATTCAGAAAAGCCGACAGTCAGCCGCAGAGCACACTGCCGCCGTTGTTGAGGAGGTTGACAGGCTGCTTGACGCCGGGGCAATCAGGGAAGTGACCTACCCTACATGGCTCTCTAATATAGTGGTTGTAAAAAAGAAAAATGGGACTTGGCGAGTGTGCGTTGATTTCACGGACCTGAACAAAGTCTGCCCCAAGGATTGTTTTCCTCTACCCAGAATTGACCAACTTGTAGATGCGACGGCACGCTATCAACGTATGAGCTTCCTCGATGCTTACAGAGGCTACCATCAAATCGCTATGCATCTAGAGGACCAGGACAAAACTGCATTCCTCACCCCAAGAGGAACCTACTACTACAAGGTTATGCCTTTTGGGCTGAAGAATGTAGGGGCAACCTACCAAAGACTGGTCACCGCCATGTTCAAGGAGCAACTCGGCCACATTATGGAAGTGTACATTGACGATATGGTGGTCAAGTCCAAGGAAGAGCAGAATCATATAGTCGATCTGGAAGAGACATTCGGCATTCTACACAAATATAGAATGAAGCTGAACGCTTCTAAATGTGCGTTTCGGATCGGCTCTGGCAAATTCTTAGGATACATTGTCAATCACCGAGGAATCGAAGCCAACCTAAGACAAATCACAGTAATCCTAGAACTCGGCTCCCCTCGATTGGTCAAGGAAGTTCAGAAGTTAATGGGGATGACTGCCGCACTCAACAGGTTCATCAGTCGGTCCACAGATCGCTGCCGACAATTCTTTCATACACTACGGCAGGGCAAGGCTTTTGAATGGTCTGCCGAATGCGAAGTCGCTTTCAACGGCCTCAAGACCTACCTCCGCTCAGTACCACTCTACAACACCTGCTGCTGGTGACCTGCTCATTTTGTATCTGGCAATTTCTGACAGGGTCGTTAACGTCGTACTGATAAAGGAAGAGCTGGGGGAGCAGCGGCCAGTGTATTATGTGAGCAAGGCAATGGTTGACGCTGAAACACGCTACATTCCACTGGAAAAACTCATCCTAGCCCTAGTCATGGCGGTAAGAAAACTGATGCATTACTTCCAGGGACATAGCATTGGGGTGCTAACAGATTATCCCCTCTAATCAGTACTATGAAGTGCAGAAGCATCAGGACGTGTTTCAAAGTGGGTTCTTGAACTCAGCCAGTACAACATTCAGTTTCTACCTAGAACATCAATCAAGGGACAGGTGCTTGCCGACTTTGTTGCCGAATTCACTGGGGGTCTGGCCGATTTCAAGTCCGATGAGATTTGATCGGAGCCGAACTGGAGAATTTATGTTGGGGACATTTGGCAGTTGTACTGTGATAGATCATCCAATCAGCAAGGTAGTGGAGCCGGAGTTGTAATCATGGCACCCAACGGCTCAATAATTGAGCAGGCCATTAAGCTCGGCTTTGAAGTGTCAAATACCGAAGCCGAATACGAAGCCCTTCTAGCCGGTTTACGGAATGCACATCTTCTGGGTGCTCGGCGTTTGCTTGTATTTTGCGATTTAAAATTGGTGATCAATCAGCTAAAGGGGGAGTACGCGGCAAGAAACGACCGTATGGCGGTTTACATGAAAACGACCAACTCCTTGCTGGCAAAATTTGACCATCACGAATTGAACCAGATAACACGTGATCAGAACACACATGCAGATGCCTTTGCTTGCCTAGCCTCCGCCATTAATTCAGAGATTAAACGGACCATCGAAGTAGGTTTCATCCCGGAACTGAGCATTGGCCCTTCGGAGGAAGTCCAGGTCAATGTTATAGAATCTGGACCGAGTTGGATGGATCTCATCGCCACCTTCTTGTCTTCCGAACAGCTCCCAGAGGACAAGAAAGAAGCGCACAAGCTGCGAAATAAAGCCCTGCGTTACTACTTGGATCTACAAGGAAAGCTTTACAAAAAGTCCATTTCTGGCCCATACCTAGAATGCGTGTATCCGGACAAAGTTAAAGAGCTTCTGGCCGAAATACATGAAGGCAGTTGCGGCGCACATTCTAGCAAGCGTTCTTTGGCCCATTGAGCTATAACACAGGGGTATTATTGGCCGACAATGAAATCTGATGCCGAATACTATGCAAAAAAATGTGAACGGTGCCAGAAGTTTTTCCCGTTAACCCATCTGCCTGCTGAAGAGTTAAGCTTTATCACCAGTCCCTGGCCGTTTGCACAGTGGGGGCTTGATATCGTAGGACCATTGCCGAGGGCCCCGGGCAACAAGCGATACTTGATCGTCGCCACAGACTATTTCACAAAATGGGTCGAAGCGGAGGCATTAACGCACATTCGAGATACTGATGTAAAGCGCTTTGTGTGGAGAAATATCATAACGCGATTCGACATTCCAAGAGCTCTTATCTCAGATAACGGCATCCAGTTTGATTGTGGCGTCTACTGGGAGCTATGCAGCAAGTATGGTATCCGGCCCTACTTTTCCACGCCGGCTTATCCCTAGAGCAATGGTCAAGCAGAAGCCTCTAACAAATCCATCTTGGACGGCATCAAGAAGAGGCTGGAGAAAGCTAAGGACAAATGGGTCGAAGAATTACTGAGTGTATTGTGGGCACATCGAACTACGCCGAGGCAATCAACTGGAGAAACGCCGTTTGCTTTATGTTTTGGTACCCAGGCGATCATACCCCTGGAGATCGGCCACCCAACCCTGAAATCGCAAGTTTTTGATATGGGCCGAAATGACATGATATTGGCTTTGGATTTGATTTTGATCGAAGAACAAAGAGATCGCACCCTTGCCTCCATAGCATGATACCAGCAACAGCTTGTCAAGTCGTACAATCAACGTGTTCAGCTTCGCCGCTATAGACCAGGAGAGTTGGTCTTGAAGAAAGTACTTCCGGCGGCCAGGCAACCGGCTGACGAAAAATTGGGCCCCAACTGGGACGGCCCCTATCAGGTCGATTCGATTACAGGGGTAGGGGCGTATCGGCTTAAAGACATGTTTGGAAGGAGCCTCCTACGGCCTTGAAATTCAACGCACTTACGAAAATTCTATCATTAAACCCGACTTGTGGGGAATGATACTAGTTCTGAATAGTTTAACGTGTACGTGTACCACTTTTATAATGCAATGATCTTTGTTTACTCACTGCCAAATCTAGTTCAAAAGTGTTCCAAATAAAGCCTCCGGATTCGGAGCGCCCTTCGTGGATATCACGATTAGCCAAATAAAGTCTCCGGATTCGGAGCCTCATCAGCGCATGACGTCTTTGAGCCGATAAAGCCTCCGGATTCGGAGCGCCCTTCGTGGATATCACGATTGGCCAAATAAAGTCTCCGGATTCGGAGCCCCATCGACGCATGACGTCTTTGGGCCGATAAAGCCTCCGGATTCGAAGCGCCCTTCATGGATATCACGATTGGCCAAATAAAGTCTCCGGATTTGGAGCCCCATTGGCGCATGACGTCTTTGGACTGATAAAGCCTCCGGATTCGGAGCGCCCTTCGTGGATATCACGATTGGCCAAATAAAGTCTCTGTACTCGGAGCCCCATCGGCGCATGACGCCTTTGGGCCGATAAAGCCTTTGGATTCGGAGCGCCCTTCGTGGATATCACGATTGGCCAAATAAAGTCTCCAGATTCGGAGCCCTATCGGCGCATGACGTCTTTGGGTCGATAAAGCCTCCGGATTCGGAGCGCCCTTCGTAGATATCACGATTGGCCAAATAAAGTCTCCAGATTCGAAGCCCCATCGGCGCATGACGTCTTTGGGCCGACAAAGCCTTCAGATTCGGAGCGCCCTTCGTAGATATCACGATTGGCCAAATAAAGTCTCTGTATTCAGAGCCCCATCGGCGCATGACGTCTTTGGGCCGATAAAGCCTCCGGATTCGGAGCGCCCTTCGTGGAGATCATGATTGGCCAAATAAAGTCTTCGGATTCGGAGCCCCATCGGCGCATGACGTCTTTGGGCCGATAAAGCCTCCAGATTCGGAGCGCCCTTCGTGGATATCACAATTGGCCAAATAAAGTCTCCGTATTCGGAGCCCCATTAGCTCATGACGTCTTTGGGCTGATAAAGCCTCCGGATTCGGAGCACCCTTCGTGGATATCACGATTGGCCAAATAAAGTCTCCGGATTTGGAGCCCCATTGGCGTAGGACGTCTTTGGGCCGATAAAGCCTCTGGATTCGGAGCGCCCTTCGTGGATATCACGATTGGCCAAATAAAGTCTCCGTATTTGAAGCCCCATCGGCGCATGATGTCTTTGGGCCGATAAAGCCTCCGGATTCGGAGCGCCCTTCGTGGATATCACGATTGGCCAAATAAAGTCTCGGGATTCAGAGCCCCATCGGCGCATGACGTCTTTGGGCCAATAAAGCCTTTGGATTCGGAGCGCCTTCGTGGATATTACGATTGGTCAAATAAAGTCTCTGTATTCGAAGCCCCATCGGCGCATTACGTCTTTGGGCCGATAAAGCCTTCGGATTTATTGCCAGGGCCGTGTATAACACGCATGCTGAATAAATATTTAATGAAGAGCGCTCCGTCATGACGAGCCGACAAAAACCGTTTGCACATTAAGGCATATATGCATTTGAAATGAACTCCAGACGGTCAATGTCTATCCAATCATCTAAAACACATTTATTCAAACATTCATGCAATAGAGCACAAAACATGCAAACATATGTGTGCCGAATAAAAATTATAAAGAAACACGAACATTGCAAACAAAACATTTTATTCAATCAGCCAATGATTACATAGTTTTTAACACAATTTGCATTTTCAGCATCACAATGAGTGTTTTTATCCGGCGTCTCCCTCATCGTCACTCTTTTCGACTTCAAAAGCGGAAAATGGAAAATGATCACGCTGGTACAGCGGCGACGCCGAGTCAACACCCTTTGCATGGAGAGTCTCCACGGCCTGAAGTGCTTCGATCCAACCGTGCCTAAATCCCCGGTTCTCGCATCGACAGACCTCCTCCGCAAGTTTCTCTTTGGTTTTGTCGATGCCGACCTTCCGGCCCACATGGAAGCCTTGTTCGTAACCCATAGACCTCGCATTCTCTACGGCGAACATGCTTACCGTGTCTCGGTCGGCGATGGCGTGGCTCAACAGCCGTTGAGTCACCCTCTCCTCCATGATCGGGTTGGATTGACCCACCGCACGCGGCTCAGTGGTTTGAGCCCTCCTAAGCTCCCTAAGCTCATGCTCGGCCTTCTCCGCGCGAGCCTCCAAACTACGAATTCTTTTCTCCTTCTTCTCTATTTCAGGTCGCGAGGTGCGCAGGCACATGCCGACTTCATAGGCAGTATACAGCCCTTTCATCGCCCCGTGGATGCCCTCTCGAAATACGTCAAAATCTTGTCGACCAACCATCGACTACTGGACCTCCGGTGGAAAAATCTGTCGAGCAAACTCGACCGCCACACCTGGGTCCTTGATAATGGAGTCCGCCTCCGTCATCGGTTTATTCTCCACGAAAACTGCAAAACTCAATGGTCGCGGCGCCATGTCGGCCTCATTTCTCGGTCGCGGTCGCGGAGAACTTCCCCGTTGCTGTTTCTCCTTTCGGGGTGATCTGCTTCGACGACTTGGAGGTTGACGTTTTTCCTGTTCTTTGGACGCCCTACCTCTCGCGCGGGTGGGTTCGCTGCTGTGATTCATTGCAGTATCAAGCTCAGCCAAAGTTCGCGCTTCTCCTCTGCTGTTGAAGAAAACTCTATTTGACATTTGCACCTATCTAAACCCACGCAACAAATTGTTTTAAATTGAGTCTGAACACAGTAAGTGAAGTTACTGGTGCAAAGAGTCCATCCCATTTATTTCTAATGCTTGCAGCGACCCCGAGGCGATTTCATTAACGCTAAACTCCAAAAGACGGATGTCGATCGATATGTGCCACAACCACTCCATGTACTCATTTTCGGCTTTTTGGAGTTAAAATGGCCTAATTATCTAACCGGCAATTATACATGAATGCCTTGGAGTTCATACACTGGCTGGGGCAAGGATAGATTTATTAATCTAACCAGCCAAGCATCTATGCCCCATGCCGATCGATATGTGCCACAGCTACTCCATGTACTCATTTTCGACTTTTTGGAGTTAAAATGGCCTAATTATCTAAACGGCAATTATACATGAATGCCTTGGAATTCATGCACTGGCTAGGGCAATGACAGATTTATTAATCTAACCGGCCAAGCATCTAGGGCCCATGCCGATCGATATGTGCCACAGCCACTCCATGTACTCATTTTCGGCTTTTTGGAGTTAAAATAGCCTAATTATCTAAACGGCAATTATACATGAATGCCTTGGAGTTCATGCACTGGCTGGGGCAAGGGCAGATTTATTAATCTAACTGGCCAAGCATCTAGGCTCCATGCCGATCGATATGTGCCACAGCCACTCCATGTACTCATTTTCGGCTTTTTGGAGTTAAAATGGCCTAATTATCTAAACGGCGATTATACATGAATGCCTTAGAGTTCATGCACTAGCTGGGGTAAGGGCAGATTTATTAATCTAATCGGCCAAGCATCTAAGCCCCATGCCGATCGATATGTGCCACAGCCACTCCATGTACTCATTTTTGACTTTTTGGAGTTAAAATAGCCTAATTATCTAAACGGCAATTATACATGAATGCCTTGAAGTTCATGCACTAGCTGGGGCAAGGGCAGATTTATTAATCTAACTGGCCAAGCATCTAGGTCCCATGCTGATCGATATGTGCCACAGCCATTCCATGTACTCATTTTCGACTTTTTGGAGTTAAAATGGCCTAATTATCTAAACGGAAATTATACATGAATGCCTTGGAGTTCATACACTGGCTGGGGCAAGGGCAGATTTAGTAGTCTAACCGGCCAAATATCTAGGCCCCATGCCGATCGACCTGTGCAACAGCCATTTTTTGAAGTTAAAATTTCCTAATTATCTAGTCGGCAAGTATACATGAATGAATGATCCAATAACACAATTTAGCACAAAATAATAGCAAAGTTCAAAAGGAATTTTCATTAAGTAAATTGGGCACAAATTGTAGCCATTTTACATATGAAAACTACTAAACAAGAGGCTACAAATTTACAGGGAAATGCCTAGAGAAAACTTAAAACTTGTAGCCATACATAAAAATCTAAACAAAAGCTGTAAACAAAAACTACTGTCGCCCTGATCAATCCTCAGAGTCAGACTCTAGCGGCTCAACATCCACTTGCTCGTATAGAATTGGCATAGCCAATGTCACGTTAGCAGCAGCAAGGGCTTTAAGCCAACCTTGTTTGAATCCTTGATTCTCGAATTTGGGGACTTCTTGCACATAATTATTGAGGGCAGCGCCTTGCCCGGCCTCAAACGCCTTCGAAGCTTCAGAATTGGCAACTTCCTTCGCTGCCTTCGATTCCGCCAAGTCCGCCTCAAGTTTGGCAATCACCTTTTGGGCTAACTTGAGCGCAGCTTCGCTCGCGTCCGCCCTTTACTCAGCAGCCAATCTGAGTTGGTTCACATTTTTGGCCCTCTCCAACTCGACCTCCGCCCTTGCAGCTTCCATTTTGGCCCTCATGGCCTCAAACTCGGCCCGACTCCTTTGGCCCTCAACTTCGGTTTGTAAACGGCCAATTCGTTCAATGGCGTCATGCTGGCGGTGGCCTAACTCGGCTATCCTTCCGACCGTCTGCAAAATAGGAGATTAGATCCAAAAATATATGCATAGAAAGGAAAGACAAGATCAAGATCTTTACTAGAAGAGCCGATTGAACGGCTAACGCTACTGTTAAAACATTTGACTGCGAACGGAAAGTCGCCTTATCAGACGGCAATGAAACTGATGAAGCCATGCTCAGCGCAACAGCTGGGTCTTTTATAGCCGACGCGTCAGAGGAGATCGGCATATTTCTTATCTTTGGTTGAACCACAAAAGGCACAACCGTATTCGACTCTTCTAAACGCGGCTGTTTGTCGACAGGCTCTTCTCCAGAGCCTACTTCCTCTACTGGACGTTTCTCCGACCATCGTTCAGCCTCATCATTTGCCGCCACGATCGGCTCTGACTCGGCATCTCGTATTTGAATCGTCTCCTCAGTAACAGACAGGGGCGGCTCAACATCTGCGACGGGCGCCACTTCGGATCAATTGGCCTCTGCGCGAATGGCCTCCGCTCTCCGCCACACAGCCATTCGTTCGGCGCTGGCCTTTTTGGCGTTTTGTAAGTGACAAGCCGACCATATCTTCAGGAAACGTGCTGGGAAGATCTTCTAATCCGATAAAGACGTCGTCGTAAACTTTTCCTCGACCCGAGGTGGACGGAGGGTTGGCTGAATTGAGGCCGGCTTCTTCAAAAGCTACCCTTAAAGCCTCGTCTACTTCGGCCTCGGACTAGCCTGATTCTTCAGCGACCTCAACTTCTGCACGCTTTGAGTCGGATCCTTCGAAGCCGATTTGGTGCAAGTTTCTGAAGTTGGTCAAAATAAGAGCCGTTGGAAACTCCTCGCCCCTTGGAATCGGGATGTTTTCTGCTGCTGAGAAAGTTGTGTACGTCGGCTCATATTTAAGCAGAATATGGGTCGCCCTCCCTTGTTTCTGAAGGCTCGGACGGCCGAAGTATTTCAACGCGATTTTTATCTCCGAAAGAACGGCGTCGTCGGTTGAGGTCGAAACTTTCTTCAAATCGTTTCCTGCACAAGGAAAACCATTAGGACTCAAAAACCAAGCTTCACAAATATAACAAAGGAAAAATAAACAAAGAGGCTATACGGCAACTTGGTTCGCCTCTCCGCCTAGGAATAGGATCGAGACGATCCTCGCCTTCGCCGAATTCCCAGTTACCTCGGACAACGACCATGACGTCATCGACTCGCTTCCCAGAGCCGGAAAGCATAGTCACTAGTTGATGGTCAGTGTCCTTGGCCTTGAGGAAATAACGACCGTGCCGACCGGAAGACTTGGCTAGGGCATAACAATGCCGAATGGCAGGAATGCCGAGGTTTATCCTATGGCGACGGTTTAGCTCTACAATTCCCATTATGATTCTAAAGAAGTTGACATTGGGTTGGGAAGGAATTAGACCCCAATGGCAGAGCACAGCCCTAAGGAGTGGGTGAAGGGGAAATCAGACACCACCCTCTGCGATTGACAGGAGAGGGAAAACGATCGTGGTTTCATTAGCCCTCTCCATATCAAGGGTGCCGTATGTCACGAGAGACAGACGGACGTCATCAAGAATGGAAAAATAGCGTTGGAAGCCAGAAATTCGATCCGAAGAGAAGAAATCTTTCAAATGTTTTGCCATTTTCTTCAGTTTAAAGGTATATGCTAAACCAAAAACGAAACAGGAAAAAAGGATTTAGAGCAGAGAGGGAGAAAACTTACAAGAGACGAAGAGGATAGTGAAGGAAAGGAAGTTGCAGAGATAATTCGGAAGGAAGTCCAGAGACAAGTATCTGAAAGTGTGTATGTATTTGAAAGGACGTCCAAATTTTAAATCATAATAAATAGAAGTGTACGAAGGGGCGGGAAGTTGAAATGATGACCGAGAAGCGTGTGCTCAGACATCTGCATTGGAATGAGGTCAACCGTCGAATTTCGGCCCTGACTTTTCGAGTTCGAAACCAAACACTCCAACCAACTGTCATTAGTGGGGTGCTTGGGGGGCAATTGTGGGGGCCGAATATTTAGGATCGTAAAGAGGCCGAATGGCTGAACTTGGAGAGTTGGAATATAAATATAGTATTCGGCTTCGTCCCGCAATTTCAAATCCTATCCTATTCGGTCAAAAGGCCGGTTGGGTAAGGGGCCGAGTGAAAAGCAGTTTGCTTTAAGAGAAGCCGAATGGAGAACTAAAGGTAGGCCCAGCCCCGAGGCCCAAGAAAGAAAATATATAAATGGAAAAACATCAGCCAGAAAGAGGTATGTGAGAACTATTATGCTTAACTTAGAATACAAGTAATCTTGAGTGTAGAGATTGACTTGCCCGTCAGAGTGCTAATTCCGGCACCCCCGACCGGAGTGTTTGTTCTTTTTCAGGTGACTAGCAGAGGATCATTAGCGTCCCCCAAGATTAGAAGAGTATTTCCAAACCACTTCTCCACAACCACAAAGGTATAACTTCCCCTATAAAATATCTTCAACATGTTTTTTAAGCAATTTCTCAACAATTTTATACCAATAATCCTCAAATTGTTATATAAGAATGACAATTTATCCTCGCTTCGCATACCCCGTTATTACCCAACACAGGCGGGGATATCTTGTGCACCCCCGCGCCTTGTATCCCATCTTCACTCTTATTATAATTATTTAATAATTAATATATATATATAAATTAATTTTTTTACTATGATAAAATTAAAATATTACACTTAACATTTATTTTCACTAATTTATTTATTATCTTACATCTTTTTAACTATTATTAGTTATAAATTATATTATTTCTAATTTTTATTAATTTTTTTATTTTTTATTTTATAAAATTAACTTCGGCCCTACTCTACAACCTCTCCTATTTGCCCAACCCCAATATGATACAGGGCAAGGGTAGTGCACTATAAACCCGTCCTGTTGCTATCTCTATTCCAACACAACTATTCTCATTCTTGCATCATTCAAATCTACCCTTGAAATTGAAACCAAATACAAATTTTCTGTTATTTTTCATGTACCTCACACCTCTACCATATTTTTACAATAATACTATCAGGACTATATTTTATATGCCAAAATTTGTTTATCATGTAGTCGATCTCATATGTCACATTAAGTAATTTAATAGACTATCACTTATATCTATTGTCCATATAATAATAATAAATAAAATAAAGATTAATTTCATTTTATCCCTTAAATTATTACCATTTTTTTTTTAGTTTCATCCCTAAACTATTGACTTCAACTATTTAGTTCCTAATTTTTTATTTTATTTCAATTCATGTGATCCAATTGAAAATATTTGTATAAATTAGTAACGGTTGAGACTTCATTTGATGGGTGAAAAAGCTATTTCAAAATTTGAATTTAAATCATAAAATTAACTACTCATTTTTGTCGCTATTTTGAGCTAAACAAACTACACACACCTCATAACCAATTTCAGAGGTGTTTTTGGTTGTATGATTAAATTGTTCAAATTTTGAAATAATCTTTTTATCATTAAATTAGATTTCAATAGTTATGGATATGTACAATTTTCTCCAATTGAATTAGATAAATTGAAATAAAAAATTTTAGAGACAAAATAAATACAATTAAAAGTCTAAGTATGAAATTTAAAATAATAATAATAATAGTGATAGTTTAGGAATATAAAAATGAAAATCTATATATCTATCTATTTATTATATAAACAAAATGGAGTTTTTAGTGAGGAGTCTTGTGAGAGTTTTAATATCTTATACTAATTTTCTTAATTTCAAACAATTAAGAAAATATCCATTGGTTAGTTTTCATTTAACTATATAAAAATAAAACTCTAATTAGTCTATAATTTATTTGATAATCCCACATCGGGAAAAGAATGAAAAAGTGAGTTCTTTTACTTATATAAAATGAATCTTATACTCCTATTTAATATTGTAGTTTTGTGCATATTTCAATTCAATATAGTTTAAATTTTAAACTAAAATTTAAAAGTTTTAATTGGTTGGTCTTTGATCTAGCCGATTAGGTTGAATTATTTTTTATTTGACTGATTCGTTGGTTTAACCGCGATTTTAGCGGTTTGTTCAAAATATATTGGTTAGATTTGTTTGATTCAAAATAAACTAAAGATTGATTTAATTGATGATTGAACGACTAAACTCGATTAGAAATAAACTTTCCGCCCAAACAATTGTTAACTTTTATTTTATAATCACACATCAAGAAAGAAGGAAAAATTGAGTTATTTCACTTATATAAAGTAAACCTTATGCTCCCATCTAATATTATAGTGTTGTGCTTGATTCAATTCAAGACAGTTTAAATTTTAAAATTAAAATAACATTTAAAAGTTTTAATTAATTAATATTTATATAAGTTACTTAGTCTTTTGACCTAACCGATTAGGGTAAACCATTTTCAGTTTGATTGATTCGCCGGTTTAATCGTAATTTCTCGTACTGATTTTCTAAATTTTAAACAATTAAAAAAATCTCTATTGGCTAGCTTCCATTTAACCATATAAAAATAAAACTTTAATTAGTCTATGATTTATTTTATAATACCACATCAGGAGAAGAAGGAAAAAGTAAATTGTTTCACTTATATGAAGTGAATTTTACACTCCCATTTAATATTGTAGTATTATGCATGTTTTAGTTCAAGACAGTTTAAATTTTAAAATAAAATTTGAAAGTTTTGATTAATTAATTTTTATGTAAGTTAGTTTGTCTTTTGTCGTAGTCATGTCACGCCCCACTTTTTATTATCTGAATAATATTACTATATCCATTAACATAAATCCTTTTTTATTAATAGTATGCAGAACTTTACATTTATTACATCCATAAATAAATGAAATGTTCTCTCATCGTACATATATTGAATATAACATGAATTACATTTAAACAAAATACTTGTAGGCTTATATCTTTATATAAAAATTAAGGGTTTAACTTTTTTTACAACAATGGCGTTCCGCCAACAATATAAGGCCCCGTGGCCAACAATTAAAGAAGATCGCCGATCTCGAAACAGTTCTTAACTTGCACATGAAAAATGATTAACAACGTAGGATGAATATAAAGTTCAGTAGAGATCACAACATAATTCTAAACAATAACAACACACAGATATATATGATTATGAATGCACCATGACGTATAATATAAGCAATGTGACAATTTAATATTCAAAATATACTTATATAAGTACATTGTCTCCAAAAAGTCCATTTGAACACCACAAGGTGTAAAACTTTTTTTTTTTTTTTCCTTTCCAATTATCCAGTTTAGTTCCAAAAGTATTACTTCGCAAGACAACCTTGTTTCTTTAGATCTCCATGTTAATATAAAAGAATTCTGTCTCGACATTTGTTTTGAAGGCATGTTCACATATACGAGTGATAACCTAATCTCATAACTCAACCCACTACATATACTTCTGCAACAACACATTTACTATCTTCCCTGACCATAGGCCCAAGGGCAAGGAACACCCATAACAAGATACCGAGAAACATATATTTCTAAATATAAATAACTAAACATAATACACACTTCCATTTCCGCCAACCTACAACACAGATGGCAAATAATACAACCCACATAACACATAACGCTTTACCGGCCTCACCTGAAAGGGAACGACCCCAAGGTCACACTTTACCGGGTGCAAACTGAAAGAGAGAGGAACCAATCATAAGGTTCCACGCTGTACCGGCTCAATACAAAGAGAAATAGACCTCTTTTTACCCTTTACTAGGTGCAAACCGACAGGGACGAGGAACTTCTGTTAAGGCACCACGCTTTACCGACTTCATCCTGAGAGAAACGGACCCCCAAACAATAACACAATAATAGCACAACATGCTAAACTACATAATACCGTACAAGTGTAACACATACACATCATCTACTCAACAATAACAATGCCATCCTCCACTGATGACCAATGACCAAAACTTCTAAAAAGATAAATAGATACATGACTGATACAATATAAATCCATAACTAATTTCACCTTTTCAAATCAACCATTTCTCATTTCAATTCATAAAAGAGTTACACAAACCATTTTTTTTCCAAAACCAAATCCGTTGTTTCGAAACCATCAATTATGTCCACCCTTACCAAAAACTTCATATTTTTTTTCTTAAAACAATCCAATTCATAAAATACAGTTACAATACAAAGTTAATCAAAACCACTACTAATCCAATTAAGTTTCATTTTAATACAGTTACAATACAAAGTTAATCAAAACCACTACTAATCCAATTAAGTTTCATTTTAATAACTAGACCGCTATTCCAATTCTTTAACACATAACTCGGTTATTGCACTTATTCACCCCTTTAGGACTAATTAAGCCCATAATGATAAATTAGGATTTTTTCCCAACCTCAACACGAACATGCCCAACTACCTCTCAATTAATTGAAACACCCACAACTCATCCAATTCTAACTCCCAAAATCCAAACCGTAAACCTTTATCATACTTTTTGTAAAATTTCTTTACAAAATTGTTTTAGATGCTATAAAGGCTACCACATATAAATCTATAACGAGTGTGTGAGTAATTTTCTGACCACACTGCCAACTCAGTATTCAACTGGAGAGCACTGGCGGAATAGATGGCGCCTGAACGACCTGTAACAGAAAGAAGAAATTTCGGCGGTGGTTCCTCCACTGGGGGGCACTCCGATGATTAAGTCAGTAATCAAATATCTCAAAGATAATTAATAGTGTTCAACTCACTGTTCTGAGTATAAATTGTGTACCTTAGACCCATGGGGGTGCCTCTCTTTTATAGCAAACACAAACTAAGTCCCAATAGAAGCCTAGCTTCAATGGACTTTAGTTCAGTGCTTATTCCGGACTCTCCAATGGATAAAGATAAACTCCCTTAAGAGCTTTATCCTTATCTAAGATGTGATCCTTCTTCATTCTAGGACTCTTGTCCCTTATCCGCTTATCCCGGATTCCGGTATCTTCGCAGATAACCTCGGTCTAGCCGAGATCATCTCGGCATCATAACCAGGACACGTGACACCTCGACTGACACGTCGGCGTCACCTTAACCACGCGTTGGTACTCGGAAAATATATCCCCACAACTGCCCCCTAGGTTCTATTACCTCAGCATTCTAAGGTGATGGAACCTATATCAGTGATTCCTTCCAGTACGTCGGCTTAAAATTTCTCAGCCGAGATCATCATACAGGCCGACATGTCTTTTTAAAGAACAAGAATTCCAAGAGCTCTTTCACGCGTATGAGCTGTCATGCATAATTGCTCAACCGTTTTAGCCACACGTTTTCCCCTTACTAGATCGTACTTGGCACGCGCCTGTAAGTCGAATTTTTCTTGTGAGCACCGTCTGACGCATACGTTGTTTTAGGCACATTAATTGCCTTTTTCCCGCCGTTTTGAGTTTTAACAAAACTTTTCTCCCTCTCTTCATCTTTTCACTTTATACCTTTGTCTCTGAAGCTCTTTCTAAGCTCTTCTCAAGATCTGCCATTGTTCAAGCCCTTTTAGTTCTACAACTTGCTCCGTTCACCTCCTCCGGCGAGACTTTCACCGCTTCGTTGCTTTTACAACCATCGTCTGACTTCGGCGATCCTTTTCACCGGCCTCACTTCTCTGGTAAGTCACTGTTCCTCCTGGTTTCAATTCTTTGATTTTTCCTCGAACTCTCTTATGTCTTCGATTAATTTAATCTGTTCATGTATTTGAGTATGGTCGTTTCGCGATTCTATTTTCGCCCAATCCTCTCTTGAATATTCACACACTGCTCACGCATTTGTTCACTTTTGCCATTGTTCTTGGCCTTGTACCCTTGTACACACTCTGTCACAGTGTTCTTGATAGTTCTTCAATGTTCTTGATTCTGAAACACGTTCTTGTTTTCTGTTTTCTGTTTTCTGTGTCTTTTCCAGATTCGTGCCTTCAATCTTTGTTTCCATAGATCTAGGTTTGGGATTTGCTTATATAATCCACAAATTTGTAGGAAAAACTGAAACGAATTCCCCTTAGGTTTTAGCCGAGGTCCCTTCTGAAGTCTTACACCTTCCCCCCCTTAGGTTTTAGCCGAGAGGTCCCTTCTGATCAGTCTCTATGTTGTACCCTTTATTGAGTGTGGTCTTAGGCTCCCACTCGACATCCTCTTTCGTGAAATAATCCATTATTATAAATTGAACCCAATGCAACTCGCCATAAATTCCTACCGAGTCAAAAATGGTATAATAGCCTTAGCAAAACAAGAGAACGCTAGGGTCACCTTAGCCGACATCTAATACTGCTACACCATGTGTGGCCTAAAAAAGGACACAGGCTATGTTTACTACCTTAAACCGAGGTCCACAGAGTACAAAATCGTTGCTGACTCCCAGACTCCAACAAGGGAGCTGGGGATGATTACTTCATTACCTCGGGGAACTGGGAGTTCGCTCCAAATGAGGACCTCCACCTCTACCCTCTTCCTCGTACAGTCTTTGTAGAGGGTAATGGTAAGAGCCCAGTTTTTGCACTTGCTCGTTTTTTAAAGTCTTCAATACTTCGTTTGTTTCTAATGTCTGTTTTTCTTGCAGCTCTTCCTCAGCCACCAAAGGGCTTCCGCCAGTCTTTCTTTCCCAGCAAAGACTTGAGGAAACTATTGGATCTGCCAGTCCACAAGCGAAGAGCCCCTTTGGTACTCAATTTCATTCCCACCTACAAATCAGTGCTCCCCGACATCCCAAAGAAGAAGAAGAAGAGTCAGTCTCCTTCTTCCGCTACTACTCCTTCGACAGTGTCCTCATCTCGGCCAAATCAAAGGTCAACCTCAGATCCAGCTGAACAACCATCTACCTCGGCTCCACAACTGATTCCGCCATCTCAACGCCAAATAGTTTTTGCCGCTGAGATGGGCCGCCAAAAAGCAGTTACTAAGGACCTCTTGGCCAACATCCCAGCCACTGTTGACGCTGAACCAGCACTGTTTCAGCCAAAGCCAAAACAAAAAAGGATAAAGAAGGCTCAGCCAAAAACAACGGTGACTCAGATTGATACCGAGGATACCTTGCCAATTTCAAAATTGGCTTCGAGCAAGAAGACTACCTCTGCCAACGAGAAGAGGCCTGCCGAGGTCGAACCCTCCCAATTAACTCGGTCAAAGAGGCCGAGGTCAGAGTCTGCCACAACGTCGGGCTCCATAAAGGCTGGTGCCCCCTGGGCTCCACTTATTTCTTTGGAGGACAGGCCAGTCTTTGTTGAGGATAGTGCTGACGATATCAACGTCGGTGTTGCCCTTACTACAGCCTTGCTCCTCCTTGGGGATCTCGACTGCAATGCCGAGATGACTGAGCATGAGAACTTCGCCTTGATGCTACAGCACTCTGCTAAAGTAAGCCTTCTTATTTGGTAATTTTTCTTTCTTTCTTTTTCCCATACTTAAAAAATTTTCTAATAACTTCTGCTCTGTTCATTTTTCTTCAGGCAATCCAGCACGCTCATTCCTTCTTAATGCAATCTTTTGAGATAAGGAATGTGTTTGCCGACAAGGCGAGGGAGGCCTCTGGTCTGTAGAGGACCCTTAAAAAGACTGAAACCAAGATGAAAACTTTATCTGACCAGGCTGCGTCGGCCGTTAAAGCCAAAGATGAGGCCGAGGAAAAGGCGGAGGCCACTGAGGCCATAAAGAAGGTTCTTGAGGCCGAAAAGAAAGAGGCCGAAGAAAAGATGACCCAGGCCCAAAAAGAACTTCAAGATGCCTTGGCCACCAAAGCTGCCGAGGTCAAGGCCGCAGATGAAAAAGCATATGCTGAGGGGGTGGCCGATGTTCCAGCAGACTATGAGAAACAGGTGAAGCAGGCATGCAACAACGGTTTCACCCTTGGTTGGATGTCTCTTCTAAAAAAGCTTAAAGTCCCCGAGGACTCCCCCTTCAGGAACACCGACGTCCTTCCCCTTCCATTCCCCCCAACTCCAAGCCAATCCGACGACGATTTTGAGTCTAAGGAGGAGGCTTTAGTAAGGAAGTCCAAGGAAGCGGCTGGGGCCAAGTCCCCTGCTCAAAATGAGCAAGTCCTGGACTTGACTCAAGATGAGGAGGGTGAGGAGGTTCCTAAGGATGCTACTCCGGAGAAGGCATTATCGGACGTGTCTCTCGCCGACAAGAGCCTCGATCAAACTGTTCAGGAGATAGATGTTGAGCTTGCGGCTGAGAAGGCTGCCGAGATGTCCTCCCAACAGTCTTCTGAACTTCAAACCCAACCATCTGGTGTTGCCGAAGAGTCTTAATTTGATTTTCTCCTTCTTTTTTCTGTGTTTCTTTATTTTTCTTTGAAACAATGTAAGCTCTTTATATGGCCGATGTGCCTTCTTTTGCAATCTATGAACAATTACTCTTTTGGTAGGTCGAAGTGCCCTTTTTTGTACATAAATGCAACTTCTTTTCCTGAATGCTTGTATCTTTATCATCCCTTTACTGCTTTTCTATGACTTTCATACTTAGAATAATTTTGTGTCTTCAATATACACCTTAGTCTTGTGCCACCTTCTCGGGGTGACATACCTCGGTTATACAAGCCAATGGTGTACCTCGGCAAGTACATAAGTACCTTTCTTGGTACAGTCTTGGTCTCAACTTGTAGATTTTTCACAAATTTTCAACAAGTGTTCAATATAAGCTTAGTTTAACAAGTGTTAAACATAATCTCAGTTTAACTTCAACTTTGTAAAATTTTCACAAATTTCAACAAGTGTTAAACATGATCTCGGTTTAACTTCAACTTGTAAATTTTTCTCAAATTTCAACAGGTGTTAAACATGATCTCGGTTTAACTTCAACTTGTAAATTTTTCTCAAATTTCAACAATCGTTAAACAGGATCTCGGTTTAACTTCAACTTGTAAATTTTTCTCAAATTTCAACAAGTGTTAAACATGATCTTGGTTTAACTTCGACTTGTAAATTTTTCTCAAATTTCAATAAGTGTTAAACATGATCTCGGTTTAACTTCGACTTGTAAATTTTTCTTAAATTTCAACAAGTGTTAAACATGATCTCGGTTTAACTTCAACTTGTAAATTTTTCTCAAATTTCAACAAGTGTTAGAATCATTTTCCAACTCTCTGCCCCCTAATGTGAACTTAAGTTCCAATTGGGTTCTCATTATACATGTATTCTGGAAACGTCATTAACTATCATATCGGTCACGAAAAAAAAATCAAGTTTTATTTATTACTTCGGTTAATAACAAAGAACAAGAAAATTTAATGATAAAAAAACTTAAGATTGCAAGTATTCTAGGGCCTTGGCAACTCTTTGCCCTCATTATCTTCAAGTCGATTGTGGACGCGCCCTCGAACGTCCCGGCGCTCCGCGCGCGAAGAAATTGGCGCGGGATTCCGTTCTGTTCATTTGGGCTTACCACAGTTCGAACTCAAATGTCACGGTTCTGAATCTAATCTCATAATGTGCGATGTGAGACCGATAAATCACCAAAGAGTCCAAATTCGGCAAATCGTTTTAGAAAACTGATTTTTAATAAAGAAGTGCCAAACATGGACTGCTTTGCCAGATACAGAGTCGCCACCTAAATATTTTATTTTGGGGGAATTTAGGAAACTTGACTCGTGCCTAAGGCCATGTGTCCGTCATCATCAAAATTGCCTCGACTCGGGAACTTGGGTACAATTGGGGAAGGTCATTTAATGAACACCCCCGCTCGCCCGATCAAAGATCGGCCTGTACTAAGCATGATATCTTGTTTTTGAAAACACATGTGCTCTTATTCCAATTAATTAGCTAGTCTTACTACGTGAAACGCACAGCAGATAAGTATAGACTAGATCGCCTAATTTGGAACAAAGCATCGCATATCCGTTTGTTTGGAAAATGGTTTGAAGTTTGCTACTCGCAAGTAGGCTAAAATGCAGATTTCAATGAATTATTCCAATTCAAGTAATCCAACCTTCACCCACAGGCATTCAGGCAGTTAATCACATAAGCGGTTAGCCTCATGGCAAGCATGCTTTCATGGCAAGCATGCTTTCATGGCAACATTAACACACATGCAGTATGCTAAAGCGTAAACACTCACAGTGTACTCCAAGCCAAAACAAAGAGCTAGTTAGAAATCATACATGATCCTAGTTCATGTTAAAATGGCTAATGCAACACATGCAAAAATGCAAATAAAATAGGCTCGGCTATTCTAGAATGTCATGTGAAATGCAACTTGACACATGTATTCAAATAAGAATTGAAATACAATGTAGTTTGTGTGATGCGCTGAGCCCGGTGCATGCAATATAGATGAATGGATGCACGCATGCGAGCATAAAGTATGCTAAATGAAATATGCCCTAAAACTAACCATCGTAAGCGGTTAAGTAAAAGGGAGAAAGAAATAGAGGTTGGAAGACATGCATCACACACACGCACGCTTATTACAACACTTGGCCCTCTCGAGGGAGAGACCGAATAAGAAGCTAACTAGCTAATCTAAGCTAATTAAACTAATTATTACACAACAAATTAATTAACTAATCTTAGTTAACTAATTATTACAGAACGAATTGAATAACTAACGAATTAACTAATTAAAGTACAAACCAAAGCGAAAGCAAGCTATCTAAGCATGGCAACTAAGGAAAGCAGTAAATCAGGAGCCTCAGAGGGAGATGAATGCATGCAAGCCCGGTCGCCTCGTTCGGAAATCCAATGCGATGCCCCGATTTGCCTTTGTTTTCATCTGTCCTCAGAACTCTGCACCAAGCTTCAGAAAGATGAAACTCCATCTAGGGAAACCTGTGAGAGGGTGGCCAACCACTTTTGGTCTCTCTAGACACCTGCTGACCACTTTTGGTTGTTGAAAAACCAAAAAAGTGGTCGGCCAACTAGTTTTTCTGGCTGGCTGGCCACTTGTTGCTGCTGAACTGCAATTTGCTGCAACAGAGAGCAAGAAAGGGCATGGCAATGTATTTGCAAGATATGTGTGCACAACCACCCTCCCTATCATGTCATGAACTCAAAGGGGTGTGGTTCTCGACCCTCGGGCCACCAATCGCGCATTTCAATGCGTGATGGCTGAGAGGCGAAGTTGCACAATTCAATATGGAAATGAATGCACAAGTAAACACATAAAGCCTAGAACTCTATCATGTATGATCAAGAGCGTTAGCGATCGAGAATTGAGGCACGTTTCATCACTTAAAGTATGAAACGCCCCTTGTTTCCCGTGTTTGGACTAACACCTATTCCCAAACACATGCAACAAGAAACATGGCAAACATGTAATGCAACTACATGGCATACACAATGCAAGGGACAAGCATGCAACAACATGTAATGCAACATGATCAAACTACCAATGCAAATGGCATGCAAACAATGCTAATACATGCATGCACAATGCAATGCTACAAGGGCAACTTGGCAATGTTAGGAATATGCATACTCAATGCGAAGAAACAACTTGGCATACACAATGCTATGAACTACATGGCATACACAATGCATAATGTAAGATGACATACTCAATGCAATGAAACAATATGGCATACTCAATGCAATATACATGGCATAATCAATGGACTTAAACCAAAAGGGGTGGACTTCAGTCATGCCCAAATTAGTGGCCATTGGTGATAAAATCAAGGCACAAAAGGCAAAGTATGCATGCACAATGCATTGGCCACTTAACTAGGCCCAAGAGCACAACCCTCAAGAAGACTCAAAGAATGACAAAAGTGCAAGTGTAACAACACTAAGTGCACTGAAATTAGACAATAAATGATGTCAAATCATTTAATCAAAACAAGTAAAGCATGCAATGGTCCTTAAAGCATGAAGCTAACAAGGAGGATTACAAAGGAGGCATGCAATACATGGCACAAAAGCATGAACCAAGCATGGACAGAGCTTGATTAGGTCTAAACTAAGACCAAAACATGCTAAGATGGAGGCTCAAAGGTCAAGGCATGCAAGTATACAAGCTAAGCCATAAACTAGGCAACAAATGCACAACCCTTAGAGGCACTCAAAGGGTGAATGAAGTGAGAACACGGCAAGTCTATGTGCTCTGAAATGTCATGTTAGATGATGCCAAATCATGTACACCACACAAATGAAGCATGCTATGGTGCTCAAAGCTTGAGGCAAACAAGAGCATTTGTACTACAATTATACAAAACATGAAGCATATGACCAAGGCAACCCAAAACAGTCCTAGAGCATGTCAAAATGAGTCTAAAACATGTATGAAAGGAAGCCAAAACATGCTAGCATGAGGGGCATAAGGCATAATGCATACAAGGCAAATAAGGTGGATTACACTACACCTATTAAGACCAAGCATGGGATGACTTAAGCAACAAAAATCAGAGTTATATTATGGCATAATAACCCTAAAAACACACTGAAATGATGGCTCGCAAGCTAAGGCATGAAGGCATACACAATGGTTCATGTTAAGGCATAAAGGGGCAAACCCTCCAACGCATTAAAAAAGCACAAAATGCAAGTGCATGAGCATGAAACATAGACTGAAATAACATTACAAATGATGCCAAATCATTCAAATAGTCCAAGTAATGCATGCTAGAGGACTTGATGCACAAAGCTAATAAGCTAGATTGCATTATGGCTATACAAAACAAGTCATGCATGACCAAGACAACACAAATCAGACCTTAAACATGCTAAAACATGAACAAAGTCTTCTTAGAGCTGAGCCAAAAGCATGCTAAAATGACATGTTAAAGCATGATGCATGTTAGGCAATTTCATGGGATTGCACTACAGGTGCATGAGGCATGTAAGAGGTGACCAAACCAAACCCTAACAGAGGTATGACATGGTAAAAAAACACCTAAAACATGCTGAAATGGAAAGAAAACAAGTCAGAATGACATGCTACTTCATGAAGCATACAAGACTAGTTTGTGTGATTTACACTACAAGTGTATAAACCATGCATGGAGTGACCAAAGCAAGTAAAAATAGTGACATGCCTCAGCAAAATAACCACAAATACAAGCTAAGATATGGCCAACATAAGCTTAACAAAGGTGCTCAAACATGAGGCATATGAAGCTAGTAAACACAATACAAGGAGAGGGGATGACCCTCTCCTATTTAGGACTCCAAAACCACCTTTCCACCACTGAAAATCCTCTGGATTTCAGTGGTAGAAAGGTCATGCAATGGCTTCAACAAGAGCCTAAAGGGATGGCTCAAAACAAGGCCTAAGAGGGGGTAGATCACCCCAAACAAAAAAGTGACCTTAAACAAACTTTTTAAGCATGCAAAAACAGAACTTTTTCCAGTTAAGAGCTAAGCTTAAAACAGTATGCAAATAAAGCTAAAATCTTAAGCAAGAATGGGGGATTTAAGGGTTAAAGACTCACCCTTGATGACCCTCTTCAAGGTTGGAACTCCAGCAGGTTTTTCAAGCTCAAACCAGCCCAAGAACACCAAAGAAAACCTCAAGAGGCCTCAGCAACAAAGGTATGGTGTTTTAGTGTGTGTTTGTGCACAAAAGTATGATCAAGTGACACTTTTAAGGCACAAAATGAAGAACAAGAGTAAGATAGATACAATTATGTAAGTATATCTCTCAAGGCACAAAATTCTGAACCTAGAGGAGGGAGGAGGAGCCTCCCTCTTATAGAAACCAAAAGGCAAAGCTTCTTGGAGAAGCTAAGCCTCAAACAAATCCCTCCATACACGTGTATGGAGGATAGCCCAAATGTCCTCCAGCTGTGCCAACTGGAGTAAAATATCTCCAAAAAGGTGTCAAAAAGCAGCCAACCACTTGAAGTGGTCGACCTGCTACTTAAAGTGGTCGGCCGACCACTTCAAGTGGTCTTCCAGAGCAAAAACTGGTCGGTCATGGTGGGAGAGAGTCCAAGGCATGAAATAAAGCTAGTAGTGTGGTAGCCGACCAGAAAATGTGGCCCAAAGACCAAGCAAGCCAGTTATCCAACCAGAAAACTGGCTGGCAGAAAGAAAAGTGGTCTCCAAGGAGAAAAAGTGGTCTCCCACCCTTGTACCACCTTCCAAACAAGGAAAATAAGGTTTGTACCAAAAACAAACCAAAACGGATGCAAGACGAGAGATCGAGAGGCAAAGCACGCGGCCGAAAGCCTCGAAAACTAGCTGACGAGCACCAAAAGTGGTATGCAACCACAAAAGTGGTCTCCCGGACCACAGTGTTCCTCTAGGCAGAGGCAACAAGGTGTGGTTCAAAAACCACGCCAAATGGAGAACGTTAAGCGGTCCTGAGACAAGGCACGCGACCAAAGGCTCCAAAAACCGAAAACTAGTCTCCAAGCGGGAAAAGTGGTCTACGACCACGAAAAGTGGTCTGCGACCACAAAGAGATGGTCTACAAGACCACTCCCTCCCTCTGGGAAGAGAAACAAGATTCGGTCCACAAACCGAGCCAAAGCACAAAAGAGTTCAGAGGCCCGGAGGCAAGGTTCTCAGCCAAAACTCCGGAGACTCGAAACGAGCACAACATGCACCATCACCGAGCGCTCAATCGATGACGTTTGAGTCTTAAGGTCGGTCGAAAATGAGGTGTTTACACCGATGTGCCCCATTTCCCAGTACCGAGATGATTCTGTGGGTCCTTCCCAATTTGGGCCAAGCTTGCTCTCTCTGGGATCCTTTTTGTTGCCAATGACTTTTCTCAAGACGAGGTCACCGATTTGAAACTCCCTTGGGTTGACCTTTTTATTATAAGCTCTGGCAAGCTGCTGCTGGTATGCTGCGAGCTGAATTGCAGCTTTCTCTCTTCCTTCTTCTAGAAGATCCAGATCTCAGGCTAAGAGTACATCATTAGTCCCGTTCTCTACTCCTTGGGTTCTGATCCCTGGGATGCCGACTTCTAGCGGAATGACAACTTCTGTGCCATAAGCCATGGTAAAGGGGGATTCCCCTGTTGATCTTCTCGGCGTAGTCCGATATGCCCAGAGTACACTGGGCAACTCATCCACCCACTTTCCTTTTGCTGCCTGTAGCCTCTTCTTTATCCCATCCAAGATAACTTTGTTGGATGCTTCTGCTTGTCCATTGCTTTGGGGAAAGCTTGGGGTTGAAAAATAATTCTTGATTTTGAACTTTGCACAGAAGTTCTTGATTAGCTTACTGTCAAATTGTGTTCCATTGTCTGCAACTATTGCTCTTGGAATCCCAAATCGGGTGATGATGTTCTTTCATATGAAGCTCTTCACATCCACATCTCGAATCTTGGCAAGGGTTCAGCTTCTATCCACTTGGTGAAGTAGTCTGTTGCCACCAGCAGGTACTTCCTTTGTCCAGTTGCTTGGGGGAGTTGTCCAACGAGATCCATGCCCCATTGGGCAAACGGCCAAGGACTGGATACTGGGTTTAGGTCTGCTGCTGGTTGGTGTATCAGAGGTGCAAACCTTTGGCACTTTTCACACTTCTTCACATAGGCTTCTACATCTTTCTGCATGTAGGGCCACCAATACCCCTGGGTAATGGCCCTATGGGCAAGTGATCTGCCCCCAACGTGGCTTCCACATATTCCTTCATGTATTTCGTATAAAAAATCTTCAATTTGTGAAGGATGTACACACCTCAAAAGAGGTCCAGTGAAGGATCTTCTGTAGAGATGTCCCTCTGCTGTCAGACTGAATCTTGCTGACTTCAATCTGATCTTGTGTGCCTCTTTGTGATCATTTGGCAGTTTTCCTTCTTTTAGGAATGCTGCTATTGCATCCATCCAGCTTGGTCCCATATCCACACACATTTCTTCACGCTCTGTGGTCAGTGGTTCGATGCTCGGGCCTGACAAGTAGTCAATCATTATCGTCCTTGCTTTTCCAGGTTGTACTGCACTAGCCAGGTTGGCCAGTGCATCAGCGTGACTGTTATCATCTCGGCTAACCTGATGTAGTCGGCAGTTTTGAAACAAGGCCACCAACCTGTTGACCTCCTTTGCGTAGGCCAACATCCTTTCATCTCGGGCTGCAAACTCTCCCGTTGTCTGGTTGACTATAAGATGGGAGTCACAAAAGACTATTACCTCATCTGCTTCTACTTATGAACTTGTTCAGGGCTACAGCCCTTTCAGTCAGCATTTGCACCTGTTTTGCCGACGTCGGGCTCTTCAACTCTAGGATGGCCTTAATCTGATCTGAGCTAGCCTCAATGCCCTTTCTGGTCACCAGGTATCCCAAGAACTTACCAGATCCAACTCCAAATGACACTTCGATGCATTGAGTCGGAGCCGATATGTTTTAAGGATGTCAAAGACTGCTTTCAGGTCGGCCAAATGACCTTCAGGTTCCTTGGCCTTTACGACCATGTCATCGATGTAAACTTCCACCGTTCCGCCAATCAGGTGTTTGAACATCTTGGTTACCAATCTTTGGTAAGTTGCTCCTGCGTTTTTCAACCCAAAAGGCATCACTCTGTAGCAATACAACCCTTTTGGGGTGATAAACGCAGTCTTCTCTTCATCTGGGGGGTACATGGCTATCTGATGGTACCCCCTGTAGTAGCATCCAGGAAGCTCATCCTTCCATGCCCTGAAGTGGCGTCTACCAGTTGGTCAATCTTGGGTAGAGGAAAACTGTCTTTGGGACAGGCCTTGTTCAGGTTGGTAAAGTCCATGCAGACCCTCCATTTACCATTCTTTTTCTTTACCACCACTGTATTTGATAGCCATATCGGGTAATTTACCTCTAGAATGGCCATGGCCTCTAGAAGTCTGTCTACTTCCTCTTTCACTGCTTCGACGTGCATCAACGTGGGTCTTCTTGCTCGTTGGATTACAGGTTTGGCTGACCTGTCAACGTTCAGTTTATGGCAAGTGACCTCGGGGTCAATGCCAGGCATTTCGTAAGGCGTCCAAGCAAACACCTCAATATTTGCTCTCAAGAAAGCTTCCAACTATCTTTCCTCTTCTTCGACTAAGCCCGAACCTAGAAGAAAGAAGCGTTCTTCATCTCCCTCCTGGACGAGGATTTTCTTCAGTGCTTCTTCACTCTTCTCGGCTGGCTCCTTGCTGACATCCTCTAGGACTTCCACGTCCTCCTCTACGATCTCTGCCTTCTCTGGTTCTCGTATGCTGCAGGTGGATTTCATTGCTGTCATGGAGCAATTCTTTGCCTGCAGTTGATCTCCTCTGACCTCCTCTATCCCATGCTCTGTTGGGAACCGCAACAGTTGATGCAATGTTGAGGAAACAGCCCCTATTGCATGCAACCATGGCCTTCCCAAGATAATATTGTAAGGGGAGGGTGTGTCGATTATGGTGAACTCTGTTTTTATCGTCTTCGTGCCAGCCTGCACATCTAAGTTTACTACTCCCAGTGGCCATGTCGGCGTTCCATTGAACCCGACCATTGGGCCATTAGATTGTTCCATATCGTCTGGGTGAAGGCCAAGCTCCTTGTAACATCTGACATACATGATGTCACAAGAGCTGCCTTGGTCAATGAGAATGCGCTTCACTTGGCACTCCCCAACCTGGAGGGATACTACCAAGGCATCGTTGTGCGGATATTGAACCATCTCCAGGTCGACTTCAGTAAAGGACACTACTGGTCCCTGGTACTCCTCAGCCCGAGGTCTTTTCTTCCTTACTTGGTACACAAGCTGCAAGTGCCTCACCTTTTGGGTCTCCCCTCGTATTTCGTTTTCGTTGACCTTCGAGTGAATTACATAAATTACCCAAGGTCTGCCTACCTACGGCTGCTGTGCTGGGGGAGGTGGAGCTACCGGTGCCTGAGGCAGTCTTGCCTGCTCTTCCCTTGTCCTGGCCTCATTTACAAGGTCCCTCAAATGGCCTTGTCTTACCAAGTCTTCCAGGTGCGCCTTCAGGGCTCTGCAACCCTAGCTCATATGTCCATCTTCGTTATGGTAAGCACAATGCTTACCAAGGCTTCGTCCCATAAACTCTCCTGGTACCCTTGCTGGTGCTCTGAAATAGGGTTGGGTTTGGATTTTATCCAGGACTTTGTGAATGGGGATTCGGAACACAGTTGTGACTGCCTGTGCAGCCCTTAGTCCTATCTCCTACTTGTTAGATCCGTTGTTACCTCGGCCTCGCTTCGGCGAGCCGTTTCCTTTTTCTTGTTTTATCGCCGTGGTTCCTGGCGTGTCCTCCTCGGCTCTGGCATATTTTTCGATTCTGGCCATGAGCTCCTCCGTGCTTTTTGGCAACGTCTTTGCCAGTGATTTTCGGAGTAGGCAGCTATCTTTCAGGCCATTTTTAAATGACACGACGGCCACTTTTTGGTTGCACTCTGGTATTCGGTTGAACACCTCGTAATACCTCTTGGCGTAAGCCCTCAGGCTTTCGTCCTCGCCAATCTTCAGAGCCATTAGGGCGTCTACCCTCAAGGGCTGTAGTTTGTTTGTCACGAACCTGGCCACAAACATCTCGGCTAGGCCTTCCCAAGTTTTCACACTTCCTTTCAGCAATTTGTGAAACCAATCCGATGCAATCTCCCCGAATGATGAAGGGAACACTTTGCAGACCAACGGCTCGTTTCCAGTGTACAATGCCATCGAGTTCAGGTATAATCCGACGTGAAAGTTGGGGTCCGACTACCCATCGTATATCTGGAACCTTGGCATACTGAATCTCTTCGGGGCCTCAACTTTGTCTAACTCTACCGAGAATGGTGTTCTCGGTTTAACAGGGGAAGTTACCTCGGTATGCTCTTGCTTCCTCTTGAGGTAATCTCTCAAGTCCTCTTTGGTCCGACCAGGAGCTCGGCTATCTCTTGACTTCAGTCTTTTCGGCGCACTGCTCTCAGCTTCGTTGTGAGCCCTTTTCGACCTTTCTCCATGAGTTGTGTCGAAGCACAGCTCCTACCTTTGAACATGTTGATGTTCTCTAAGGTCTGCTTCCTTGGTGCGATGTGTCCTTCGAAATTCTTACCTTCTCGACTCTCCTCACCCGACCTCCTTTGAAGGCCGGTGAGAGTGTTTTTCTCTCATGGTGTGCGGGGGGGATATAGGGATTGTTTTCTGCCCTCCCTTTTGGGCATTGGCCGTTGGAATTGGCGTGTCCTGCAGCGGGAATGGTGGCTACATGACGTTGTTTTGCATCATGAAATTGACGACACTGCCAACTCAGTATTCAACTGGAGAGCACTGATGGAATAGATGGCGCCGGAACAACCTGTAATAGAAATAAAAGATTCCGGCGGTGGTTCCTCCACCCGGGGGCACTCCGATGATTAAGTCAGTAATCAAATATCTCAAAGATAATCAATAGTGCTCAACTCACTATTCTGAGTATAAATTGCGTACCTTAAACCCATGGGGGTGCCTCTCTTTTATAGCTAACACAAACTAAGTCCCAATAGAAGCCTAGCTTTAATGGACTTTAGTTCAGTGCTTATCCCAGACTCTCCAATGGATAAAGATAAACTCCCTTAAGAGCTTTATCCTTATCTAAGATGTGATCCTTCTTCATTCTAGGACTCTTGTCCCTTATCCGCTTATCCCGGATTCCGGTATCTTCACAGATAACCTCGGCCTAGCCGAGATCATCTCGGCATCATAACCAGGACACGTGGCACCTCGGCTAACACGTTAGCGTCACCTTAACCACATGTTGGTACTCAGAAAATATATCCCCACAACGGGGTATTGAAAAGGAGTAAAGAAATCATTACCTCTTGAAGCGAAGATGAGACAACCTAAAAATCACCGGCAACGAAACGACGATCCGCTCAAATTAAATAGAAGCCCTTGCCAAGCTCTTCGTTTTACTCCAAAGCACTATGGTAGTGAAATCAATGGATTAGGGTGTATGGGATGGTTTTAAGCAAGAACTAGAGAGAGAAAAAAGAAATTAGGTTTAGAAATATTTTAGAGAGAGAAGATGAAAAAGTGACAAAAAAACCTTTTTTCCCGATCTGATATACGTACAGACTGCACAAGCGATCATAACACCACTCGAGCATCAAACACAAAAAAATGAGACCGCTCGAGCGACCAAACACAGCTTGAGCGCACAATGACCTCTTCTAAGAAATGTTGTAGGCTGCAAAAGAACGCTCGAGCGCAGGAAATATCGCTCGAGGAAACCTAAAGAAAAACAGACATGATTGCCTTTAAAAAACTATCAACTTGTTCACAACAAGACCAACAACTCCAAACTCAACAATAACAAGACAAGGAGTATAGACAACGATAAAGAGTGATCGCAGATCTAAGAATATGAAAGGGTCAGGTCTAACCCAAGCCATTATAAGCCGATTACGCTGAATCATTTGTGGTTTGACTGATTCGTTGGTTTAGCCGCAATTTTAGTTGTTTTTATCAAAATATATTGATTAGATTTATTTGATTCGAAATAAACTAAAGATTGATCTAATTAATTATTGAACGACTAAGATTGGTCGATTAGAAATAAATGTTCCACCCAAACAATTATTAACTTTTTTTTTTATAATCACATATCCGGAAAGAGAGAGGAACATAACATAAGGTGCCACGCTTTACCAGCTCAATACAAAGAGAAATAGACCTCTTTTTACCCTTTACTAGGTGCAAACCGAAAGGGATGAGGAACTTCTGTTAAGGCACCACGCTTTACTGACTTCACCCTGAGGGAAACGGACCCGCAAACAATAACACAATAATAGCATAACATGCTAAACTACATAATATTGTACAAGTGTAATACATACACATCATCTACTCAACAATAACAATGCCATCCTCCACTGATGACCAAGGACCAAAACTTCTAAAAAGACAAATAGATACGCGACTGATACAAGAAAAATCTATAACTAATTCCACCTTTTCAAATCAACCATTTCTCATTTCAATTCATAAAAGAGTTACACATACCATTTTTTTTTTCCAAAACCAAATCCGTTGTTTCGAAACCATCAATTATGTCTACCCTTACCAAAACCTTCACATTTTTTTTCTTAAACCAATCCAGTTCATAAAATACAGCTACAATACAAAGTTAATCAAAACCACTACTAATCCAATTAAGTTTCATTTTAATAACTAAACCGCTATTCCAATTCTTTAACACATAACTCGATTATTACACTTCTTCACCCCTTTAGGATTAATTAAGCCCATAATGATAAATTAGGATTTTTTCCCACTCTCAACATGAACATGCCCAACTACCTCTCAATTAACTGAAACACCCATAGCTCATCCAATTCTAACTCCCAAAATCCAAACCGCAAACCTTTATCATACTTTTTTTAAAATTTCTTAACAAAATTGTTTTAAATGCTATAAAGACTACCACATGTAAATCTATAACGAGGTATTGAAAAGGAGTAAAGAAATCCTTACCTCTTGAAGCGAAGATGAGACAACCTAAAAATCATCGACAACGAAACGACGATCCGCTCAAATTAAATAGAAGTCCTTGCCGAGCTTTTCATTTTACTCCAAATCACTATGGTAGTGAAATCAATGGATTAGGGTGTATGGGATGGTTTTAAGCAAGAACTAGAGAGAGAAAGAAGAAATTAGATTTAGAAATATTTTAGAGAGAGAGAGAGAGAAGATGAAAAAGTGACAAAAAAACCTTTTTTCCCGATCTGATATATGTACAGACTGCACAAGCGATCATAACACCACTCGAGCGTCAAACACAAATAAATGAGACCGCTTGAGCGACCAAACGCAGCTCGAGCGCACAATGACCTCTTCCAAGAAGTTTTGTAGACTGCAAAAGGACGCTCGAGCGCAGGATATATCGCTCGAGGAAACCTGAAGAAAAACAAACATGATTGCCTTTAAAAAACTATCAACTTGTTCACAACACGACCAACAACTCCAAACTCAACAACAACAAGACAAGGAGTATAGATAACGATAAAGAGTGATCGCGAATCTAAGAATATGAAAGGGTCAGGTCTCACCCAAGCCGTTATAAGCCGATTAGGCTGAATCATTTTTGGTTTGACTGATTCATTGGTTTAGCCACGATTTTAGTTGTTTTTATCAAAATATATTGATTAGATTTGTTTGATTCGAAATAAACTAAAGATTGATCTGATTAATTATTGAACGACTAAGATTGGTCTATTAGAAATAAATGTCCCACCCAAACAATTGTTAACTTTTATTTTATAATCACATATCGAGAAAAAAAGAAAAAAGTGAGTTGTTTCACTTATATAAAGTAAATTTTATGCTCTCATTTAATATTGTAGTGTTGTGCATATTTCAGTTCAAGACAATTTAAATTTTAAAATTAAAATAACATTTAAAAGTTTTAATTAATTAATTTTTGTATAAGTTAGTTGATCTTTTAACTTAGTTGATTAGGTTGAACCATTTTTGGTTTGACTGATTCGCTGGTTTAACCGAGATCTTAGTAGTTTTATCAAAATATATTGGTTAGATTGTTTGATTCGAAAATAAAAATAAAATCAAAGATTAAAAAATTGATATTGTTTCATTTGACATAAATTTCTTGCCCGAACGATTGTTAATTTTTATTTTATACAATTCCATATCGGAAAAAGAAGGAAAAAGTGAGTTGTTTCACTTTTATAAAGTAAACTTATACTTCTATTTAATATTGTAGTGGTGTGCATATTTCAGTTAAAGATAATTTAAATTTTAAAATAAAATAAAATTTAAAAGTTTTAATTAATTAATTTTTGTGTAAGTTGGTTGATTTTTTTTTTACCTATTTTAACAATTTTATCAACATATATATTATTTTATTTCTAAAATGTATGTTTAAGTTTTATGACAAACTTTAACATAGAATAAATTAAAACTAAAAAATTTTTAAAACGAATTTTATTTTTATTTTATCATAAATATAATTTTTTTAAATTTATTCTATTTTTTTTTATCTTTACCAATTAAATTATGACATCTATTTCTTATTGTAAACTTCAAATATACCATTAATGACATAACAACTGGAATATATATTCTAATAAATGGTTAAAATTTATTTCATTCTAAATTATTTTTCTATACTTTTTAAATAAATTTTATGCTATTATTTAATTTTAAAATTAGTTTTAATTATTTATTTAGCATGTGCATTGCACATGCTGCTATGCTAGTATATATTATATAAGCAAAAAGGGGTTTCTAATGAGAAGCCTCCCAAGAGCTCTAAACTCTCATTCTAAAATTATTGATTTTTCAATTTATAAAATAAATTTTTAAAAAAACTATTGGTTGATTTATGAATTTCAAATGAAAAGATAACAAAAATATTTCATAATCTCTCCATCTTAATCTCTCTCACCGATTTTCAAAAGAAAATATTAAAACTTGGCTTCCTTCTCTCTCCCCAAAAAATTCAGATAATATTTTTCATGAGAGTTGTGAGTATCTATCTATATCTTATATATTATATTATAACATTAAAAAAAATCAGATATACAAACAGATAAAATTAATAAATTAGATATCTATTTATTCAGTTAAAATCTTTCTTTTGCCTCTTAATATCCAATTTTAAATTTTAAAAAACTTTAAAGTCTATCTAAACAAATTTAATTTAAAAATATCTCCCACTATCATATTTTAAATCAATAAAACTCACATGTCTATTACATATCTGACTTACATCATAACTTACCTAAATAATAATAATTAAAAACAAATAGAAATCACAGATAAATTAAATTTAAAAAAAAAATAGAAACCCACAACTCCATCTTAGATAAATGGGAAAATTAGTCTAAGTTCTCTTTCCTATTTTTAGTAATGAAAGAGATCCACAATATTATTTATGATGTCTAAGGTCCCTCAATCCCATACTCATATATCACAAAGAAATTTGACTATCTCAAATCAAACTTCATTTCTCTCTCTCTCTCTACTTCGATATTGTTTAAACCCTAGCTCTCACCAATCTTCTTCTTCTCTCTCTACAAAGAAGGCAAACAACGGTCGATATCGTCGTCGTCGACATCTCAATAGCGAAGAAGAAGACGATGACGACGATGTTTATGGCTATGGCGGCACTGTTAGTTTTGCTGATGATCTCTACCTTCCATGTCGATTCGGTTTTGAGAGGGCGAGATAGGAGGTTACGTTGTCCATACAAATAATAATGATCACCATCGGAGTTCTTCAAGATCAAGCTATTATACAATAATTGTCTATAGTCACCAATCCTATCGTAGTACTAGTACTAGTATACCAAGAACATCTCATCAGAAACTCAATTCATCATCATCAACATCGGCTGATTCTAAATCCGAACGAACAACGATTACGATTGTGTTCTTTACTGTTCTGTTTATTGTTGTCATGATATTTGTCTTCGAGTGCTTGCAGTCGTAGGCAAAATAAGGATTTTGTGCTCATGGTTTAGGTTCTTCATTAATTGATTTCTCTTTGCACAAAAACACATTTTAATGTATATATATATATATTGGTTGCTTTTGTTGCTTATTCACTCATATTTGTGATGAAGCTCTAGTTTGGCCAGTGAAAATCATTGTGCTAAAATTTTTTTAGTTTGGTTAAAACAATTTTCTCTTGTTTAAAATCGTGAACAAACACAAAGAAATTTGCGAATAAAGCCAGAAATTCTCTAGGTTGATCCAGAGAAATTCTCTGGTTTGGACTACTTTGATTAATTAGACTACAGAGCCAAAATTGTTTTCACATATGACCGAGCGATGGAGATTTAAGCTTTTCATGGCGACGATCTTAGTGATTCTACTCGTGTTTCTTCAGAGCCTGAGTCTCAATTTCTCGCTTACTCCGAATGTCTCTTTGTTCTCTAATTTGAAGAGTTTAATAATAAGCTTGATTGAATACGCAAGGTTGGCCTTGTTGAAGTTTCGAGACAGTGTAGTGAGAGATCCATTCGGTGCTCTCTTGGACTGGAATGGTCTTCTCTCTCTGCTTTGAACTGAATTTTCTCTCGAACTAGAATGATCTTCTCTCTCTGGTTTGAACTGAATTTCTCTAGGTTGGTCTAAAGAAATTCTTTGGTTTGAACTGAAATTTCTCTAGGTTCGTCCAGAAAAATTTTCTGGTTTAAACTGAATTTTCTCAAGTTTGAACTAAAATTTCTTTGGGTTGGTCCAGAGAAATTCTCTAATTTGAATTGAAATTTCTTCGGATTGATTTGAGGGACCTTAGACATTATGAAAATATTAGATGTCATTTATGCCATAAAATCTTAACACCAGGGACCCTAAAAAAAAAATCCCCTAAATAAATTGAAAAATAAAAATAGAAACCACACAAAAATAAAAAAAGATAAAAATTTAGATATGGATCTCAAAAAGAATTTGAATTATGATTTAGTAATATAATTATATATAATTATATATATTTTTTTGATGTATATGTATCAAAATTTTAAACACTTAAGTTTTATTTAAAGAATAATATGATTAGTCATTCCAACTCCTACACTTCGCACGCACTGGCGGAGGAGCTGACGGATTGGGCTGGGCGAAGTCTAAATTGTTGGAGATAACATCCTACCATTCCATAAATTTATTATTATTTTTTTAATTTTATTTTTTTCCCTGTGTAATTCTCTTTCTTTGCTGTTGATTTGGTTTTGGTTTCGAATTTAGTGAAATTTATGTGTTTGTTTATAGATTTGTATGGCGAAGAAGAATTATTGGTGATGATGGTTGCAATCGAAATTTCTATGCCTGTTCTGTGCCAAGGATTTTGATCGGATTTCGTTTTTTTCAATGAAGACCATAAAATTGAAGTAAAAAAAATGGGCAACGAATTTTTATATTTTTTTATTGTCCTTTTATTTTATAGAAAATGTGAACATTTATTGGGAATTTAAAATTTTATTATAACTTTAGATTTTTGTATAACTAAGTAAATTTAAAACTTTTAAATATCATTGAAGTTAAAAAAAATGGGTAACAAATTTTTTTATTTTTTATTATCATTTTATTTTATAGAAAATGTGAAAATTTATTGGGAATTTAAGATCTTACTATAATATTAGATTTTTATATAATTAGGTAAATTTAAAACTTTTAAATACCATTATGTTCTTTATTTTTAGGCTCTTTTTATCCCATTATACCATTACTGCTATTTGTTAGTTTGTTAATTATAATTAAATTAATTGAAAATGAAATCTTAGTGTAACTTTTCATATATATTATAGTTAATTTGTTACCGCTATAGTTGTATATAATAGCATAATATATAGGGATATTCTCTAAATATAATTTCTTATTTTTTTATGTGATTAAAATAGTCCATCTTAAATAATATATAGAGGAGTTAGATGACTTCTTTTATTCCCAAAAAACCCAATCGTTTTTTTTTTTTTTTTTTTTTTTTTTTTTGCTTTTTAATTTTTTAGATTGGAACATCAGTTGTTTATGTCCACAAAACAAAACTGATAAACACATATCTAAAAACTACATTTTTTTTTCTTTTTCTTTTTTTTTATGGTAGGTCGTTGAACATACCAAAAATAAACACTAAACTACACCAAATTCTTTTAGAATAATGACAAGTCCAGGTATCAATCCACAGGGACAATTGTGAAATTAAACTAATTTAATTGATAAATTCCTAAATTAATTTTGATGAAAAGAATGATTGATCATAACCTAATTTAATAACGAATAAATTAAACTAAATAATTAAATGATCAATTATAACTGAAAGTGGATTTACTGAATTGGGGGAAAACCTAGGGCAAAGAGTCCACCACTAGTCACGTAATTAGGGTTTCCAATTGAAATCAATTATGTTATGGTTCGAACGGAATAATGCTTTGCAACTACAAGTTCAAAGCATTTAACAAGAAAATCATCACGTTCAATATACGAGCACGAGCCATCTCAAGTAGTATGAATCGTTCACTCTAAACTAGGGTAGTGACACGACTCGTCCCTCGTAGTATAATTCGTCTCATACCTTGAATGTGAAAGAATAGAAAACTCTTGTATGGAAAACATTCAACAATCACAGAAAGCTGAATACTTGAAAAAATAATGGAAAGTGTATATATAAAACTTCTAAAACACCATACAATTGTTCAAACCTTTACATAATTGAAAATCAAAAAGAAAAACTAATTACATGGCTAGGGTTTCATTAAAACCCTAGAAAAGGAGACTAGCCACTCATGGAGGAGTGGAAGGAGGTAGATAGAGAAGAAGTCACCATGGGAGACATGCTTGAAGCTTCAAGTTCCTTTTCTTTTCAAAACCTAGCCTCCCTTTCTTGACAAAACAACTTCAGAACCCTAATCTAGCCATTTTCTTGCCTATTTATACCTCTGGTGTCTTTCCAAACAGGTTTAAAACATCTGGCACGTTTTCCCAGAAAAAGTCAACGCACGTGCGGGAAAGTCAACTCTCTTCAAATTCTGTCTTTTTGCCCATTTTATGCTTCGACTATATACAACCTGATTGTCATTCAACACACATAAAGTATACATTTTGACAAGCAAGTGAAGTTAAGAGATCCTAATTAACGGCCTCAATAATGTACAATTCGGCCTTAATCACATCCCCCAACTTACAACTTGCTAGTCCTCAAGCAAGTAATAAAAATAAAATAAAATAAAACAAAATCTAGCTATTTCCTCTTTCGTGGGAAAATGGTTGCATTTAGCATATGCAACAAGCCTTTAAACCATAAAGTTACCCTAAGTGGACGAGTAAAGTCTCGTGAGGGTTTCCAGAAATGATACCCACAAACATTTTTCATATTCATATACGCCCAACAATTAACTACACTACTCCACCTAACAATCAACTTATGTGCCACTACAGTGTGATATTAAAACATAATGAGTCATTAAAGGCACAGTGGACAAGCATGAAGGAACCTACTGAGTCAAAACCACAATTCAGTTAACACAAAAGTAAAGTCCCCTGTACTTGTGCATGCTAGTAGACAAATCACCAGTACCCTTGGTGTAAAGTGCAATCTCTATATTAGTTAACTGTCCACTATAATAACCCAGTGTAACTCATAATAACACCCAACATATACAGAAAAACTAACCTGTTGCAGCCAAGATTCTCAAATTTTTTTTTTTTTTTTTAACTGTGCAATGTCCTGATCCATTAAGCTTTCTAATCAACCCATGTAGTAAGTATTGGGCCAATGACTCCCAAACCAGATGGTTTTCGGGCACTAGGTGTAGAGACACCCATACGGGCTTAATAACTCGAGTTGAAAAGGCTACGAATCCGAACAAGTCATTCTCCTTATTTTTTTCTTAATTGTGCAATGTCTAAGTTCCTTAAGTTTTCTAATTAACCCATGTAGCAAGTGTTGGGCCACTGACTCCCAAACCAGACAGTTTTAGGGCACTAGGTGTAAAGACACACCTACGGGCTTAATAACTCGAGTTAAAAAGGCTACGAACCCAAATAAGTCAAATGTTTTTTCTTCTTTTTTTTTTTTTTTCAGAATCTTGGCTTCTCATTTATTCTTTCCTGCAACCCTAGCTATTATCAATGATGTACACCAGGGATTATAATAAAGAGGTCACCGCTATGAGAGTGTGTTCATGTGAATTAAGGCATACTTATGACAAGTGTACTAATACCACAAGTACAAATGACTCCCCTAGTGCACACATCACATGCAAGTATCTACCCAATAAATCCTTTTCATACAAGTCTACTATGCTCCCCAATTAACATATACAAATATCATCACCCTACTAGCAACAAGTCACATCAAGTGAAGTAATGCAATTAAGTGAAATAGGTATAAGCATGAATGATTGAGCCAAATAGAAATGCACAAAAGAAAATACAACCCTCATCCCCCAACTTGAATATGACATTGTCCTCAATGGAAAAGTAAAGAAAAATGAGAGAAGATTATCAGAGATTGTAGGTGCACATCCAGGTAAGCATATAGTACACACACACACTTCACTTTTTTTTTTTCTTTTTTTTTTTTTTTTTGAGAAGAAGAAATAACTAAAAAAGAAATAAAAATAAAAATAAAAGAGATAAAGCTATATACAGTGGGTACTACGGAGAATCCGGTGGCGGTGGCGGCGGGAAATGCTGGGCAAACAAGGCGTGCATCAAAGATCGCGTCTCAAAGGCTTCATCCTAAACTCGTTGCTGGATGTCGAGTTGACAGGCGTATAGCTGGTCGAAGGCCGCCTGAGAATAGTCTTGATGCGCTTGAAAATCCGTGCGCAACTCCATGAGACTGGTGGTGATCACGAAGAGTACTGTGGACCTGATCCACAGAGTGCTGAAGCTGTAAGTACTCCTCGCGAGTCATGTAGAGTGGGTCCCCTTGGAAAGGCACGGAGGGAACAAGATAAGGTGGGTGGTCATGTACGGGGTCCAGGGCCTTATCAACTGGGGCACCAACCTGCTGCGGGATGCGAGATATGCTATGCTACCATTCCTGTTGGTCGAAAGTTGGATACGCTCTATCAATCTCCTTATCTGAAGCAATGGGGAGGCCGTTCAGCTCAAAGACAAGTGTTAACAAATTAGCAAATGGCAGTGGACAAGTTAGGTTCTGCATAAGTTGAGGCCGAATTGCCTCTCGGAGAAATTTTCGTACATGTATCCAGATGATATGCGCAAGCGAGACTTGATAGCCATGCTGATAACTGTGTAAAACCCGAACAAACTCCAACCGGCGCTCAACTCTATGCCCAAGTGGAAGGGCATTCTTATGGACCACGGAATCAATGAATAGCAAGCGGCTAGGCAGCTTACTCCGCCGCAAGCATGTGAAACTGGTGTCACCGTGAGCCCTGGGAAGTATTGCTAGATGAGGCTATGTATGGGTTGTTGACCCTCAACTTCCGGGAAGGGCTGGTATTCTAGCTTGGCGAGAAACCCTAACGCGGTGGCAATCATGGATGTGGTGATGTGGACGATATAACCATCAATGGTAGATAGGAGTCCATCTTCGGTGAGTGATTCATACAGGTTCTGGTAGAAGAGTCATACCAGATGAGAATAAGTGGGCGTTGTCACAGTGCAAATGCCCAAATGTTGCCGGAGTTGGAGCTGCTCAACGGCGCAAGAAGTGTCCGGGTCATGCTGAAAATATGAAATGTTGAACTGCGTGAGCTTGTGAAGCAGGCGTGAAGCCCACTCCGGCCGTGGCAAGTCACCTGGTGGTGGTGGTGAGGATGGTGGTGACGGTGGCGATGGTGGCGCCGAAGAGGTGGAACCTCTGGCCTTCTTGGAGGCCCGAGCGGAAATACGTCGACTCATGTCCTGCACACACCAAAAGCAAATAGACACAAACCCGTGGAACCAATCATGAGAATAAAGCAAAATATGAAAGCACAAGTTTGCCCACCAATAAACCACATGCAATTCTCAGTTGTGGGTTTCTATATTATATATATATATATATATATATATAAACTAAAAGAAATAAACTAAATAATGACTAAATAATTAATGACTAAATAACTAATGACTAACTAATTAAACTAACAGAACTAAACTATTCAAACAACCTAAACTATCAAGTAGAGAATGAATTAAGAAAATAAAATAACAGAAACTAAAATAAAATAAACTATAAATGAAACTATAGAATAAAATAAACTAAACTAAACTATAAAATAACTAAATAAACTAAGCTATAGAATAAAATAAACTAAACTAAACCCTTTATTTTATTTTATTTTATTTTATTTTATTTTTTATTAACTAATGACTGAATAATTAAACTAACAGAACTAAACTATTTAAATAACCTAAACTAGCAAAGAATTAATTAGTAATAAAAAAAATGGAACAACTAAATAAATAAAATAAAATACAATAAAATAAATAAACAACTAAACAGTTTTTTTTTTTTTTTTGGTGTGCTTGGCCACACGTGCAGTGGTCGTCTTCTCCATGCGATTTTTTTTTTCTTTTTTTTAAATGAACCATAGATGAACAACATAAAAATTTTGTATATATCCCCTCCTACACCCACAAATCTACACAAAAAGGAAAATTTACTTTGAAAAAGTGGAGAAAGTGAGAAGAAGAATGGAGATTCACCGGAAAAAATGGTGGTTGCCGAAGATTCGTCAGACGGAGAGGAAATAATGATGTCGACGGTGAGATGGTGGTGGTGAGGAAGAAGGAAGAAGAAGAAGAAGGAAAGGGAAGAAAAAGGAAGAAGAAGAAAATGGTGATTGTGGGTTTGTGGTGATTGTGGGTTTGTGGGGTTATGAGAGACAGAGAGAGAGATATATAGAGATAATGAGAGGTAGAGGGAGAGTTTGTGAGTGATTGTGAGAGGAGTGGATAGGGTTTTGATGAGATCAAGTTTTCCAATTTTTTTTTTCAACATCGAAAATAAATAAATAAATAAATAAATAAAAATTTACAATGTTTTTTTTTTTTTTTACAAAAATCGCCGCACGTGCGGGAGTGTACGCTGCACGTGCGGATGCACACCCCGCACGCCCCCGCGCACCTGCTTTTTAAGCAGTACGCAATTTAAAGATTGAAAATTTTCCCGCACGTGCGGGGATTTTTTATTTTTTATTTTGGAAAGAACGACGTTCTGCACGTGTGGGGCCCCAGGCCGCAAGTGCAGTGGTATTCCGCACCATTTCCGCCGCACCTGCTTTTAAAGCAGTGTGCACAAGTTGGTGAAGTGATCTTGCGCCGCACGTGCGCTTGTGGTGTCGCATGTGTGGGAATTTTTTTTTTTTTTTTCAACCCAACTTGAACCTTAAATTTACAGCGAAAATAAGAATATTTATGAACATAAATAAATGGTTCAATAAATGTATAATCTTCACGCGAAAACCACAGGTACTACTTTTCTCCCTAACTGTGTTTGTAACTTTCCCTATTCTTCAACAGGGTGACAGACTAGGTTGATTCGGTATCCAGAATCGAGGCGCATAAAGCTACCTCAACCTATGGGGCTGCCATACAGAGTTCAAGCCGGGGTAGTTTTGAAGCAATCTCTATACCCCTGGGTATTTAAACCAGACTCTAGTCTTGGAAATTTCAAACCTTTGTGTTCTAGGCTTTGCCATTCGAACTCTAATTTCCACCGTCTCAGTTAGTCTCCTAGGAACTCACTACAAACACGGTTAGGTGGCTATACCAGACCGTCAGATGCCGTTCGGGCACGACTAACACCAAAGGAATTACACCTTTAAAGGATTTAAAGTCTCCTAGACGCAAATAAAGCACAACAAACAAAGAAAACAAAATAGAATAGAAGGGAAAGAAAATAGACAAAGAAATCAATCTATCAATCATAGTAAAATGGGTCCATCAAAGCAATTGACTCAATCATATCCCCATTATCAATCCCCTCTATATATGGCTTCAGTCTTTGGCCATTCACTTTGAAAGTATGGCCAGTTTTTGGATCTTGCACCTCAACGGTGCCATAAATAAATGCCTCAACAACCACAAAGGGGCCATCCCATCTTGATCTTAGCTTACCCGGAAAGAGTCTCAATTTTGAATTAAAAAGCCACAACTTTTGGCCGGGTTCAAAGGATTTTCTATTAATGTACCTGTCATGGTATTCTTTAGTCTGAGCTTTAAAAACTCTCGAACTCTCATAAGCATCATTCCGGATTTCCTCCAACTCATTGAGTTACAATTTCCGGTTGAGCCTAGCCGCGGCCATATCGAAGTTAAACTTCTTTACGGCCCACAATGCTCGATGCTCAAGTTCAACCGGGAGATGGTAAGCTTTGCCAAACACTGCCTTATATGGTGACATCCCAATGGGTGTCTTATAAGCAGTGCGGTAGGCCCATAATGCATCAATCAACTGTTGTGACCAAACTTTCCTATCTGGCCTCACCGTTTTCTCTATTATATGCTTTACCTCTCTATTTGAGACTTCTACTTGGCCACTAGTTAGAGGATGGTAAGGAGTGCCAACTTTATGAGTAATAGAGTATTTCTTGACTACCGACTCAAAGAACCGGTTACAAAAATGCGTACCCTGATCACTTATTATGGCTCTAGGAAACCCAAAACGACTAAAGATGTTTTCATGCAAGAATTTGATTACAACTCTATGATTGTTTGTTCGGGTAGCTATCGCCTCCATCCACATAGACACATAATCGACTGCCAAGAGAATATACTCAAACCCGAATGACGACAGGAAAGGTCCCATAAAATCAATCCCCCAAACATCAAATATCTCTACTACAAGAATAGGGGACATTGGCATCATGTCACGCTGAGATATCGAACCCATTTGTTGACAGCGCAAACAAGTTTTACAAAATTGATGGGTATCTTTAAAAATTGTGGGCCAATAAAACCCACTCTGTAAAATCTTGGCGGCCATTTTATGCCCACTAAAATGACCGCCACATGCAGAAGAATGACAAAATGTAAGAATGCTATGCACCTCACTCTCCGGCACACACCGTCGGATCACTTGGTCGGAGCAATATTTAAACAACTCCGAATCCTCCCAAAAGTAATACTTGACCTGCGAAAAGAATCGGTCTTTGTCTTGCTTAGACCAATTTTGCAGAATTTGCTCAATGGCCAAGTAATTCACAATATATGCAAACCACGGGGGGCTCGCTCGTGACAGCTCAAAGAGTTGTTGTTCTGGAAACGAATCATGCAAAATATGAGGGTCACTAGTATACTCGACGAGGATTCGGGAGAGGTGATCCGCCACCACATTCTCAGATCCTTTCTCATCTCGGATCTCTAGGTCAAATTCCTAAAGTAACAAAATCCATCTAATTAACCTAGGTTTGGTCTCTTCCTTTGATAGTAAATACCGCAAAGCGGCATGATCAGTAAAGACTATGACCTTGGAACCTAGGAGATAGGACCGGAATTTATCTAAGGCAAAGACCACAGCTAGCAACTCTTTCTCGGTGGTAGTATAGTTCAATTGTGCATCCAAGAGAGTGCGACTAGCATAGTATATAGCAAATGGTGCCTTATTGACCCTTTGGCCCAACACAGCCCCGACAGCATAATCGGAGGCATCACACATGATTTCAAAGGGAAGCGACCAATCTGGGGATTTCATGATTGGGGCGGTGGTCAGGGCCATTCTCAATGTTTCAAATGCCTTTAAGCATGCCTCATCAAAGATAAAAGGCGCGTCCTTAACTAGTAAACTACACAAAGGACGTGATATCTTACTAAAGTCTTTGATGAACCTACGGTAAAAACCTGCATGCCCTAAGAAAGACCTAATTTGATGCACGAAATTAGGTGGAGGAAGGCCTGCAATGAGGTCAACCTTAGCCTTGTCTACCTCTATACCTCAAGGGGACACAATGTGTCCCAACACTATACCCTCACGAACCATAAAATGGCTCTTTTCCCAACTCAAGATTAGGTTTGCCTCAGTACATCGTTCCAACACTTTAGTCAAGTTCCTAAGGCACTCCTCAAAAGACGGTCCAAACACCGAAAAATCATCCATGAAAACCTCTAAGAATTTCTCCACCATATCGGAGAAAATGGCCATTATATATCGTTGAAAAGCCGCCGGTGCATTACATAGCCCAAAGGGCATGCACCTGTAAGCAAAAGTGCCAAAAGGGTATGTGAATGTGGTATTTTCCTGGTCAGCGGGGTACACCGGGACTTGATTATACCCCGAATAGCCATCAAGAAAACAGTAGAAACCCTGCCCCGCTAACCGCTCTAGGATCTGGTCAATGAAATGTAAGGGAAAATGATCCTTCCTAGTTGAGGAATTTAGTCTCCTATAATTAATGCACACTCGCCACCTAGTAGTGGTTCGTGTGGGGACTAACTCTCCTCTCTCATTCTCAACAAAGGTGATGACCGATTTCTTGAGCACCACTTGTGTGGGACTCACCCACTTGCTATCCGAGATGGGGTATATAATACTCGCATCCAACAATTTCAATACCTCATTTTTCACCACCTCTTTCATATTAGGATTAAGTCTCCGTTGCATTTTGCGAGAAGGTTTGGTGTCCTCCTCTTGGTGTATATAATGCATGCACATGGAGGGATCTATTCCTTTCAAATCAGCCACTGACCACCTTATAGCACTCCGATGTGCCACGAGAACACTCATTAACTGACTCTTCTGCTTTGTAGTCAAGTCAGATGCAATGATGACTGGTAAAGTATCCTGGGGCCCTAAAAATGCATACTTGAGTGTGGCCGGGAGTGGCTTCAACTCAAGTGTAGGTGGTGTGACCAAAGATGGTATGGCAAGCTCTCTCGACAAAGGAGGAAGTGACTCAAACCGGGCTTTCCACGGAGGAAAATCTGGTGTAGAGGAAGCATTAAACAAGACATTCATCTCCTCAACTGACCCATCAATATCAAAATTTTCAAACCCAAATGAGCTAGACAAGCCTCTAAAGGGTCCTCTACAAGAATGGAGGGCAAAACTTCCTCCACAACCTCATCCACAACATCCACAAATAAGCACTCCTCTCTCTCATGGGGTTGTTGGGATGCTTGGAAAACATTAAGTTTCACTTGCATGTTAGCAATTGAAACTTCCATCACCCCGGTACGACAATTAATGCATGCATTGGCCGTAACCAAGAAAGGTCGACCTAAAATCACCGGGATTTGTTTCCTAGAACTGGCTACTGGTTCCATATCTAACACCAAAAAGTCATCAGGGAAGTAAAATCTATCAACCTTTACTAGCACATCCTCAATTATGCCTCGTGGCACTTTGAGGGACCGATCAGCCAACTAAAGAATAACAGTAGTGGGCTTCAACTCGCTAAGCCCAAATTCCTCGTACACAGAGTACGGCAACAAATTGACACTAGCCCCTAAATCTAATAAGGCCCTCTCAATGAAATGGTCCCCTATAATGCATGCAATGGTTGGGGCACCCGGGTCCTTAAGCTTAGGAGGTGTGTCATTCAACAAGATGGAGCTTACTTGCTCCGTGAGTAGGACCTTTTGGGACACGTGTATCCTAGATTTACGCTTTTGCGTACAAAGGTCCTTCAGAAATTTGGCATAGGAGGGTACTTGCTTAATCGCCTCCAACAGGGGGAGGTTGATTTTTACCTGTTTAAAGACCTCCATCATTACTTCCATAGATGCCGCCTTCTTATTAAAAGGGGACGGTGTATCAAGGCATTGGGGAAAGGGTGCCTTAGGCACATATGGTGCCTTGGGCTCATGTGAAGTGCTAGGGACTAAGTCATCACTCTTAAGTGTTTCCCCCTTGCCCTTGCTCTCATTGGGTGTACCACCATGGTCACCCTTCTTAGCTCTAGTTGCATCAGACACAACTGATTGAGGCTCTAACTCCTTCCCATTTCTTAAAGTAATCACTGCTTGTACCTGCTCATGGTGCTTTCCATTCCCACTCGAACTCTCTGCCCCGTATTATCCCTTAGGGTTAGCCACAGTTTGACTTGGTAATTTTCCCTCCTCTCTCCGATTCATGTTGTTAGCCATTTGACCCAATTAGGCCTCTAGCTTGGCAATAGAGTGAGTATGGGAGTAAACTACCAGTGCTAACCCCTTAAGTTCTGTGAGAACTTCTAACACCTGAGTCTCAAAGGCAGAGTTGCCCTGAGGAACAGGCGGGGGTTGTGGTTGCCGATACGGTTGTGGGGGTCTATAAGGTTGCGGTGGTTGGTAAGATGATTGGTTGGCAAAATTATTAAAATTCTGCCTTGGTGGTGGAGGATTGTAAAAAGTGCCTTGTGAAGGGGGTCTCCATGAAAAATTGGGGTGATTTCTCCATCCCGGATTGTATGTATTGGAGTAAGGATCATTACCCGGGTTGGAGAATCCTTGAGCCGCATTCACATGCTCTTGGACTAACTCCGGAAATTGTGATGCAGAAGGGCACTCACTCAAGTCATGAGCAGGGCTCGCACAAATAACACATGCCTCATGAAATTGAGGCTGATCTTGCTGGGTAGGGGCATGTCCCGTAGCTAATAATTGGTCCATTTTGTGGGACAGTGCCTCTACTTGTTGGGCTAACTCTAGGTTTTGCCCGACCTCATAAATGCCCCCTCTTTTCGGGGCTCCAACTGCTGGTTGCCGGACTTGCCGGGCTGCGGAGGCATGGTGAAGAGAATTATCACTTAGGTTCTCAAACAATTGCCATGCCTCAACATCATTTTTGGACATGAATGTCCCACCACAGGATGAGTCCACCATTTGGCGATACGGCTTAGTTAAGCCATAATAAAATGTTTGAACAAGTTGCCAATCAGGCACTTGGTGGTGGGGACACTATTGGAGAAGGTCTCGAAGTCTTTCCCACGTCTCATGGAATTGCTCGCCATCCATTTGAGCAAAGTTTGTGATGGCACGCCTAAGTTGGTTGGTTTTACCTATGGGAAAGTATTTCTCCAAGAACCGTTGTTGTAATCGGTCCCAAGTTGTGATTGAATTGGCAGGTAAGGAATTCAGCCAGTGTTTGGCTTTATCCTTTAATGAGAATGGAAACAATCGCAACATTAAGGCATCATTTGTGAAATTCTGGATCCTCACTGTCGAGCAAATTTCCAGAAATTCATTCAAATGTTTGTAAGGATCATCATGAGTTAGTCCATGGAATGATGGAAGTATTTGTATGGTGCTGGACTTAATCTCATAATGAGCAGCAGTGGTGTTGGGTAATTGGATGCATGATGGTGATGTATATGCAGTGGGTGTGAAATAATCCTTAAGGGTCCGGTTAGGCACATTCGGGACATCTGGATCTGCCATCTCTAATGGCTCAATGTATGAATATGAATACTTAAGCCTAGGAACACGGGCAGAGGCCCTAAGTCTCCTAAGAGTCCTTTCTAGTTCAAGGTCCAAACTCCACAATTCAGGGCGACAAGAACGGCGCCCGTGCATACACTACCCACACACACACAAAAAGTTCAGACTCTGTGCACTAAGTTATGAAAGCAAAATACCAAAGGGAGAAATACTCACAGCGGTTTAACGAAAACGCTTTACTCGTCTTGCGGGTGCTTGACGTGTAGACGTTGTCTCCAATCTCTAATTGAGCTTCGTCTTTCTTTTTAGCACTTTGGTGCTTTGCTTGCGAGTGTTTGCTTCTGTTTACGCACTTTAGTGTTGCGATTTTTTTTATTTTTAAAGCTCTGTTGCGCTTCGCTTGCACTTCGGTGATAGCTCCAATTTCAAACGCTCTGCACACTTAACAACACGAAAGCATAAAATCCTAAACTAAAAATTAAAATAAAAATGTAACTTTAAATTAACTAATTTCGCCAGAAGTCCCCGGCAATAGTACCAAAATTTGGTAGGTCGTTGAACACACCAAAAATAAACACTAAACTACACCAAATTCTTTTAGAATAATGGCAAGTCCAGGTATCGATCCACAGGGACAATTGTGAAATTAAACTAATTTAATTGATAAATTCCTAAATTAATTTTGATGAAAAGAATAATTGATCATAACCTAATTTAATAACGAATAAATTAAACTAAATAATTAAATTATCAATTATAACTGAAAGTGGATTTATTGAATTGGGGAAAAACCTAGGGCAAAGAGTCCACCACTAGTCACGTAATTAGGGTTTCCAATTGAAATCAATTATGTTATGGTTCAAACGGAATAATGATTTGCAACTACAAGTTCAAAGCATTTAACTAGAAAATCATTACGTTCAATGTACGAGCATGAACCATCTCAAGTAGTACGAATTGTTCACTCTAAACTAGGGTAGTGACACGACTCGTCCCTCATAGTATGATTCGTCTCATACCTTGAATATGAAAGAATAGAAAACTCTTGTATGGAAAACATTTAATAATCACAGAAAGCTAAATATTTGAAAAAATAATGGAAAGTGTATACATAAAACTTCTAAAACACCATATAATTGTTCAAACCTTTACATAATTGAAAATCAAAAAGAAAAACTAATTACATGGCTAGGGTTTCATCAAAACCCTAGAAAATGAGACTAGCCACTCATGGAGGAATGGAAAGAGGTAGATGGAGAAGAAGCCACCATGAGAGACATGCTTGCAGCTTCAAGTTCCTTTTCTTTTCAAACCCTAGCCTCTCTTTCTTGACAAAACAACTTCAGAACCCTAATCCAGTCCTTTTCTTGCCTATTTATACCTCTTGTGTCTTTCCAAACATGTTTAAAACATCTGGCACGTTTTCCCAGAAAAAGTCAACGCACGTGCGGGAAAGTCAACTCTCTCCAAATTTTGTCTTTTTGCCCATTTTATGCTCCGACTATGTATAACCTGATTGACATTCAACACACATAAAGTATACATTTTGACACGCAAGTGAAGTTAAGAGATCCTAATTAACGGCCTCAATGATGTACAATTCGACCTTAATCATTTTAATAGGCAGGATATTTACAAATAAAAAATGTGTGACATCTCAATTTTTTTTTCATAATTCGACTTATAATAAGGTTGTCATAAGTGTCAATTTTTATACAAATATGAGAAGAAAATTAATCAAATTATACATTTCAACCAACCACATACTCAAGCTTTCACTGTTTTAATATGTTATTTCACTATAATTCTAATTAAGAGAATCTTCAATCGTTAATATTTTTTTTTTTATCAAATTATAATTTGATAAAAATTTAAAAAGATGAAGCATTAAAAATTAAATTAGTGTGTTTGGTTTCAGTTTTCTGAATTCATTTTTTATTTAAAAACTTAAGTAATTTTTTTTTTATATATATTTTTTTAGATGCACCTTACTTAGATATATTTAAATAGTAAAATATTTGTGAAAAAATATTTTTAAAAATTAATAAATACACAAAAATACGAAAAATGTACTGAATTTTTATTTTTTTTATTATATATTTTTTGATATTTAGTGAATTTCTTAAAGATTTTTTTCACAAATATTATACTTTTAAGTGTGTTTATGTTATGTGTGTCTAAAAATTTAAAAAAAAAAAATTTGCTTAAAATATTAAAAAAATTCAGTGAAAACGAAAAATACTAAAAATAAAAAAATTGAATTTTCTAAAAAGTGAATTCTAAAAACTAAAACCAAATAGAGTGATTTGTTTTTTCCATCAGAATTGATGAAAAGGCAAAATATTCGAATAAGAATGAAAATTCTTTTAAAAATTGATAAAAATTGAATGAAAAAGTTAAAATAATTCATATCAAATCAAATTTTTTATTCAAATTTAAAATCAAATTAGATAAAAAAAAAATTAAAAGAAAATGATGAAACGTTGAAAATATTCTGAAACCTTCTTAAAGACTAGAAATCCGTGTGCATATCATATTAATTTTTTATTTTTAATTATGAAATTGCAATCAAAATAAATGTAACTTAAATTATTAGATTAATAATAGAAATATCATATCAATTATTGTTAAATATCATTTCATTTCACATGTAATAATAAAATTGTATATTTGTCTTAATTATAACTTTTAAATTTGTATATTTTTATAACAAAAAGAGATATGTCATAACTCATTTAACCTCCTTTAATCAGGTTTATTTTTTTAATACAAATTATCAAAATTGTACTAAATATATATATATATATATATATCTATATTTTAATTTTTTTAAACTAATAATTTAAAAAGTTATAAATATAAAAGTTAATTACAAATTTCATATATAACACAAGATAAAATATTAAATTATTTCAAAATAATTATAATATATATTTTTTTTAAGTTTATAAAATCCTGTACATAATTCGAGTTACCGCTGGTAACACATAATAACCCAAACAACTTTTGAAAACACAAATGTTCTCATGATGGCATTATTGTATTTTAAGTCCCTTATGTAACATCTCAAGGATAACAAAAGTTACGTTTAGTAGAGTTTTAAAATTATAATTTGAAAATAGAATTGTATTTTAAATTTGTGAGTTCCGAGTAGACGTGTTTTGAAAAATGAGTGTGGAATCAATTTTTAAAAACTATAAACAAACATCATACTAAAATCAAAGGATGGAATCACACTTTAAAAATCTAACCAAACACAGCCAAATGTTCTCATGATGGCATTATTGTATTTTAAGTCCCTTATGCAACATCTCAAGGTAAGTCCCTTATGCAACATCTCAAGAATAACAAATGTTCTCATGATGGCATTATTGTATTAAGTCCCTTATGCAACATCTGAAGGATAACAATTGATAGTATTTTGATTTCTTCCTCAAAAACCATATATTCTTATCTACACCATTGCTAGCATTTCCCAAGCCTCTGACAAAGTATGTATTTGTCTCATGCAGAAAAAAGTATAAACTAGACAAGATAATGGTGCCAGGCAAGATTCTTCTAAAATACACATGCATGTCTACAGACAAATCCTACCCCACCACCACTACCTCTACCACTCCCATTATCATACCACTCCCATTACAATACAATATTGAATTCATTTGAAAAGTTAACTATTTTAGTATATTATTTTAATTTTTAATTATTTTAATAAATTAAAATTTTTATATTTAAAAGATGATTAAATTTTTTTATAACTGAATGTGATATTTATAAGAAAAAAAATAATTATTATTATTTAGACGTGACATTTTGTCTCATGGACTATTTTAACCTATTTTATCTTTTTATGAATTTTAACCAAAAAAAAAATCAAAAAAATCAAAAAACCTCTTGCCACATAAAGCCACTATTGGTAACATCACCAACCATTCTCACAATAACCTAAAAAAACAGTTAGTAAGGTCAATGAACAATCATCTTGGCCTCATACCACAGTGAAGGGCCAAACACATCTAAAAGTTTATGAAAGCTTCATTGCATCTCACATGAAGAAGATAACACAAATGTTACATACTTGCACAAAAACAAATACATATACATGTATTTACAAATTTGTTTCAAATTTAAAATGTATAGATCGCATTCATATTAAGTGTAGCCTACACTATATAAAGAATCTGTTTAGTGCAGCTTCGAACAAGTTAAAGCTAATAATCAAAAACACATAAATTCAAAGCAACTTTCCCTGTTTCTCAATCATAAACTTTTTTCAGCTTGTTTATGTCTGCTTCACAATCTGAAAGCTGAAACTACATCAAACACTTCAGTACAAATTTCTATAAACAGCTCCATAGGTCAAATACCAAACACCTCTATAATTTAGATGTATATATATATACATGACATTTATGTGAAAATAAACAGGCCATAGAAGAACTATGGAAAATATAAAAAGACGAATGAGACCAAGACAAAAACATATAAGTGGGGGGAAATGGGTACATGTTTATAATTATTCCAAAGAGTTCCATCACTACAAGTATAGACAACAAAGGGGAGGAAAATACAGGACACTGACAAAAACAAAAACAAAAAAAAAACCAAGTAAATTTCTGTACCAGCTAAGACTGATCTAATTCATTGAACCCTAACCCTAAAAACCCTATTTCCCTTCCCCTCTCTAGATGATCTGTTAGACAAAGGACCTTGTTGTATTTGTTATGTTACTCACAAGCTTTGTTATGTTACAGATCATTAGTCTACACTACTAACCATTGACAGCCCTACTTTCTTTTTCTTTTTCATTTTTTTTGGGGATAAGTAACAGCCCTAATATCTTTACAAGTTAAGAAAGGTGATGGGAAATGGAAAATACCACCATCACCATGAAAACTAAAACAACTGTTTTCAACTAGGCTAAGTTAACGATCAGCAGAGGATTTGCAGGAGAAGAAGTCTTGATGACACCTATGGATCCACTTTCACCCATTCATAACGTCCCGGGAGGGGCTCATCATTCACAGGATCGAAGTTGTACCTGCAAAAGAATTCCATTTGGGAGAGACATAAAACATGTGGGCAAGCAAGAAAACAAAAAACAAACAAACAAAATCATAAAATTGACACATCGAGTGAGAATATGGAATTACTTCTCAATAAATTGTCTTTGTTGCTGTTTTTCTGCACCGGCAAAGAAATCATCCATTTCATGGGCGGTCGGGATGGGCCTTGGCATGGGATTCTGCGCTCTCCTGTTGGCCTCAGTTGAACAAGTAGGCCTAGTAGTAGAACCAGGGGTTTTTATGCTCTCTGGATCTCTCATCAAACTGCAAGGTGTGCTTTCCCTGGTGCACCTGTAAGATAATGTGTATTTCCTTTTACAATCAAACTAACATCTAGAGAGAGAGAGAGAGAAAAAACAATAAAAAGCTATGAATGAATCAACTGTCTCCTGTACCATGAGAACTGATACTAAGCTTTCTGCAACTAAAATTGATATAGAAAGAAATTTATAAGCCATTAGCAAGCTGCCAATAACTAAAAGCTGAAAGCTTTAACTTCGGTAGTCATGGCATCAGAGCACATTATTTTTCATCTCTGAACCGCTGCTCCAATTATGAAGTGGGGCCCTACTAATCATTTATAATTTTTCACTTCAAAAAGACAACACACCAAATGCATTTGATCATGCTTGTGTGAAAATAATGAGAAACCTTTTTCCACTAGGAAATGATTTAATCACCAAGATTCCTGCAAAAAGGCTGCAATACACATGTATATATTATTTTTTATTTTGACAATACACATGTATATATGATCTTCTTAATATATATACACACACTTCAATACAACGATTTTCTAATAATTAGCCATTTTATAAACCACAGTCAAGCAAAAAGCCAATGTAAAATCTTGAAACTGATATAACAATACAATACTATCTTTATTTATCAAAAAATAAATAAAACTTGAAATAGATCAGTATATACAGAGGAGCAACCAAGAACCAGAATCTTCCAACCTTTCAATTCTTTAATACCCAGACTTAAAGCCATTTCTTCAACGACAGAAACAATTTTCACATGAGTTCTATTCCAAATACTAACCCATAGATAATCTCTCCCAAAGCACACAAAAAACCCCACTTAAAAGATATATCACAAAGGGTAACGAATTTTCATTTAGATTAAAGAAAAATAACACCATGATGCGGGAGACACAAATATATATTTTTCAGACATAAAACACAAATGCCAAATATTAAAACCATCGATGTTCCTGAAAAAATAGTCACTCACTAGGAGGTCATAAGTTTGACTCCCCCCCATCCCCTCCAACGCACCCAAAAAAGACAAAAGGAAAAAAAAAAAAAAGCAACTAAAAAATTGGGCAAATATTCATAAAAAACACTGTATAATAGGCAAACCAGGAGGAATAGTTAATTGGAATGGGGACCAGATAATGAACTAAAATAACTGCTTCATCTCAAGACACTAAACAATTTTGAGAAATATCCCAAACTATGAAAATGGATATTAAGGGATGCTGAATATGTCTCTGAAACAAAAATGTTTTCAACTTATTTTTCACTCCACTAAGTGATGGAGACAGATCAGGGGAAAGAACTACAAAAAATTAAGAGAGAACAACATATTGGTGAGGGAATGATGATCATCATAAAGAAGTTCCTTAGAACTACTACTGTTTTACTAGACAAGTCATCAATGAAAGGAAAAAACATGAAAAACATAACAGAGAAGTTCGAATAAATCAACAACAATTCTGAGACACTTACACCAGAAAGTAAAAATGAAAACACAAACAACCACATAATTATTAGGTTCTCGAATGCTATTCTAAAAGAACCAATCCACCTGGGAAAGAGAGAGTAAAATGGAAATTGTTTTCTAAGCAACATAAACAGAGGACATCAACTTAATCAAGAATAGTTATCTTAGGAGTAAAAGTCCCTGCCTCCAAACAATCCAAAAGAAAGTAGAGCATAGTTTCTTTTCTTACCCAACTTTTTCTCAGCAGCCAAACAGTGTGTGAAAGCGCTTTGCCTCAGGCTAAACAGAGATAAATGAAAACAAGAAAAAGGAAACAAGAAGTATAAATATTTTCAAAACTCCAATTTCCAATTTCCACCAAAGTACTTGCAGAAGGAGGACCTAATTGGTAAACATGGATTTTAAACAATAAACGCACAAAAGGATCCTACATCTTTCCGCACACTCCAAAACAATGGGAAAATAACATTTGGTTTCATTTTCCTGCATTTTCTCAGCAACCAAACAGAGCAGGAACGAAGGCCCCAAACTAAAGACCAACTTAAAAAACTATAGTCCTGACACCAAAATATTAAAACCAAATTAAAAACCCACTCTCCTTTCTCAAACCACAGAAAAATTTCCCCATGCAAATATAAAAATATATATGAATTTTAATTGTTTATCTTTTTTACAATTTCCCACAGCCAAACAGGGCATAAAATCGACCTTTACAGTACCATTTCCACGGTATAAAGAACGAAGAAAGCCCATTTTCACACACAAAAACAATCTCCAAAACATAGGTTCAAAAATGTTTATTTCGTCCTTTTCCCACATTTTCTAAGCAACCAAACAGGGCAAAGAAAACCCCTTTCGGGGAAAAGTAACTGTGATCAAAGAATAATGCTTTTAACAAATTAAAAAAAAAAAAAAAAAACCAATTAAACGAGAAACCCACCTCTCTGTACCTTCAAATTCCAGCACATTTTCTCCAAACGAAGTTTCAGCACCACCCACATCAACATTTTTGTTTTCTTGATTCTCTTCCTCTTTAGCCCCACCCTCTTCGTTCTTCAAACAATCAATCGATACCGACCCACCAGACCCAGAATTCAAAGAACCCACCCTTAATCTAGAACTCGAATTAGGGTTAGGGTTAGGGTTTTCCAAGCAAGACTCTTTAGGGTTTTGCTTCTGCCTCTTCGAATCAACAAAGATTGGGGGTTTCTCGAGTCTCCGGCTCCTGAGCTGGAGATAAGACCCACCACCGGAGGAAGCAGCAGCCGCCGATTTCTGGAGCCTCTGGAGAGCTAGCGTTCGGGCTCGGGTCCGAACGCCGAGAGAGGACTGGCCAACCTCCATGAGAGCTAGGTCACCTGAAGTCTTAGCCTTCCTCATGTACTTACCCATCTATGAGCTTCTTCTTGTTTTGTTTTTTTTTTTTTTTTGTGTGGTGGAGCTAAGATTTCATAGAGTTGGTGAGAGAGCAAGAAGACAGAGAGGGAATACAGGTGGAGGAAAATGGAGAATTGGCTGAAGAGTGAGAAGAGAGATGGGGATGGGAGGAAGTGTCTGATTTTCTGTTGTTTGTTAGAGAGAGAGAGAGAGAGAGAGAAGAGAGAGAGGGGAAAGAGGGCGGTTTGCAGTTGTTGGTTAGAGAGAGAGAGAGAGAAGGGATTTGGGGGAAAGGTGGGGCAGTATGCAGTGTATTTTGTACTGCCTTTTTGAGAAGGGAAAGGGAGAGAGAGAGAGAGAGAAGCAGGGTTTGGGTTTCAGGGAACTGTACTTTTCAATTTCTCACGATATTTTGTTTAAAAAATTAATTATTTTAATTGATTATTTAATTTTTTTTCTATTTTAATTAGACTAACATAGTTATATTTGGAAAGTTAATTAATTTTTTTTTATTTTTATAATTGATTTGATGATTGTGAAAAAAATAAAATAAAATACTTATAAATTAAATATGACATTTTATTTTATTGACTTTTTTAACTTATTTTATCCTTTAACGAGCTATTTTAACTTAACTCTTTTTCTAAATAATCCCTCTATTTCAATATATATATATATATATATATTTTTGCATTCAAATATTATATATCTCAAATTTTCTATTAAATTCTTTATTAAACATTTACATGGGTGTGTGTTTTAAATTCATGTGAATATTTAGAAACTTTTTTGTATTCCTAAAATTGCTCTTATGCATTTGTTTTAATGAAAATATTTTTTTAAAAACAAATTTTGTGTTTTCGTGAATTAAGACAACATAATATGAAATTCAACACACAAAAAACAAACAAAAAAAAAGGTACTTAAAAAAATAAATTTATCCGGAAAAAAATATTAATTCCTTTTAAAGTGAATAAATATTTTTCTAAAATTAAAATCTTATCAATGTGCCATAGCTAGCACCGTTTCCTCCACTCATCACCAGCAATGCAATTATTGGGATATTAATTCAAATTTGCAACCAAATATAGAAAAATATTGATTTATAAAAATATATTTTCAAAAAATTTCATATAAATTTTTTTAGGAAAGAATATTTTTTTAAGAAAATAAATTAAAAATTTTTATTATTTTTTTAAACTTTGTATAAGTGTTGCAATTTATTTTTATATAAAAGAGATTTTAGGTAAAATGCAAAAGATGTTATCAATGGGTTCTATGTAGTAAAATATTTTGTTAATCAATACTCTTATGTGCACATTAAAGTTTCAAAAAATAAACGTATAAAATTAGAAGTCAAACATACAAGGGTGAATCTTAAATGATAAAATTATTATCAAATTAATGGTTTTTTTAATTATTTTTTTTTTTAAATTGTACCTTGTGGAGGAAAAATCTTCAAAGCCATGCTAGTTTTGGATTGATAAAATTATCCTAAAGACCCTTTTTTGTTTTTCAACAAATCACTTTACTACGGGGTTGTTTGGAATGTTCTAAATAAGTGTACTTTTTAACTTTTTATAAAAAAATGTGTAGAAAAGTAGAGAGGAAATGTTGATTGATGTGACTCAAAAAAATAAAAAGATAAAAAATATGAACTTATTTAATCTTTCCAAACTTGACCTAACTACTGCTGCAAGTCCCTTTGCCACTATTTTTTATTTTTTTGGGTACATCGGAATGAGAAAAACGACAAGAAGGCCTAAGCTCTTTCCCTAAAAAAAGCCCATCATGTCTACAACTAGCGTGTTTTTAATTTCAGATGGTGGTTCATTCGCCATCAACATTTCTTCTAGTTGATCTGCTCCCAATTTAGCCAATGCATCAGTACATAGGTTCCCTTCCTTCAAGATGTGTTGCACAGTGCACTCACAGCCCCTGAGTATGATCTTTGCATCTTCCACCAAGTTTTTGAATGGGAAGTTATCACCTGATTCTTCTTCCATCAATTGCACTACCCGTGTTGCATCAGTTTCAATGATCATTTTATTCATCTCTTTTGTAGGATAACAGTAAGTCCCTTGTACAAGGCCCACAATTCAGCTTCTAGAATTGTGACACTGTGCAATCTACCATAGAACCCACACGCCCAAGCTCCTCTTTCGTCTCTAAGTAGTCTTCCAAATCCTCCTTCACCGCCAACTCTCCTGCAGCCATCAGTGTTGAGTTTAGTCCCACCTGCAGGTGGCAAAACCTAATTGATAAGTCTAAAGGATGGTTTGGGGTTAGTTATTGAGTTATTGAAAACCAGGTCGATCACTCTAGAGTAATCCAAAATAAATTTAACTCTCTTGGTTCACAGTAATTTTTTTTCTCAAAAATAAAGGAGTTTTTATTTTTCCAAATTTTTCATAAAGCAACCACAAGCATAGTGTACCAAGAGATTCCATCTAGTAGCACTCTCATCAAACTATCAATAGCCACTATCAATAGTCCATCTGGTAGCCTTTCCTATCACACCCACCCTCCTCCATCTTCACCCGCCACTACTAGCTCCTTCTCTATTTTTATTTGCCTATGTAATGTTCATAGATTTCACTTGCATGGGTATAGTTTCACTTGTATTTGATAGAGTTCATATTTGTGAGGATAGACACATAATTCGAACTTCGGAAGGAGGGCAATGTATATGCAACCATAAAAATTGTAACGAGTATGTGATTTACAACATCAATTTTCTATCAACACAAATGTAAAAATATCATAAAAATATATAATTAGATGTTATTAATTAACATATATGATTAAAGAAAACACGACAAAATACAATAGGCATTTAGAGTTGTGCTCGACAAAATGTAACGCATCAATGATAGGATCACTATTAATTAACCAAGAAAGTGATTCTTGTGGTTCTCAACGCCTGTGACCAAGTAGCTTGCTAGAAAATCATAATTTATTATGTTGTGTAGTTTAGGCTTGGCAATTTTTATGACAAAAAATGAACTTTATGTTGTCACTGTAGAAACTTGTGAAGTTAAAATGTGACAAATCAATCTATCAATAAAATGATAAATAATCAACTTTCTTGTTTTTAAAAAACACTTTGAACAATTTGTTAATTGTTAACAAGTTTTAAACCTTGAGATGTTTAAGGGTATCAATCGCAAAGTTTTTGCAATAAGAATTTCAAATGCAAATTTTCATGCTTTGTGAAGTCATTGGAATTATTTTTGGGTTTTGTGGCCAAAACTCCCTTTTTGGAAGAGTTTTTGGCCAAAAGGACAAAAAATATAATATTCTTGTCAAACATCCTTGGGAGCTTCTATTTACACATCTAAAATACCCTTTCTACACATCTCCCCCTCACACACTTTTTACACACCCTTTCATGAAGTGTGTGTGGAGAGGGTGTTTGGTGTGTGTGAATAGAAGCCCCCAACATCCTTTCATATTAAAATATTGGAAAAATTACTAAAATGACCTTCTATACATGTAGAGAGAGATAGATGATTGGGAGAGACAAAAAGGTTTCCATTTTCATTGGTTCCCAAAATTCTCTCATAAAACCCTTATTCAAAGGCGAAATTGTAAGCATTTTGTTGGATATCTTCACAGATTTGTTGTCATTTTCATGGAGATTGGATTTCAAGGTGATCTTCATAGATATGATTTTCAACAGAGTGATGTTGTTCAAATCGATGAGAAAAATCATTATTCAAGCACAAAAAAATTTTAGGTTTTGTCAGTTGTATTCGTTGAATTCGTATTGAGTTATTTCGGTTTGTGAAATCTAAGTTTTTTGTTTTTATCTTATGACTTTTTTTTGGATTGTGTATCTAATTAGAGGTGAATTTTATTGTATACAGAAGTAAAATTTTACTATATTTCCATTACAAGTAGTTTTTTATTTTTATTTTGTTGTGTTGGTGAATTTGGATGTCTTTCTTTGATAATTTTACCTTGCAAAGCTAGTTGAGTTTTTGACTATTTTAGCCTGGCTAAAAAAATTATGTTTAGGAAGTTGATTGGCTTTTTTCTGTAATTGATTTGATGATTGTGAGAGAAAAAGTAAAATGATTATAGTTTGAATGTGACATATTTTTTTATTAACTATTTTAATTTATTTTGTCTTTATTAACTATTTTAATCTATTTTATCTTTATTAGCTATTTTAACCCAAAAATACTTTGCCAAACACTAGGGCCATTCTTTCCCTTGATGGCCTCTTGCCAACATTTTAGATTTTTTTCCCATTTTGTTTTCCTCCCCTTACTCTATGTTGCCTTATAGTAAAATTTCATTATTATTCAGAGTAAACTTTTACAGTCAGATTTAAACAAGAGAAATAATAAACAACAAACATAATACATATTACTAGAGTAAAAAATTACTGTCAAAGTTATCAACAACAAACAAATCACCATTACAAACAAGATACAATAGGAAAATTTAAATCTAAAGCAAAAATCCATGTTCCAAATATCACAAAACAAAATTTAAATGTATAGCTATCAGTTGCAAAAATTGTAATTACAAACAAAAATTGAATATCCAATCTTCATCCAATGATTCCAAAGAAACCAAGCAATACACAAACAACGATCACATGATCGCAAGCACAAGCACTACTCGATTCTATAGTTTGATACATCATCATAATACAAACAATGATTGCAATACACCGAATATATTCATACAAATCAAGTAGTCGACTATGAAAGAAAGAGACTTACAAATTGAAAATTTTATTAACAAACACATGAAATCTAATAAAAGATATTATTCATTACACTGTTATATATAATGATGGGAAAAATCGTCCATAAAATCACCCAATGCAAAATTTTGTCCTTAATGAGAGGGATTACAGTTTAGAAACTAGTAAAATTCTAGTTGTCCTTTTTCACAAAAAAAGGTAGCTATGAGGGAGTTTTGACAAAAAAAAATCACTATTTATTTATTCTTTTATATGTTTTCAAATATCATCAATTTTGAAAAGTCTATAACTATCCCTAAGATTTATAATAGAGCTATGAACAAGTAATATTACCACATTCTCCTTAACCATGTTGTTGAATTCTTGCAAGTAAGGGGTTGTTTGAGATGTCCTAAATAAGTATACTTTTTGACTTTTTGGACTAACAAGTTGAAGAAGAAAATATGATTGTTTGGGTTAATTTTTTGACTTTTTATGGAAAAATGTGTATTAAAAAATTGTATAAATTAGTGTGTAGGGAAAAATTAAGATTGAAAATTGTACAGCCGTACTTTTTGACTTTTGGTGAATGATAATAACTTTTTAACTTTTTGAATAATTTTTTGACTTTTTGGTCATATGTCAAACTTGGCCTAAGAATCACATGTAACTGTAAAAATATCAACCCAAAAACAATGCTTAATGGTATGTGATCTCTTTGATGACAAACCCAACCTCGATTGATTGTATGACGAACACTCATACCAGAAACATCTATGTCATGCTTTTCACAAAAAGAAACACATCCATATTGCAGAAGAAGAAGAGAAGAAGAAGAAACCAAAAATTGAGATTGAGTAAAAGAAATGAAACAAAATATATAAGAACAAAAAGAGAAAAGAGAGAAGAATTAAAGAGAAAAACATACCTGGAGCTTCAGAGTGAAAATTGAAGAGGTTTTGCCAATTTTATTTTATTTTTCAATCCTTTGCCCTAGAATTTTTTTTTTAATTATCTTTTTGATAAATCAATAAAATTTTGTTGTTGATAAAATATATATATTTTTAATTATACTAAAAATGGAATGTGAAAAATAATTGTAAACTCATGGATTCTTGATTTTATTTTATTTTTTCATTTTTGCCCATTGCCTATTCTTTCTTCTGCTATCTTCCTATTCTTCCTGTGCCTTCATCACCAGCCACCTTTCCCTCATTCTCTCTTATCATTGTGAAACCCCCGCTGACCCAACATTATCCTCCTTTGCCACCTTTACCTTTCATCTACCGTCTCATGTCATGTCACCTTCCACACCTCCTCCTCCATTCCACACCCCAGCCCTCCACTTTACCCCTAGCCTTTATTTATCCATCCTAGCCTTTAAGGCCCATTCCTTAGCCATATCTCTGCTTATAGCTAGCTTTCTTCATCATTATCAACAACAAAATAAAGCAAAAAAAAAAAAAAAAGGAAATGAAGGAGAAGAAATGAAGATCGAAGCCCTGCAAAGATAAATTAATCTTTGCAACATTGCTTCGTGATAGGAATTTGGAGCAAGACTTAGTGGCTGGTATTCATGACCGAAGTTTGGGGCAAGGTTTAGGGGTTTGTTGCGGAGGGTTGGACAATATTGGCAGACTAATATGTTATTATTAAACAAAATAATATGTTATTGTCAAATAGAATAATTGTCAAACAGTGTAATATATTACTGTATGACGGAGTAACATATTACTGTTACTATTTACATCAATTTCAATGGTAATAATTTTTTTTTTAAAGTTTCATAGTCAACGTGGATATTATTTGATAGATTTTAATGAGAGAATTTAAAAAATGTTAATTTTATTAAAAATCAAAATTTACATCAAAACTTATATTATTTTAAATTTTAATATTTTGATAATAGTAACATTTATTGGACTTTTCAAGTAAAATTTTTTGTGCTTATCCTTAATGTATTAAAATTTTCTTATGAGGGAGTTTTGACCAAATTCTCTTTGTGAAATGAGACTATTAACCATAAAGGTGAGAATGTAATTTTCAGAACATCAGGGGTAAAATATAATTAGACCAAATTTTAGGAGATGTCAGTGTAATTTACCCGAGAAATAAAGGAAGAGAGTGGTGATGGTGTTTTGGGTTAGGATTTTGTTTTGAGTAATGCTAGAAACTTAAAAAATTTACGAAAGTTTTCATCAAATATCTCATATAGGTGTGAGATCTACACAATGTACGTCTCATATGGATCTCAATTTGATAAAACTTTTGATAAAATTTTTAAGATCTCTAACATTTTTATTTTGTTTTCACACTTTTCATTTTTAATGTAATTAAAAAAAAAAACCAACTTTTTGAAATTTTTTGACCCAAGTACCAGTTTCTTATAATTTTTCCTTAATTATTTTAGTTTGAAAAAGAAAGAGAAAATATATTTTTAATTTAATATTCATTGGGTTTCATGATAAATAAAAATTTGACTGATGGTTTTATCTTCTCGCGATATGAGAAGTAGCCGACTTTTTAAGACTATCAGAGTTAGCCATGTCATTGGATACCTTCTCAATTGTCCACGTGGAAACTTATTTATTTTTTGTTTTATTTTAATTCAATTTTATTAGTAAATGTATAACATTTTTCATTTGATTTCTAGAACTTCTGCAAAGCCCAACCGCAACGAGTAGGAGCGTTATCCCACGCGCCTCTGTCTTTCTCTTGAAAAGCACAGCCAAATCTTTCTAATTCACATGCCAGGTGAAAAGTTAGAATTGATTGTGGGGCCTATAGTAAAAATCATATTTTTTTATTAAAAATATATTATATAAATTAATAAATTAAAATAAATCATTAAATAATTTGTTAGTATATAATAAAATTTAGGGAGACTTATTTATAAGTCCTTTTTCAGAACCTTATGGTAGGTTAAGTCCTGTGTAATTTCTTATAGAGTCTCAAGTCCTATTTTCATAAGAATGTATTCCACAAGATCCTAATCTTTTTACCCCATTTTCACACCTTCCCAAAATGCCCACTCTTGATAAACAATAAAAACCCTAACTCTCTCCGAATAGAAAACCTGCAGGTGTCTTCCTCTAGCCGAATAGAAAACTCATGTTGATCTATCAATAAAGATCACGTTGAATTCTGACAAATCTCTCTCGCTCGATCGAAATGTGAATCTTTGCTTCGGGCTTTCAATCGTCAAGAAAAATAAATTATTTCACAATCAATCTCTACAGACAGACAAATCCACCAAGGAAAGTTCCGAAGACAATCCAAAAAAACTTTGGAATTACGCGTCAATTTTTTGGGTCCCGCTCTGATTAATTTAATAAAATAAAAAATTCTAAGCATCCACTAATTTTTTTATTTCTCCTTAATAAATAGGTTAATTTTACTTTTATCCCTAAACTAAACTAAGGAAATTCTATACCACGTACCTTAATTAATTTAGATTTCACGTATATTATTGATAATTTTTTAAATTTTATAATTAATAATACAAAATAAAAATATATTAAGATTATATATCTATTTCAAAACAAACGGATTAAAAAATAAAAATTTATTAAGTTTGCGAAACGTAACGTGACACATTACGTTACGTTTATGTAAAATGTCACATTACGTTTATATAGGTGTCACGTTACGTTACGTTTATGTAGGTGTCACGTTACGTTCATATTGGTCTCACATTACGTTTATATAGGTGTGACGTTACGTTACGCTTATGTAGGTGTCACGTTACGTTCATATTGGTCTCATGTTACGTTTATATAGGTGTCACGTTACATTACGTTTATGTAGATGTGTTACGTTACGTTTATATAGGTGTCACGTTACGTTACGTTTATGTAGATATGTCACGTTACGTTTATATAGGTGTCACGTTACGTTTATGTAGGTGTCACGTTACGTTTATGTAGGTGTCACGTTACGTTACGTTCATATCAATTTCCTATATATGGTTTTATTATTATTTATGATATTAACAACTAATATTGAGGGTAAATATGTCAACAAACTTCCTACAGGACTTATGGGAACATAAGTTTTTTTGTGGGACCAAATGTAGCACAAGTCTCCCTAATAGGACTTCTAAATAATTTTCCCTAAAATGTATTTCAATAACATACGTACTAGCAACAAACTCGTGCTCATAGAATAAATTTTTTTTTTAAATATTATAAAATAAAAATAACTCATCGTATTTATTTAAAATTTATAAATTAATTTCTATTAAAATAAAAATAGTTCATTAATTTTAAACTAACTCTTAAAATTTAATTGTTAAGAGATTGTCAAATTTCATTAAAAACTATTCAGTTTGCTTGATTTGAGTTTTTTAAATTAAGTTTTTTGAAATTTGAGTTTTTCAATTTTTGTATTTTTTTATTTTTAGTGAATATTTTTAAAATTTTAAACATTTTTTTTACTTTTTTAGATACACCTTACTTAAATGTATCTAAAAAGTAAAAAATTTGTGAAAAAATATTTTTAAAAAATTAATAAATACATAAAAATACAAAAAAATGTACTGAATTCTCGTATTTTTTTGTATTTTTAGTAATTAGTGAATTTTTAAAAAGTTTTTTTTTATAAATTTTTTACTTTTAGGTATATTTATGTTAGATATGTCTAAAAATTAAAAAAAAAATTGCTTAAAATATTAAAAAAATTCAATGAAAACAAAAAAATACAGAAAATAAGAAAGTAAAATTTTTTAAAAAGTGTTTTTGGAAAATTCTAACCAAACAAAGTAATTATATTCTATATTGATTACTTGAATTGTCTACTAATTATATTTGGTATGACAGTGTTGGCTTTTTGGCTTTCGAAGGTATTTTTGTAAATGTGAGCGTGCCAGCAAGGATCAATCAGTCCTTACAGAAATGTTAATTGCCAACCAATTATCAGAATATTATGTTTTAGTTCTTTCAACCTCAATGAAGAGGACTTTTACTGGTGGCTTGACTTAGGAGAAATTAAGCAAAATAACAATTAAATGAAGAGCAATTGAAGTATTTCATCAGAATGAAAACTTACAATGATCCAAACTCAGCCTCGTAGAAGTTTATAGCAACAATCTACTTGAAACTACTCCTATGAATGAAGTGCAATGCAGGAATTTAAAGTACAGGAATGTAAAGAGCAGGAATTTAAAGAACAGGAAATGTAAAATTGGAAAAGAAAATATGTAAAATAGGACTGGTTTGTATGATCTGAGTCTGGGGCTTTTTTCTAGGGCCTTCTCTATTATTTATACTGCTCAAGGGTGACCATCGAATTGCACTTCCAACCGTCGAACTGCTCCTCTATGATCATCAATCATGTTGCCCAAATATTAGCTCCATTACGCCATTACTTGCAATTAAGCTTCCCTCCTAAATTTGAATCTGAAATGCGAATAACCGTTGAAGCCACGTGTAGACACCTCATTTTTGACCGACCTTAAGACTTAGACGTCACCGATTGAGCGCTCGGTGATGTCGCATACTGTGCTCGTTCAGAAGTCCCAGAGTCGCGGCCGTGCGCCCTGCCTCCGAACTTCCGAACCTTCTTCTGTGCCTTGTCTCGGTTTGCGAACCAGACTCGGTTTTCTCTGTTTTCTTTCCTGCGGGAAGGGAGTAGTCCTGTAGACTATCTCTCGGTGGCCGTGCGCTACTTTTCGTGGCCGTAGGCCATTTTGCCCATTTCGGAGCCCGGTTCCCGGTTCTCGGAGCCGTCAGGCCGTGTGCCTCGGTTCGGGACTGCCCAACCGTCTCCGATTCCTCCGGTTCTTGGCACATACCTCTGTTTTATCATAACAAGGCACCCTGGGGTCGCAGATACCCACTTCGTGGCTGAATGCCACTTTCGGTGCTTATAGCCGGTTTTCGCGCCCCGAACCTCGCGGTTTGGCCCCCGAGCATTCATTTCGCATCGGTTTCCTCCGGTTCTTGGCACATACCTCTGTTTTATCTTTTTGAGGAACACTGAGGTCCCTGATGCCCACTTCGTGGCCGTATGCCACTTTCGGTGCCTGCAGCCGGTTTTCGGGACCCCGAACTGCGTGATTTGGGCCCCGAGCATTCATTTTGCATCGGTTTTCTCTGATTTTTGGCAGGTACCTCTGTTTCATCATACCGAGGAACACTGGGGTCTCAGATACCCACCTCGCTGCTGAACGCCACTTCCGGTGCCTACAGCCCATTTTCGGGACCCCGAACTGCGCGGTTTGGGCCCCGAGCGTTCATTTCTCATTAGTTTTTGTTCAATTTTGGCAGGTACCTCTGTTTCAGCATTAGGAAGATCACTGGAGGGTGGGAGGCCAGCAATTATCCCAGATAACCAGTTTCGCTCCTCCGGCGCCCGTTTTGCTCACTTCCGGGCTAATGTTGAACACCCTAGGTCCATCTTCTTCCAACCAAAGCTACATATTTGTGATGAGGGCACATGGGAGGACCCTAAGAAGTGATGGTCGGCCAGCAATGGTGAGTTTCATTTTTGAGCCCCTCCTTCAAGCTCTATGTTGTGGCTCCTGCTTCAGTGTTGCCAATTTCCGACCTTGGAACCTTGTTCTACACATCTGGGAGGACCCTAAAAGTTGGTGGTCGGCCAGCAATGGTGAGTTTCATTTTTGAGCCCCTCCTTCAAGCTCTATGTTGTGGCTCCTGCTTCAGTGTTGCCAATTTCCGACCTTGGGGCCTTATTCTACACACATGGGAGGACACCTTTGCATGGTGGTCGGCCAGCAATTTTCATCTTCATTTTGGACCCTGGCCGGCCGGCCAGGGTTAGTGGCTGGCCGACCAGGTGGGGTGGCCGGCCGGCCACCTCCCAGAAAGTTCCCTGGCCGGCCAGCTTTCTGCTTTCCAGCCCCTTCCAGCTGTCCGGATATTTTTGGCAAAATATCCCAGCATCCGGGGGATATTTTGGGAGGGAATACTTGGATGCAATTCCCTCCCCTTTTACACCTTTTCTTCCCTATTTGAAGGCCTGGACAGCCCCTTGGCCTAGGTTACAAAATTTGACCTTAAGAGCTCTCCTTCAAAAACCTCCATTTTCCATAGCCAAAGTTCAAAAAACTTTCAAGCTCCCTAGCTCAACCCTTCACCAACCCTAAGCTCTACCATCAACAACTCCATTTCAGTAGCAAGGAAGTGATTTTCAGAGGTCAAGAGTCAACAAATTGAAGCCAAGAAGCCACCATAGTTGGATCTTCAAGGGTAAGTTCCTAAATCCCTTTTCCTTGCATTTTTTTGAGTCAATTCTTTACCCCATTTGTTTCCATTTTTGGGCTCTGACCCCTACTGGTTTTGGGCTTATTTTGAGCCCCTCTACAACTTTGTAGAAGGGCTCAACCCTGTTTGGTGTCTCTTTCATACACTTGCTTCAATATCACTCTTTATGCCATTAAATTGCATGCTTTGTTTAGCTTTTGAGTGATCTGATTTCGAGTATGCTATATACTGTGAGTAGGCTTATTTTGAGCCCCTCTTCAACATTGAAGAAGGGCTCAACCATGTTTGGCTTCTCTGTCATGCACTTCCTTTGAAATGCTTCCATTTTACCGTAAAATTGCATGATTGTTTTGACCTATTTGTGATCTGAATTGGAGCATGAAACATACTGTGATTGTGCTTATTTTGAGCCCCTCTTCAACATTGAAGAAGGGCTCAACCTGGTTTTCTTGTTCTACATATCACTTGCTTTGAATTCTTGTTCCACTCCCATTTTGCATGCATTTTTAAGCTCACCATGCTTCGGATTTCAGCCTTCATCAGGCTTAGAGAGTGCCTTATTTTGGTCCATTATTAATTCTTTGTTAAGGGTCTTAGGCCATTTGATGACTGGTTTTGGTACTTGTTTTGTAATCCTTCAATTTACCGTAAAATTGCATGTTTGTTTAGGCTTGCTTAGCCACTGATTTGAGTCTTCATCAGGCTTAGAAAGTGTCTTATAATTGTCTATTCTTCATCTTTTGTCAAGGGTCCAAAGTTTTTTGATCATTTCTTATGGTACCTCATGTTGTAGCCCCTTATTGGCTCATTTTTGCATGCCATTTTGAGCATATCTACACACTGAATTAGAGGATCTCATCTACTGTAAATATGCATTTTTTTGACCCCTCTTCAATTTTGTAGAACTGATTTTTCTGGTTTGAGCATTGTATATACCACTTGCTTTATAAATCCCCTCTTTTCCCCCATTTTTGCATGCCATTGTTGCCATATCTATGCTCACAATTTAGCCTTGCTTTGTACTAAAAAGATGCTATATTTGGGGCTTCCTTGCTACTGTTTTTGCTTTCATGTATCAATTTTGCATGTTTAGCATAGCCGTAGGCCATTTCGGGTACTTAAAATCACATTTCGGGATGATTTCATGCATTGATTGTCATTTCGTACCATTTCGGGGCTGTTTTCCCCTTCATTTAGCTGCTGAAATTTGGTTTACATGCTTGCATATTATTCCCCGTACCATTTCATGCCTTCGGGCCATGCCTCGGTTTGCGTGCCCGTGTGCACGCATTTCGAGGCATCTCTTCTTTTTATCCGACGGCATCTTATGTGAGTATGGCTGAGGTCCACTCATGTTAGTGTAAGTCCAATTTGCATTTTCGTCTCATGTTATCATTGCCTCGGTTTGCGTGCCCGTGTGCACGCATTTCGAGGCTCTTCATTCTTATCCGACGGCCTCCTATGTGAGTGAGCTGAGGCTCTCCCATGTTGGTGTAAGCCCATTGTAGCATTCCGTATGCCATTTCATTCCTTCATATCATCGCCTCGGTGTGCGTGCCTGTGGGCACACATTTCGAGGCATTTCGGTTTTATCCGATTTCCACTTCATATCATCGCCTCGATGAGCGTGCCTGTGGGCACACATTTCGAGACACTTCGGTTTTATCCGATTTCCACTTCATATCATCGCCTCGATGAGCGTGCCTGTGGGCACACATTTCGAGGCACTTCGGTTTTATCCGATTTCCACTTCATATCATCGCCTCGGTGTGCGTGCCTGTGGGCACACATTTCGAGGCACTTCGGTTTTATCCGACTTCCACTTCACATCATCGCCTCGATGTGCGTGCCTGTAGGCACACATTTCGAGGCACTTCGGTTTTATCCGATTTGCATTTCACATCATCGCCTCAGTTTGCGTGCACGTGTGCGCGCTTTTCGAGGCATCTCATTTTCATCTCATTTTCATCTCATTCTCACAGCATTGTGCATACTAGGCTGTATCTTAGTTGCATTTCATGCATATCATGCATATTGCATCGTGTTCGGGATAGGAGTTACCCCGGGCACGGGAAACGAGGCACGTTTCATACTCCGAGTGACGGAACGGGTCTCAATTCCCCAGTCGCCGACACTCCGGATAACCCATGATGGAGTTAGGTTTTCATTATAGCATTCATGTGCATTCATTCTATAGTGAGTTGTGCAATCCGGTTCCTCGGCCATCATGCATCGGTATGCGTGATTGGTGGCACGAGGATCGAGGCATGCATATATTTGTGAAATACATTGCTATGCCCTTTTCCTGCTCTCTGTTGCAGCAAGATAAGGAATCAGCAACTTTTCAGAGTCGGGCACGCATTTCAAGAAACACTGCGAACAGAGGCTAAATTGGGCATCCCAGTGGATTTCCGCGCAAAGGCAGCCCAAAATGCAATATTCATCAGAAGCGAGGCAGCCCCCGGCTTGCAAGCCAGTCTACCGCTTTCTTAGTTTAGATTGTTAATTACTTAGAAAATCTGTATTATTCTTTCATGTCGGACTGTATTATTATTTATTCGGACCCTCTGCGCGAGGGCATAACTGTAATAAGTGTGGGTGAGTGCGATGTATGTCTTCCAACCCCCATTTCTTTCTCCCTTTTATTTATCCGCTTACGATGGTTAGATATAGGGCATATTTCGATTAGCATACAGTATGACAGCATGTTTGCATCATTCATCTGTTTTGCATGCACCGGGCTCGGCGCACCATACAAACTGCATTTGTATTTCAATTCCAAGTTGAGTATTTGATAGCTGTTGCATTTCATATGTCATGTTTAGAATAGCCGAGCCTGCTATAGTTGCATTATTGCATGTGTTGCATTAGGCATTTCTGTATAAATTAGGATCATGCATGGATTTCTAATTAGCTTCTGTTTTGGCTCGGAGTACTTGGTAAGTTTTATGCTTTAGCATCCTTGCATGCGTGTGAGTGTTGCCATGATAGCATGCTTGCCATGAGGCTATGTGCTTATGTGATATAACTGCCTTGAATGCCTGTGGGTGGAGGTTGAGTTATCTGAATTGGAGCAATTCATTAACTGTTTGTTTTAAGCCCACTAGATAGTGGCAAAATCATGTTTTCTAAGCCCACCTGAGGGTGGCAAATCCGCGTCTTAGCCTACCTGCGGGTAGCACCATCAAACCATTTTCAAACAAACAAACATGAGATGTTTTGTTCCAATTCAGGCGACTCAGTCTATACTTGTTTGCTGCGAGCATCACATAGTAACCTAGGCTAATAATCGGAATAAGAACATACAAAGTATTCAAAAACAGATATCATGGTTAGTAGAGGCCGGTCTTTGACCGGGCGAGCGGGGGTGCTCACGATGTGACCTTCCCCAATCGTACCCAAGTTCCCGAGCCAACTTTGGTGATGACGGACACGTGGCCTTTGGCACCGAGTCAGGGTTTCCTAAATTTCCCATTTTAAAAAATATTTAGGTGGCGACTCTGTTATCTGGCAAAGCAGTCCATGTTTGGCACTTCTTTCAAAAAATCTATTTTCCAAAACGATTTGCCGGATTTGGACTCTTTGGTTCAAGATTAAGAACCGTGACATTTGAGTCCTTTGAACTGTAGTGACCCCAATATGAACGGAACGGGACTTAACCCTCCCGGGGCGTTCGGGGGACGTCTACACCACGTCACTTTGTATTCCTTTGTTGATCCACTGCTACTCAGATCTCTTAATAACCAATACTAACTGCCACGTGTACGATCAGGATCGAGGACCTGAATAGTCTTCCTATATTACCCTTATTTCGCCACGCGTTGACTTGTAATTGGCTTGTACAAAATATGTAGCCAACATTACCCCCCGCACTAATATACCCAATACTTGGTGATATTAGTGGATCAAAAGTCTTTTCCCACGTCTTAAAACATGCATGATTTCCAGAAATGCAACTGTTATTTATCATCTGCATTAAACTCCCCTTCAATCTTTTAAACACTTCCACCACCTTAGTATTCGAACAGACTAGTACACTTTTTATGGCCGAATCAATTATTCCCTTCATTGATCGAGCACACGAAAAGTCATATGATGATGTTGTTCCTCCTCGAAAAAACCTCCATGCATTAATTAGCCACCTTTACCCACCATTCTATATTCAAGTCATGGATGCCTTTGCAGATTATCAATCCTTGGACTTCGAACGTATTGCCCTTAATCCTTCGATTCAGAAACTTACAATTATGGACATGGGAAGGTCTTCTTCTGACTCATCTTCAAACTATGAACAAACTGCTCTCAATCCTTTGATTCAGAAAGTTGCAAATATGGACATGGGAAGTTTTCCTTCACAACCCTCTGCATGGGATAAGGCTGCAACTTCTTCCTCTTCTGGGGCTTCTGACTGGACAAACTGGTCCAAACCCAAGGTCTGTGATTTAAGGGAACGAATCAACCATCACTTTGTTGAGTTTACTGACCCTTTAGAATTCCCTTCCTATGCACGAAGCTCGGTGGTCTATCCTTACGTGCCCATTGACCACCGACGCAGTTTGGAGGAGAATCTGCTTGTGGCATAGTATACATCTTCTATGCCTACAAAGACAGTGCATGTTGCCCAACGCCCAGAAGAGGCACAAGGATACAATCCATCATTCTTAGCTCAGAAGGCGAAGATTTTCTCTTCTGACTGGCTCGATTATATCAATGCCCTTGTTCCTTCTGTTCTTGCTCCACCTCTTGAGATAGAAGCATCCACACCTTCTCTTTCGTCAAATCCTTGCTGGATAGAGAAACTGAGGCTTGTTCTCTCCGCGGATAAGGTCTTTCCACCTTACAAACCACCACCTTCCCCTACTCCGACTGAGGGGAAACAAGCTCAACTTTTGCTCGCTGCTTTTTCCCACTTGCCCTTCAATGTTCTTGAGGACGAAGTCCCTCTTAAGAACTTTCGATTGGCTTGTGATATTTTAACTCGGGGTCATGTCCTCAATCCCCTCGCCCAAGCAGAGCTTCACATGTTTTTGGACCAACTTCCATTGCTTCTTCATTGGCATCGGACCTCTATGAACACCACACAATCTTTAGACCAACTTTCGTCCCTCCGAATTCATGCCCAATACGAAGCAGAAAACTTTATTGAAGAATTCGATGATTTCAAGAATAAAGATTTTGCATACTGGGATGACTTGGATATAGACGAATTGGAACAAGGATTGAGAGAAACAGCTTTCGAAATAAAGGCTGAAGAGCTCTTTTACGAAATGAGAGCACATCAACTCATGCAGCTAATGTTAGAAGAAATAAAGGACAGAATAAAGAAAGAACAGAAATTCATTGATCATAGTTGGACTAAATTTCATGATCTTGTTATTTATTCCATTCCCTATTTTTATGAGCTTGAGTTTGTACCCAAAAAGGGCCATTCGATGTAACTGTTTTTGCTTTAACACCACTAAGACTTCTCTTTGTTTGATATGGTTTGATCTTGTCTCCATTTGTCTATAAAAGCAATTTCAGAGCTTTGAACTGAACAATCTTTTCCTTCGAACCTAGATTCAATCGTTTTAAATGAATATCAACAAAACAACCATGAATTTTTCCAATTTACGGAATGCAGCAGATAGTTTTTGTTGTTTTTTCCATTTAGGATCCATGCTTCGAATTTAACAATCTTACTCTTCAAAACTTGTTTCAATCACAACCAACATATGGTCAATGGTTTATTATGATCAATCAGTTTTAAATTGATCTTTTTGTCTTGAACAACAGTCCATACTTTCAAAAATATGAAAGCTCCTTTTGAGGGCTGCACTGTTTTAGTTCGAAAAGACAACTTTTCTGAATATATATATAAACCAACTATTGGTTTTGATGTTTCGAATGCCAATTTCCATTTCTAAAGGATTTCTAGTTTTACTTCGAAGAACATCGCTTTCATTGAGAAACCTAAAACAGGTCTTTAATCCCTTTGAAGTAAAATGAATACTTGAGCATTCTTGCATCCATTGAGTACGGAATGTGCTTCGAAGCCGGCTTCTTAGTTTCGAAGCCGTTGTTATTGGACTTTTAGCGCCAAAATCTGGTGTGTTATGTTTTGAACACCAATTCCCATCTTCACAGGGTCTCAAGTTTCACCTCGAAGGACATTACTTTCATTAAGAAACCTAAAATAGGTCTTTGAATCCTTTGAAGTAAAACAAATACTTGAGTATTCTTACATTTTTAAGTACGGAAATGTGCTTCGAAGCCGACTTCTTTGTTTCGAAGTCGTTGTTTTTTGGCTTTTGGCGCCAAAATCTGGTTTCGAAGCCAAATATTTTACTTCGAAGCTAGCCTCAGTATTTGGGCTGTGTTTTTCCCTTCAAATACTATCAATATTTGAAGGAAACTCTTCGTATTCGTACTTTTAGTGCTTAACGAACCAAGCATTTATATATCCCCCAAACACAAAGACTTTTGAAACCCTTTTATTTCATTTTCTGAAATCATTTGCTCGCTCAACACACAAACCCTTTTACCTCTACCGATCTTCCACTTCTCTCTACTTCCTTTCTCAGCTTCACCTTCTGGAAACGCGTACTATCAATGGCTTCTTTTTCGGTGCCAGTCGTAGAGCGTGTGAGCCCATCTGTAACCCTGAAGAGGATCATTGATGCAGAATGTGAGAAGTACAAAGCTGGGGAGAAAAGCGCTATCGATGGACGAATCTTCGTCCCTCGTCGCTATGTGCAGTAAGACTACGTGCTTGGGCCCATATTCAAGGAGATCCTTACTGAGCTCCCAGCCCTATATCCTCGTTTGGATAACCAATGTCTTCTTTACGAAGGTGGTCTTGACTGGAGAAACTGGAGGATAAACCGCCCCCACCGATGCTGGCCCACAGTGAGACTGGAGTGGCAAGAATGGTATGACCGGGTTGTCCCTGCTAGAACTCTGGACCTTCAAGAGCTCTGCCTTCTCGATGCTCTCCGACTATCCAGGGTAACTATCTCAGAGGACCCTTTCTTAATTCCTGCTGCCTTGTGTTTTTGGAATCCTATCTTTAATTTCTTTCAATTTAGATGTGGGATGATGGCCCCTACTGTTCTTGACATTTGCCATCTACTAGGATTATCCCCAATTGGTACACCCTTTGGACCAGATTACCCTGACTCAGCAGTCCCTTTCTCCCTCCCCTCTCGTAACTCATCCTATAGTGATTTCGCTAAGGCTGAGAATAAAAGAGAGGGCCTTGTGACTGATAGGGAATTCTTTTCTTTTTTATTGTATTGGCTTTGCAAATTCCTCTTCTGTACCTCCTCTTAGAGAATCATGCATGAATTTGCCCCTCTTGCCAAAGCCTTCGTTTTACAGAAAAGGGTGGCCTTAGCCCCATATGTTCTAGGCCATGTATATAGAGTATGTTCCCTCTTCTGTGAGAAACCCTTAGATGCTAACCAAGGGGGGCCATTCGGGATCCTTTAGCTTTGGCTTTTTGCCTATTTCACCGAGTTATAATCCAAATGCCTTAAATTTTCTGAGCCAAACCCTCTTACTCATGGCATAAGACTGGCCAATGCTTCACTTTATCCCTCCACTTTTGCTTTTTACTTCTCTTTCTTCCACCAACTTCCAGCTTTCCTTCCTACTTTCCGTTTCCGTCCCTTCGAACCCACCATTGGTCCATCTTGGTTGAGGAATTTCCTAAGTGACAGGTCCTGCGCCTCACCTGCTCACAAAGATATATGGGCTTTCATTCTGATCCCTAGAGAGTTATTTATTGGGACCTTGAACCCCAGAGCCTACAAATGCATAGCTGAGCCGTATTGTCCTGCTCAATTTGCTAGACAATTTGGCTTCACACAAGGGGTCCCAATACCTCTCTGCAGCAATACCAATCTAAGTCTCACTAAGAGGGATCTGAAAGTTCGGAGGTCCAGGCTAGAAGAGGCAACTTCCAAATTTATAGATGACTTGGTCAATTTCGAGTATACCCCTTTCCTTCCTCAGGGTACCTTGTTGAAGAGGTACCAGAACTGGTGGGTGACCAACATGGAAGTATACTTGGCCATTTCTCCTCAGAACCTGCTAATGGTATTGGATCTGCCCAAGCCCAAAGGAGCTGGAACTGTTACTTCTTCCACTGTTTCAGTTGCAGTGCCTACGTCCACTCATGCTGCCTCAACTCCTCCTAGAGTTACTCGGGCTGCTTCGAAGAAAGGTATACACCTTTGTTTCTTTTCCTTTGGCCTTCTCTATAATGGTTGTAGTCTTATCCTTAGTTCTTCTTTTGTGAAGGTAGCCCACAACAAAAGAAAAGGAAACTGCTTGAGCTTGAAAAGAAAACAGCTGAGGTGCAAGCAGAAGAAAAAGAAGAAACAGATCAAGAGCATGAGTCGCCCTTAATAAGAAGGAAAAGAGTGATCGTTCCTATTTCTGACTTAGTCCAAGATGAGACAACTGCTAGAGAGGTAGAAGAGGAGCTCATCTCTACAGAATCTAGATCCCAGATTGAAGAAGTTGAGAAGGAAATTGAGAAGGAGCAAACAATACCAATACAGAGAAGAAAGAAAAGAAAGATGACTGTCTCTCCTTCTAATTTCACAAAAGACTCCGATTCCGAGACAATTGCCAAGGCAATAGAAAAGAGAAAGAAAGTGACTGCTTCTGCTACTAACTTGGTTGAAGATACCATCCATGAGGTAGCTGCCAAGGCAGTAGAACAAGAACATTCTAAAGCCATAATTGTCTTTGAGAGAGCTGAGAAGAGACGACAGCAGCAATTCTTAAGAGATGAAGCTGCTGCTGCTGATGCAATTCAAAGGGATGCTGCAAGAAGGCAACACATTGCTGAGCACTACTCTCTTCGAAGCTCTCCCATTGCTGCTGTCACTTCTGAAACAAGTAACTTCTTTAAAGCCTTTACTGTTTTCCCTTGTTGAATTTTTTGGGTATTGAGCCTTGACATCACTTTGTCCTTCTCTTCTTTTGCAGCAACAACTCCTAAGCTTATTCTTCCAATGAGGACTCCCTCGGTTTCAATTGAGGTTGATCAGATGCAAAATGTGAAGGCCATTTAGATAATACTTCTACTTCCTAGGCCCACATTCCATGTACCCCCTTTGAGGCCAAACATTCCTGCATCTCTTCCCTTTGGATTAAATCCATATCTTCCTTTCCTATCTTTTGATGTACCTCTATTCAATTCTTTTCCGAGCCTTGCTCTTTCTCCTCCCCCTAAAGAAGTTCCACCTGTTGCTCCATCTTTGATGATAGCTGATTCCCCTAAAGAGGGTGCTGGTAGCTCTCCAACCTATGATTTATTACCTTTACCTACTTCTAGCCCTTCTTCCCTTGACGTATTGGTGGCTAGGACCATAAAGACTGCTGAGGATGCTCCATCCATTTCTCCTATCCCTATGTAGTCCTCTGTGTCTCCTACCACCACTCTTTCTGCACCCCTCATGTCTATGGACGAAGTGGATGTCTTCGAAGCAAGACTAGCCAGTCTCTTCGACATACCCTCTACCTCTCCAATAACTAATGATGAGGCTGAGCCGTTGATTTTGGCTAACTCTTTGTTAGAAATTCTTGAGAGCTCCTCTTCCTCCAGTAAGAAGCCTTCTGCACCTCTGATGGATTCAGACAGTTGTCTGGAATTACTGATATCTTTTTCAAGGATTCCTTTCGAGGCTTTACAAAGGCCTATAATAAGAAATGGCTTCCTGCAGTGCTGCAAAGTTGCTGAGCAATCCAGTACAACTGTCTCAAGTCATCTATCTCAGGCAGCAGCTACTATCGACTTCTACATCAACATTTGTCATACTGCCAAGGCTGCAGAGGAGACATTAGTGAGAGATCAGAGCTTTGTCTCCACAGTACATTCTGAAATCTCAGTGCTAAAGGAACAACATTCCTCTGCCTCCCATTTTTGAACACAACAACTGGAGAGGAAGGCTCAACTTGAGGAGGAGCTGTCTACAGTGAATCAAGCCTTAACTCGAACTGACACCAAATTGCAGATCACCAACCAAGAATTGGCCGATTGAAAACAAGAAATGACCACAGCCATTCAGTTGGTTCCCTCATTTAAGAATAGGAAGTCTATTGTAAAAGAACAATTAAGGCATTGTAATGATTTTTGGACCAATTTATGGCAGAATGTATTTAACTCTTTATGAAGAAAAACAAACTCTGATTTATCATTTGAGTACTCTTGTGTTCTTTTGCTTGACATTTATTCTAGTTCTTGTGTTTCCCAAATAGTTGGAAAATAAGGTTTCAAATATCTGCCATTGATCTTTTTGGGATGTATGTAACCATTCAAATTTCTCAAATGGTATGCTCCAAAAGGCAGAACTTTATGAATTTGATATGGTCCTTCCCAGTTAGGTGACCACTTGTCAAACTTATGGCTTTTAATTCCTATTGGGAGTATTGTCTTCCATACCAAATTACCTTCATCAAAGCCAATGTGTTTGACTTTCTTATTATAATTCTTGGCTGCTTTCTTCTTTTGGAAAATAATGCTATTTAATGCCAGAACACTAACTTCATCTATGCTTTCTAACTCCAAGCACATACTTTGATAGTATCGCTCAGGATCTAACTGATCTTGGCATCTTACCCTCAAAGACTTAACATTGATCTCCACAGGTAACACTGCATCATGCCCATATACTAAGGCATAAGGGGTGACTCCTGTGCTTGACCTTGGGGAAGTTCTGTAAGCCCACAACACATCCAACAATAAGTTATGACCATTGGCTTGTGCATAATATGGGGTGGAATTAACGAGACTAATTTCAAATTCTGCCACAAAGGACTTCACCATCTTCCCATCGAACACAGTCCCATTATCCACAGTTATAGTTTGTGGGATGCCAAATCTATAGATTAGATTCTTAATAAATCCAATAACCTCAGTCTGGTCTACAGCTTTGTATGGCTTAGCTTCGACCCACTTAGTGAAGTAATTAGTGGCCACTAGAATGAAACAATGATGCTTCGAAGAAGGTGGGTGTATTTTCCCCATCATGTCCATGGCCCATCCTCTGAATGGCCAAGGCTTTACCATTGCATGTAGGTCAGTTATGGGCACATGCCTTATTGTGCCATGCTTTTGGCATGCCTGGCAACCCTTTGCATACTCTATGCAGTCTTTAAGGATAGTTGGCCAATAGTAGGAATGCCTTCGAAGCAACCATCTCATCTTCACACCAGGCTGATGAGCACCACAGATGCCTTCATGAACCTCAGCCATAGCTATTAATGCTTCTTTTGGGCCTAAACATTCCAGCAATAAGCCATCTCCCCCCCCCCTTTTGTAGAGAGCATTACCATATATCATATATTGCATAGACTGCAATTTAATTTTCCTGCTGGCCTTCGAAGATGGACCAGCCAAGTACTGCATTATTGGATGCCTCCAATCTTGTTCTTGTAAGTCATTATGATTGACTTCCAAGACCACATTCCTTTTATTCAAAGGTAGTATCAATTTCTGATATGTTGTTTGGCTTATGTCCCTTTGGGCATTATCCCTTTTCTTGAAGTTCGAAACTTTTTGAGCCACATCATTAGCTCTATTATTCAAGAATCTTGGAACATGAGTTACATTTTCTATTTGAAATTGAGAAAGCAGATGTAATGCAACAACATAGTATGGTAAAATGCTTATGCTTTGACACTTGAAAATCCCTTTCACTTGGTTAACCACCAATTGAGAATCTCCAAATATGTCAACTGCATGAACTTGTAATCCAATAAGAATTTCTAGTCCCACTATTAAGGCTTCATATTCAGCTTGGTTATTAGAACAGGTAGCTTCATCCACTCTGAAACCATGTGTGGTCTCTACCCCTTGTGGAGACCTAATCACAACACCAATTCCAGTTAAGCCATTGGCTTTCGACCCATTGAACCACATTTGTCATGGCTCAACACTAGCCATACCAAGTTCCATTATCTCTTGGCTCTCTGTTTGAGATGGATGGTCTGCCAGAAAATTGGCTAAAACTTGCCCTTTTACTGCCCTTTGGGGGATATATTCTAGATGAAATTCTGATAAGGCTAGTATCCACTTGCCAATTCTTCCCCTCAACATAGGTCTAGATAACATGTACTTAACCAAATCTGTGGTTGCAATTACCAAGACAGTTGTAGGTAAAAGATAGTATCTTAATTTCATTGCAGCAAAATACAAAGCAAGACATAGCTTTTCAACAGCTGAATATTTACATTCACAAGAATTTAAAAACCTACTAAGGTAATAAACAGCTTGCTCCTTGCCTTCTTCATTATCTTGGGCCAAGAAAGCTCCCAATGAATCTTCTGCTGCAGCTATGTATAACTTCAAGGGCTTATTACCCTTTGGTGGCATCAGCACTGGAGGGTTGGCCAAGTAGGCTTTGATACCTTCGAAAGCAATTTGATGCTCTGCTGTCCACATAAATTCCTCTTCATCTTTCAGCCTTAACAAGGAAGAAAATACTTTAGTTTTCCCTGCAGTGTTAGAAATGAACCTTCGAAGAAAGTTAATCTGTCCAAGGAACCTTTGTAATTTTTTCTTACTTGATGGAGGCCTGGCTTCAATGATGGCTTTAGCTTTATTTTGATCAATCTGTATTCATTTCTTGTGCACTACATAACCCAAGAAGTTTCCAGATGACACACCAAAAGCACACTTAAGGGGATTGAGTTTTAACTTGAACCTCCTCATTCTTTCAAAAGCTGCTTCTAAATGAAACAGATGCTCCTCCATGGACCGGGATTTCACTACAATGTCATCAATATAACACTCTAAATACCCTCCAATGAGGTCATGAAAGATAGTGTTCATAGCCCTCTGATATGTAACTCCAACATTCTTCAGGCCAAATGACATTTTAACCCATTCGAAAGTGCCAATATTTCCAGGACATCTGAATGTTGTCTTGTGGACATCCTCCTCTGCAATGCAGATATGGTTATAACCAGAGTGCCCATCCATCATTGATAAAACTTGATGCCCTGCTGAACTGTCTACCAACAGATCCACTATAGGCATAGGGTACTCATCTTTTGGAGTTGCTAAATTCAAGTTTTTGAAATCAATGCATACCCTCATTTTACCGTTCTTCTTAACCACATGCACAATATTAGATAGCCATTCCACATACCTGGCTGTCCTAATAAAACCCGCTTTGAGTAGTCTAAGAATCTCCTCCTTGACTTTCTGAATTACTTCTGGACTCATTCTTCTTGGTTTTTGCTTGTATGGCTTGAAGTTAAGTTTCATAGGGAGCCTATGTTCCACTAATGACCTATCCAATCCTGGTAGTTCATTATAAGACCATGCAAAGCAATCTTTATATTTCTTTAGAACAACCAACAACTAGTCCCTGTCTAGAGCATTCAGACAAGCACTTATGTAGGTGGGTTGCTGTATAGAATCTTCCCCTAAATTTACTTCTTCTAAGGGGTCTTGTGTCTGAGAACTTACTGAAGCTTCTTCTTTGATTTCTTCTATCTTCGAAGCAATCTCTCTGCTTTATTCTGCTCCCAGGTTCTTTAATTCAACATCTTTGCCCTCCTCCTCATAGACGAAGTCTGTCCACAAGGCTTTCTCTTCGTGTATCTCCTGGACTTTTGTTTCAATGTCCAATGCACAGTATTTATCAAGGGTCAAAACTTTGACCTGTTGCTACTTCTGCTTGCAGCCAATTATTATGGCTTCTCTCTTTTGCTCCTGTACTTTCTGGACTATTAATTTTACATCCAATGTTGAGAATTTAATTAGAGCCAAAGACTTGGCTTCTTGTGTTTCATTTCTTTGCCTACAACCAGGCATCATTGTCATCCTTAACGGCAACCTCCTCATCAGCACTCTCCTAGACTAACTCTCCTAGACTAAGTGCTTTAGGTGTGTCACTTCCTCATCAGCCGTCACTTCGGCTGAGCCATCAGGTTTCCTCAGTATACTGAGTGGTGTCACTCCCACAATATACAGTTTGGCCTCTGCGAAGTCTGCACAAGCTATGAAAGGTTGAGGATCTGCATCAATTTCCTCTGTCTCTCCATTGCCTAAGGCCATCATAATTTTTTGATGCAAAGAGGAAGGCACACATTTGTTAGTGTGAATCTAATCTCTCCCAAGTAAAGCATTGTATTTAGCATTATTGTCGATTACGAAGAATGCTGTCATGCAGTCCCTGGTTCCCACACTCAGGTTGATGGGTAGAATTCCCTGAGCCATCTGTTTGTCTCCAACAAAGCTAGCGATTGTTGTGCTGGTTGGGATTAACCTAGGATTCTTTTTCCCTAGTTTCTTCAAAGAAGATTTCGGTAGTAAATTCACTGCTGCCCCATTATTTATCAGGACTCGGTTCAATTGTATCCCATCGAAGAAAGCCTTGATGTACAAAGGCTTGACATGTTGTGTCATAGAATTCGAGGGATACTCAAAAGGATATGAGAGGTTAATGCTCACCTCTTCTTCACTCTCATATTCAGTTTCCATTGGGGTAGCCATTCCAGAATCATCTTGTACCATACTCGCTTGTGAGTCTTCACTAAAGACAGGAATAGGATCAATTTCTTGACCATCTTGGTCCTCATCTCTAGCCTAGAACTCATGAGGCAGTATGTGTACCATATTGACTGATACTGGAGGAAATGAGCCAAATTGGATGGCTGGCTGTACCTGTTTCCCCTCTTGGCCACCTTGTTCAGTTACTTCAGAAACATCCTCCATGCTGCACTCTGGCACTTCGTTGTTAACTGATTCCTTCGAAGGATCTTTCTCAACTGGTTTTTCAACCAAAAATGTTTGCTCAGCCATGAAGGCTTTGAATATTTCTTCCTCCACTATTTCTTTCTTTTGGCTTATGCCAATTTCTTCATCTGTCTCGCTATCACTCTTCATCAGAGCTTTCTCTAATCCTGCTAAGCTAGATTTCTCTCTGGCTTTTAGTTCAGAATGAACCTTGGCCAACTGTTCCCTGCTGCAACCCACCTTGCTTTGTAGAGTTGTCTTTGGAGTATGATCTGACTTTGGAGTCTTCTTTCCTTCTGTCTGGACCAATGAAGAGCTCTTTCCATTTTCTTTCATATCTTTCTGGTACTGAGTGTACCTTCGCTGCTTTCTCCTTTGTGATCTCGAAATGACTAGGACCATATCTGGTTCCTTCGTCTTTGGGTGTTTAAGCAATACCCAATTGTTCGGAGCCACCAAATGAGGTTTAACCATCCTTCTTTGGTTTCCAACATCTCTTTGAGTGGGCACTTCCCTAGGTTTGTTCTGCATCACAAACCAATCTGAAACTCCAGGTACCCACGAACTTACTGACTCAGATGTTGAACTGCTTCTTTCTACCTTCGAAGCCATCTTCGAAGTTGGCTGTGAGGGCACTTGCTTGGTCCTGACCTCATGTTTCGAGCCTGATTCAGGCCTTCGATGAAGGTGGCCACTTTCTGTCCTGCGTGAGGTTGGTCTAGGGGGCCAATCTCTGGCTTTGATCTCATAACCTGAACTCTTCTCCAGTCTTCTTTCAGAATGACTGCTCTCCATTCTGTAATAGTTAGGTGTCCTGGACTCATACAAGGGCCTCTTGCCTTTAGCATGCATTCTATCGACTGCTGGTTCAACTACCAATGGCTGCTGCCTAACACTAGCCGGATACGGCCTTTTGTTATAAGCATTGGTTGGTTTAGGGCGTCTCTGCACATCCCTGTAGTATTGCTTCCCATCAATTGGAAGCCCCTTCAACCATTTATAACTCAATCTGCACCTGGGACACATCCTTTGCATTACTGCTGCCTCTAAGGAATCATCATCCAGTAATTCTTCATTAGAGTGCTCCCTCTTGTGTGAGAAACCTTGTCCAATAATTGGCAGATTTCTGGTATCCTTTTTTATGGTTGTTTGGTTAGCAACATGCATCTGCACATTGACTTCTTCCAATTCTGTCAAGGACAAGTTCTGGAAGTTTGACATAATGACATTGGATGCCACCTCTCCAACTTCTGGAAATGGATTACTGTCGATCCCCATGGCCTTTTCTGTTTTGGCTGGGAATTTCAAACTTCCTTTCTGAATTTGTTCTTAGATCCTGTCTCGAAAAACAATGTAGTTTTTAGTCGAGTGAGACCAAGAGTTATGCCATTTACAATATACTTTTCCCTTAAGTTCATCTGGAGATGGCAGTTTTACTCCTTTAGGTAACTTAAGGAAGTTGGTCGCAAGCAAATGATCAAAAATGTCATCTGCCTTTGTTAAATCGAAAGAGTACTTTCTGTGAAGGTCTTTCTTTTTAAACTACTGGTCAATTGTTGTATCCTTATGAATTAATGCCTCACAGATCACAGGTTTTTTGCCCACAATCTCTGCTGCATTGATCTCATAATTATGATCTCTATAATATGTCTTATACGATGCATTATTTCGATCTTGTTCCTCCTATAGTAATGCTTCATACCTAGACACCTTATAGGTTAGTTCCACCAAATCTCTGAATTCAGTTGAGTCAAACTTCTTTCGAAGCCTGAACTCTAAGCCATTTTGAGCCAATCTTACGAATTCTGGCTCTGGCAGGATGACTCCACATTTATTTCGAGCCCTTTTAAATCTAGCAATAAACTGAGTAGCCTTTTCTTCAGGCCTTTGACTCAATCTTGCCAAGTCTGCCATGGAAACCTCTAGCTCCGATTGGAAGAATTGGGCATGAAATGCCTCTTCCATTTGTTGCAAAGTTTGAATGGAGCCAGGTGTAAGGTTGATGTACCATACAAATGCTCCCACAGTTAGAGAATTTGGGAATAATCTTAGTTTCATATAGTCATGATTAGTAAATTCACCGCATTGAGCAGCAAACCTAGCAATATGCTCTACTGTTGATTGGTTTCCACTCCCATAGAAAAGGGTAAAATCTGGTATTCTGAACCCCCTTGGGTATTCATGTACCCTATCTACCCATTATGGGTATGGTTTTCTGTATACAGGAGTCTGGACCCCCCCGAGCCATCGGTCCACACATCTCCCTAACAATATCAACAATTTGGTTCCTAGGGACCATATTTTGTGCCTGTTGAACCACTACTAGAGGGACAAACATAGGATTTGGTGGACAAACTTGTGATTGTGGTCCTCTTGGTCCATAAGGTGGTACATTTGGGACTGGTTGTTCTTGTCTTGCAGGTTGCTATTGGGGGTGTGGGTAACCCCTTTGAGCCTGTCCTGCGAAAGGACCTGCAAAAGGTGCTGGAACAGGTGTTGTGTCCCTTCTATTTGCAGGCAAACCTTCCAACCCCTCGGGTATAAATTCGAATAAGGGATTAGTGAACCCCCTTGTACCAGGTATGGCTTCGAACATGGGATTTGTGACCATTCTTATGCCAGTTTCTTGTACTGGGCCAGATCCACCAATTTGTATGGCTTCATTGTTGAGTACTGAGGCATTTCGACCTGCCATAGGCCTCGAAATGGGTTCATACCAAGACTGAGGTGATGGTCTTTCATAGTTCTGATTACTAATTTGACCATTAGAATGTCTATTAACTTGCATAGGCTGTTTATCTCTAGCCAATCTTTGTTGAGAGACATTTAAAACTTCCTCGATGTGTCTTGTGTTTGTTGGTTGGTGGTTATTCATTCGATCCAAAAAGGATGTTGCCCACCTTTCCATTGTGTTCATTAATTGCTGTCACATGGCATCTACTAGGCCATCCCATGGATTTATTGGATGAGTAGATAGAACAGTGGATGGTCCAATTCCTTGGTTTCGTCCAATACTATGAACATGTGGTTCTTGTTCTGAAGTACTGGTCTGTTCGACCATAGGTTCTGATAATATGGGAGTTTCCACAGGATGTGTTACCATATTATCCTCTAGATTAGGTATTTCTACTTTTCCTTCTACGCCTTCTTCCAAGCATTCATTTTCTCCTTGTCTTCTTCGTCTAGCCATTTCAATTTGTCCCACCGGGCGTGCCAAAAATATATGTTGGCTTTTTGGCTTTCGAAGGGTATTTTTGTAAATGCGAGCGTGCCAGCAAGGATCAATCAGTCCTTACAGAAATGTTAATTGCCAACGAATTATCAGACGATTATGTTTTAGTTCTTTCAGCCTCAATGAAGAAGACTTTTACTGGTGGCTTGACTTAGGAGAAATTAAGCAAAATAACAGTTAAATGAAGAGCAATTGAAGTATTTCATTAGAATGAAAACTTACAATGATCCAAACTCAACCTCGTAGAAGTTTACAGCAACAATCTACTTGAAACTACTCCTATGAATGAAGTACAGTGCAGGAATTTAAAGTACAGGAATGTAAAGAGCAGGAATTTAAAGAACAGGAAATGTAAAATTGGAAAAGAAAATATGTAAAGTAGGACTGGTTTGTATGATCTGAGTTTGAGGCTTTTTTCTGGGGTCTTCTTTACTATTTATACTGCTCAAGGGTGACCATCGAATTGCACTTCCAACCGTCGAACTGCTCCTCCATGATCATCGATCATGTTGCCCCAATATTAGCTCCATTACGCCATTACTTGCAGTTAAGCTTCCCTCCTAAATTTGAATCTGAAATGCGAGTAACCGTTGAAGCCACATCACTTTGTATTCCTTTGTTGATCCGCTGCTACTCAGATCTCTTAATAACCAATACTAACTGCCACGTGTACGATCAGGATCGATGACCTGAATAGTCTTCCTATATTACCCTTATTTCGCCACGCGTCGACTTGTAATTGGCTTGTACAAAATATGTAGCCAACAGAGAGCATCAACCGGGTTAAGGTCAGATTGAGCTGAATTATATAGAAAGATTATGTGTCAAATCAACTCCAACACAACATCAGGATTAATTTAGTCATCATAAACCCAACCTTAAAAAGATTTATAACTATTAAGAAATACCATTTTACCCCCTAAAACTATAAAACTGTACAAATAGACCTCCTAAACTATTGGTGTGTTTCACTTTAATCCCTTCGGTTAGGGGATCCAACTAATACACTTTTATAATCCATTTGTACAGTTCTATAGTTTATGAGACAAAGTGATACTTCTCAATATATAGTTTATGGGTCAATTTATACGTTTTTATAGTTTAGGGGTTAAAATAATACTTCTTAATAATTTAGGGGGTCTTCATGCAAATAATCTAAATCGTAAATGCACTTAAACTGTAAAATTTGTGAAGAAAATTGGAAAAACAAAATCACTAAAAATGAAAAGGTCAAAAAAAAAAAATGGCACATTTTTCATAGTTTTTATTTTTAGTAATGTTTTTAATTTATTTTGTCATAAATATCTTAATTTGGTGTATTTGACTGAAATAAGAAAAAAAAAATATTGAAGATAAAAAAGAAAAACAAAACAAAAAACAAAAATAATTTTTAAAAATTAAATCAAACAAATCTAATAAGTGCATTTTTTAATAAAAATAAATAATTAATTATTAATAATTTTTGTTACATATGTCTTTACGCGTGGCAGGAATTTTAAATATAATTTTGAAAATATTTCTATATTAGTCCTTCCATATTGTTTTTCTTAAATTATGTTATCATAATTACAATGCAATATTATTTGAAAATAATTATTTTTGTATTATTTGCAAATAATTCTTAATTTGAAAAAAGAAATCCTACACCTATGAAAATCAATTAATCCATTAATAATGACTTTACAAATTTCCTTTAATTATATTATTTTCAAAGACTAATATGGAATGATTTTCAAAATTTAATTTTAAATATAGAAAGATTTAGGTGTGGGGTTTCTTTTTCCAAATTGAGAATTATTTATAAATATTACAAAAGGAATTATTTTCAAATAATATTACACTGTGATTATGGCAGTACATTTTAAGGAAAAAAAATTATAATAACAATTATAATATCTAAAATAATTAGATTTATATAAATTTAAGTTTAAATTTTAAACTCTCTAAAAATGTTACTTTTTTTTATATATATATAAAAAAAAAAGTGACAATTTTTTAAACTTAAATTTAAAAAGTGACACTTTTAGACAGTTTAAAATTTAAACTTAAATTTATATAAATCTAATTTTGGATAATAATTGCAAGACATAATGATATGTGAAACATTTAATGGTATAAAAAAATATATCATAAAATACAAAGTAAAAACATTCATCTCTTACTTTTTAATTTATTTAAAATAATTTTACCTTATAAAATATATGTTAAACCAAATACTTTGACACTAATTCTTAAAAATATATGTATAACTGAATAAATCATATCGAATATTCAACACATGCAAAATTAAACTACTTAAAAAATATATTTGAAAACTGAGTAATCCGAAATATTAAAAAAAAAAAATTCTTTGATTGACTAATTTTACACAATTTTACTATACTTAAATTTAATCATGATTGATTTTTAAAATATGCTAGAGTCATGTATAACTTGTTTCTAGTAAATAAATTGAATGCATTTAAAAGTATCTACGGGGTTAGAATCTCCAAAAAAAAAAAAAAAAAAAAAAAAAACAACAACAACAACAACAACAACATTTTATAGGGAAAACAATTAAAATATTTATTGTTAAAAAAAATATAAGCACAACTTATTTTTATTTTTAATTTTTTAAATGTGAACACGGATGTATTTTCTTTACATACTGAATCGTTACAAACACTTTATCATATTTCTCTAAAAAAATTAGAAAAGCCCCAGAACATTAACTTTTTGATAGTGCCGATCTATACTTTAGATCCGTTGATGCATCCCCTCCCCTCTCCACCCCACAGCTATTACCTAGCCATGAATTTTGAAGAAAAAAATTAGGACATAATCAATTGAAAATAATAAATATTAACAAACCTTGAATATCTTTGCCAAAAAAGTTTATAAAAGTGTTGCGGATTGCATGAAATAATATTTTGAGGAGATAAGTAAATTTTATATGATGTGAAGAAAGGTTCGCTTGTGTAACAGTTAGGATTTTGTGTAGAGAAAGAATATATTGGAAAAAAAAGAGAGAGAGACAAAAAAAAAAAAAAAAAAAAATTTAATCTATCATTTTAAATTTTTATAAGAGATATTAGGTTTTGACAAATTAGGAAGAATTTCTTTTAACTTTACTTTTGAAAGGCATAAATCATGAAATAATTAGTATTTTTTTATAATTATTACACTAATGTGATAGCCAATAGCATTTTTTAAAATTATTTTTTTAATTCAAAATTTTAGTTGAAACTTTTGGAGCTGTCGCAAAACTCAAGAAAAATTCTTTTGCTATAATATATAGTAAAGATAAGTGTCATAATAATGAATAAAAAATTCATGAAATTTATATTATTTTTTTATTGCTATTTCAAGGGTTTTCTATGTTCTAACCTTTTGACCATAAAGAGTGCCTCGAATTGGTAAGTCATTATTTTTAGGATAAATTAAGTTGATTTTTTAAAAAATTTAGAGAAAATATAATAATTTTTATAAATTTAACATAATGATATTAAACTCTATTAAAATTAAAATTTATATTATATTTGGTGTCTTTTTCAATAAAAAAATTATTAGTCAAATAAATAAAAAAAATAACATTATCATCGTTTTTATATTGAAATGATTTTTATGAATAGTCTTTGGTCTAGTATTGTCCTGCACTTTGTAGTAGATTGCGACGCGTGGCAGGAAGGCAATCTGAGGCGGTGAATGATGCCACATCGCGAAGAGAAATATGACGAAGAGAATAACACCGTTTTAGGCAAACGGAAAGCTCCAAATGTTGTGGGACTGCACATTTCACTCACACATTTTCGCTCACACCTAGAGTTAGAAATCGTCCCCTTTCTCCTTTACTGACGGCGCTAGTGCTGTGGCATCGCCAGTCCTCGTCTTCCACATCAACATAAATGAATAACAAAGTCAACAAAATCCATTGATTCTATCCAAGAAAATCTAGCAAAAAGAGCAAAAACGAATTGAAGAACACACCTCCAAACATGATATGAATCAGATAACAACCAGAAGATAAAAAAATAATAATATTAGGTATCATCAAAAATCTTTTATAAAAATAATCATAAAAATTTTGTAATTTTTGAATTACACTTAAAATAAAACACCACACACTAATCAATGTAATTTAAGGATCATAAATCTTTCATGATTATTTTCATGAAAAAATTTTCATGATTCCTAACTTTTCTCATAAAAAAATATAAATTTAGATACAAACATTGATTCAAAGACTCCTCTTTGTGTGAATGAAACCCCAAAGAAGTATATGAAATTTGTGACAAATTCAGCAATTAGAGTCAATGTATCCAAAACCCAATTCGTAAAAGAGCACCAACTGAAAACTTTATGCAAACTTTATGTATTTATATTATTATATAAAGTGAACAACTAGCTTGGTGTCCAAGCCTTACATATTTCTCCTTATGTCATGTGTCCCTTATTTTTTTATTTAAAACAAAAAATAATAATAATAATAATAAAATAAAAATAGATAGATGGAAGTAGGAATTGAACCTTGGACCTTAGGTCTAACAAAAAAAATTCTTACCATTTAAACAACACATAATATATAATAAATATTTTGTTTTAATTTTACTTATTTGAATTGCACACACAATGTGTGTGCCAACGGCTAGTATATATATATATATATACATAGAGAAAGAGAGATTGGAGAATCTTGAGAATAAAAGTGAAGCTCTAGAAATGATTTGGGGGAAAAGAAACAACGATGAAGGCTCTATCAACAGCCGCTACTACATGCCAACATTGGTGCTGCACTCCGATCCTTGTTGCTGCCACCTTCGCCGGGATCAGATGAAGGTTTCGAAGGCTTGGGCGTGAGTGACGTAAGGGATTGGAGAGAGGAGAGTATCTCTCATTTGTTGAAAGAGGATCCACTTAAAATGACGTCGTTTTTTGGTGTCATTCAGCTCGTCAGATTGCCTTCCCGCCACACGTCACAATCTGCTGCAAAGTGCAGGACAATGCTAGACCAAAGACTGCAGGAGAGGATCCTGATCCGTATGGTATAGGATACCTTGTGTATCTTTGACTCTTCATACCATGTGTATTAATTTAGGTCACTTTAACTTTACTAAAAGATAAATAAGTATAATTATATCAAAATTATAGAATTTTTTATATTTTCTCCAAATCTCAAGGAGGTCAATGCCATTTACTCTCATTTTTAGGGACACACTTTTTGAAGGGAATGGAAGAGAGGAAGTAGTGGTGATGGTGGATTGGTGGAGGTGAAGATGGAGACGGAGGTGGGTGTAGTGAGAAACTTGGGCTTTGTTTGGTTACAATTCTCATAAACTATTTTTAAACAAGTTTTCCTTTGTTTTTATTGAATTTTTTTTTAATATTTTAATCAAATTTATTTTATTTTATTTAGTAGATACATCAAAATTAGATGCATCTAAAAAGTAAAAAAAAAAAAATTTAACTAAAATATGAAAAAAAAATTACTAAAAATAAACAAAAACTCGAACAAAAATGCACACAGATTTTTGTTCGAATTTTCGCCTATATTTAGTATTTTTTTAATAGTTTAGCCAATTTATTTTACTTTTTAGATGCATCTTGATTAGGTGCATCTAAAAAGTATGAAGAACTGATTAAAATATATATATAAAAAATCATTAAAAATAAACAAAAACTCATCTAAAAACAATTTTTAAAAGATCAAACCAAATAGAGCCTTATATTTTGAATTTTTATTGTTTTATGATAAAATAAAAAATAAAAATTCAGAGGTGTAATGAGATAATTTTATGATGTGAATTGAGTCACTGATTCTTTAATTTTGCTATGAACACATACATAAATTGAATATACAATACACATGGATAAATAAGATTTTAAGATGATATTTTGAAGAGATCTACTTCTGAAAAATCTTATTTTTCTTTTTACACATTCTAACCATGTTTATATATATATATATATATATATATATATTTTTAGTAGCATGAGATTGTAAGACACAATAATATATATTATAAAATTATTTAGTTAATTAAGGTGTAATAAAGGATGAGATGGGATTTGAAGGATTATTTTTTTTTAATGTTGGATGATATAGTTTAGACTAACAATTCGACCAAACAAACACCCGAATAATAGGTATAGGGGATTGTAGGAAAAATAAAATAAAATTTGACAATATGAGTCTTACATCCTTTAATCCTTGCGAACAAATTTGATCTCTCCAATTTTGTGTTTAGTTTTTGCATTTGTTGACTTATTCCTTTCCTTTTAGCTATAGATGGTGTTAGAAAATGACTTTGGATCTCTTATTTTTTGCTAACTTTGAATATTAATTAAGGTGGTATCTAAGCATTATTTTTATCCTTTTTTTATTGGGTTCATGTTTAATGCCACGTAGTGAATAAGACCGTGTATTTGGTTACTCAAAACCATTTCCGGATGAATGAGAATTCAATGCGTATTTTCGGATTCGTGGAATTGGAGTTATGTGAGTTTCTTACACATTTGTGAAATATATTTGTCCCACATTGAAAAGGCTTATGGATTTGAATGGGTTTATATACCTCAGCTTGAGATACTTGGGATGGGCCCTAAGGGGTACCCAAGTTTGTGGAAGGTTGAGGTTATGGGTGAAGTGGGTTAGACCCAAAACAAAAACCATACGTGCACCGCCGCTGTCCATCCAGGTTGGCTTGGGTGTCATGGTGTGAGGTGGGGTTGGGCTTGTCCAGCCCAATATTTATCTTTTTAGGCAAAAAACATTTGAATCTTTTATTTATTTATTTTAATTTGGTTTCAAAATTCAAAATAAATTGGTCTAGAATTTTTCCTTCACCTAAACAGATCCCTAACAGGTTTATAAGGTCCATACCTAAACAGATTCAAAAGGTCCACCCGAATAGGTGCAAACATTTGAATCTTTTTTTTTTTATTTTAATTTTGGTTTCAAAATTCAAAATAAATTGGTTCAAAATTTTTCCTTCACCCAAATAGATCCCTAATAGGTTCATAAGGTCCATACCTAAATAGATTCAAAAGGTCCACCTGAACAGGTGCAAAAACTTAAATCTTTTCTTTATTTATTTTAATTTTGGTTTCAAAATTCAAAATAAATTGGTCCAGAATTTTTCCTTCACCCAAATAGATCCCTAATAGGTTCATGAGGTCCATACCTAAACAGATTCAAAAGGCCCACCCGAACAGGTGCAATTTCCACCCGAACGGATCTATTTCTATTTTGAACAGATCTGTTTCTGTTCTGAACAGGTTTTCCTATTAGGTACCTGTTCTGAAAAAGCACTTCTTCTTCTATATAAAGCCTGTTTCCAGCAGTTCATTTCATCATAATTTCGTCCTTCTTTCTCTGTGTTTTCGCATCTGTTCTGCATTTAATTTTTAGAAAGAAAAAGAGAGAGTTACAACAGAATTTTGGTTCGCTAGACTTGATTTTATAGTGCTGTAAAATCAAGTGTTAGTCGTTACATCATGGGAAGTAAACGTTGATTAAAACTCGAAGCACCAAAGCGAGGGCGAAATCTACTTTAAAGAGATTGTGTTCAACACAAGCCTCGACATTAATTTCTGTAAACATTTAATTCAGAAAAATAAGTTATATAATTATTTTCTAAATTATTTTATTTTATTGTTTATTTAATTTATACATTTAATTTACACACACACCACTGTGGGTATAATAGATGGTTTGGGAAATAAAGTGTCAAACCAACTTTTATTTGGTTAAAAAACTATTTAAAGGCAATTTGAAAATTTGACTTTCGACTTCATAAACTGTGGGTTAATTTGGAATGTGACACTAATTTAACAAATAAAAGCTTATGGACATCGTATTAGAGAGAATCAAGGATCTCCTACTATGATTTTCATGTTATGATTTTGATATACTATTTATTACAGTAAAACATCTAAACATAACTTAACAACTCAAGTTTAAAATTGAAATAAAATAAGAATAATTATTATTATTTTTTTAAAATTAAACATTCAAAACAACACAGCACAACAAAGTTATAAAAGAGAAAATAATGACAGAAGATCTAATTCACTAGGGATATGAAACGAAATTTATCTTCACCCATATTTGAAGGATATCGGTTTTATTCATACGCTTGATAAAGTGTGTATAAATTATAATGGGAAATTGACTAGTAAATCCCATTTTGGGATGTGATGTTCCAAATGGTCCCAAATTATTTCTTTTGAACTGTCTGGTCCTTTTGTATGGGAATTGACGAATTTGACATTTCAATTGGACTAGTTTTGGGGTTCCATGTCGTGGTGGTAATTGTAGGGCCTGTTTGGGGCATACATGCATTTCATAGGAATTGGGGTGGGATGTTGGCAAACAGGGTGCTGTGATGCGTGGGTTTCACCGACGTGGAGCCTAACCCGAACTGGTACGCAATTTTTGGAAATGTAATCTCCCATTTTGGGTAGATTGTTTATGTTGGTAGGGTTTGAGATGATCTATGCGATTTGGGGGAAGTTGTAAGGGGTTTTTGAATTTCAAAATTTTGATTTACGTTCCACGCATCATGTATTAGGGTTTTAGGTGTGCGTCTTTGTGAAACGTATAATTGATTGTGAGTTTGTGTATTGTATGTGTGTGTAGCCGCGTGGGTTTGCTACCGTCGTGACTGTCGGAGTGTTTCGAAGCAGACTAAACAGACTAATGTTCTAATCCCACAGTTGTGTGCCGATGACAAGAAATGGTAAGTCTTGAATACTGTATATATGTTGTATGTTATGTTGTTGTTTGTTTTTCGAATGTTTGTATGTCAGTTGTTGTTGTCGTAGTGTATGTTCACATTGTTGGGGATCCCAATCAACCCACTATGATGTGTTTCTATGTGGATTGTTATTTATGATGAATTTTTTCCTGGTGTCCTGCTTCGATGGGAGTGAAATGGTTGTGCACATGACATATAATAATGTGTGGCAACAAATACACTGTTGTGCTTAATGATGTAGGAATAGTTGGTTAGTTTTGCATGTATGGTTGTTGGTATGTGTTTGTATAACATGTTTATGTGTATAAATTTCATGGGATGTGTTTACCTATTAAGTTAGTAGTTGTCGTATTGATGTTGATTGGTAGTCGTGTTATGTGGGTTGGTAGTATGTAGCGTATCTGTGTGGGTGCTCGTCGATGGTACTATAATGTGTGCACGTCCATATTACAAATACAGGTGAATGTGAAAAGTGGTAGTGCAGGACATGGTCGGTTTGTGGTGATATGGAAAGTTTTCCACAGTTGTGTGGGCAACGTAGCATTTATGTATTATGTGCGGGGTAGTGGTGGGTGTAGGTAGGAAGCGTGATAGTATGGTGATGTTGATAGTGTTGGCATGTTTAGGTTACGTTAACTTTGTTGTGTACAGTGTAGTTTTTGTTGATAGACTTTTTATGTGTTTATGTTGACCGTGCGTGCTAACATTTTAATGTTAAATGCAGAGGTTGGATCAATGGGAAGCCCGTAGACGAGGTCTTGTGAGCAGAAACGACAAGAATCTCTAGGGGGTAACCACATGAGTAAAGTTGGCGTGAATATGGAAGGACGGAGGCTGTTCAAGCAGCCAAAGAGTGAGAAACTTGGGAGTGGGTCAAACAGACGGCCAAAAATGAGGGTCAACTTTCGATCCAACATTGCCGGCTTAGTGAAGACGATGTCTGCAATCAAGTTAAAAGATAATCACCTATTTCATCTGAGGAAGACACCATTCCAACTGTTGTTCGAATCTATTTTGGGGAACTAACTAAACCATACTAGATTCCGTAAAGGGAACGATTTGGTGATGAGCATAATACGAACATACAGTGTGCGTGACAGGTGTTTCCGCATTGGCAGCCATGTTGTTGACCTAACTGATGATGATGTACGTTTGATTTTTGGGATTCAATGTAGGGATGCAGTCCTCAATATGACACCCCGGCCAAGACAGCCATCGAATTTCATTCAACGTAGGTGTCCTGGGACAAGTTGCATTACCCCAAAGGTTGTCCGAGATTTATTAGTTGCGGCAGCAAACGGCAAAACAACATGTGACGAAGAAGACACAGCGAAACTGTTATGTCTTTACACCTGTGGCAAGTTTTTTTTCTCCACATCTGGCAAAACAATTAGTTGGGCTCTCGTGCGTTATATTGATAACTTGGATGTGATGAAAACGTATGACTGGACCGGTGCAATATGTAATACATCGATGGTTTCTGTTCATGACTTCCATCGTACACCCAAAAAAGTGACCGGTTGCGTAGCCACTTTGTTGGTAATGTTTACACTGTAGATATGTTTTTCTGTTTTGTTGTACATAGTGGGCGAGTATATAGGTTGGTAGTGTTGTGTCTACGCGTGTCGTTTTACTAATGTGGACTAATTTTTTATTTAGTATTGGTTGTGTGAGCACTCAACGATGGTGAACGCCGATCATCCTCACATGTTTCAAAGATTCTTGAAGTGGAATGTGAGCAAGGTGTTGAGAGTTGCACCTGGAGTCAAACTGATAGGTGTGGTAAACTTCAAGGTACGTGACTTATTAGCTGTTATGGTGTGATAAGTTGGTAGTTGTGTACGAGAGTGAATATGATGGATTTTTGTACTCGTTGCAGGTTAAAGGTGAATGGTTAGTGGTAGACGCTGAAGAGATTGTTATGCTTGGTGGGGAAATGGTGGGTGGGGCACGAGGAGTTAGTTCGGTGGAACGTCGCCAAGGCATATTTATGGACTGCAGGGGTGGGCGGGCTGTGTCGCGGCCAGTGGTAGTTTTAGTTCAGAAGATCAAACGGATTCGGGTAGTGAGGGTTCGTATCATAGTGGCAATGTGGGTAATGTAGGTGATTGTGTTGACATTGGCGCACGACGTGGCATCGAGAACGACCAAGCGATACAGACAATCGAGGACTTGAAACTACAACTGCTCACGAAGGATAATGAAATAAGAAGATTGGAGTCATATGTTAAGAAACTGACAGAGTCAAATGAGATGTAAGCGGTTCATATCGTGGGTGGGTTCCAAGGTGTTTTAAAGATGAAGGATGCTGAGGTGGAAAGACTTGTAGCTGAGAATGGTAAACTGTTGAAGATCGTTTCAAGTCTTGAGGAGCAATTGGCAGACCAAGAGGTGCACAATGTGACGCAGGCATTCTGTGGTGCCACATCGGATGGTGCAAAAGGAGTTGTTTAGTGCGGATGTGCACAACATTGTTAGTGGTGCTGGTTGCAGCCCGCATGGGTTAGTCAGCAAGGCTGAATTAGGGATGGTAATTTGAACCCGACCCGACGGGAACCTAACCCCCCGACCTCGATTAGAACGGGTTTTTCCCGAAAATAATCCCCATAGGGCCGGGACTGGTATTAAAAATTAAATCCCCATTGATTTTCGGGCCGAGGACGGTGATAAGTTTTCTGGCCCCGGCCCTGGACCGGCCCCACCCCGAAATCCCCGAACAGTCCCCCCGTGTATATATATATATATGTTTAGGCTTTATTGCTTCAATATAATATAAAGATATAATATAATATATATTTATTGTTATATATATATGTGTGTGTGTGTGTCTCATTATATAGATATAATATAATATCTATATGAATTCTCTCTCTCTCTCTCTTTCTCGTTCTACTCTTTGTGAGAGAGATGGACATTTCTGATTTGAGCCGCGATGGAAAGCATTTCTGAGCACCACCGTCGTCGCGATGGAGAGCATCTTCCAGATCTAAGCCACAATGGAGAGATCAGCGACGGAGAGCATTTCTGGGCACCACCGTGATGAATACATATATATATATTTTGATCGGCGAATCCGCGATGAATATATATATATATTCCGATCTAAGGTAATATATATACATATATATATATACACTGGTTCTCAAGATCTTTACTATATCAACACCATTGATATAGATATAGATATAGATATACATGTTGTTGTTGATGTTGATGATGATTTTGTGAACTATAGTAGTTGTTGATGTTGATGATGATGATGATGAGATGAAACAGATGCTGTTTCGTTTTTTTTTTTTTTTTGGAGGGGGGAATTTCGGGTCAGGGAAATCCGATCCCCGTTGGGGGGCGGGGGAGGGGACGGTGATAGGTTCCCTGTCAGGGATCGAGGCCGAGGACGGGAAAATTTTTACCATCGGGGATCCGGGATGAGGAGTGTGATCCCCAGCCCTGCTCTGGCCCGTTGCCATTCCTAGGCTGAATACAAGGTGGTTGAGGACAATGTGGGGTTGGAGGGCCTTCAAGTAGTCGGGCAATCCAACGTTGTGGACGTTGAGTAGCATGCTCTTGACGTGGTGATTGTCAACCCAATCATGGCAGAAGGTGGCAGGGCAAATGGTGGTCCAAATTCGTTTGTGCGAAATATCAAGTCCAAGGTTAGGAAGGAGTTGAAACTCCTAGAGTTTGAATACCCCACAGTGCGTGGTCGGGGGAAAAACCAGACAGATGTGTTACGAGGCCATTTAGAAATGGTATGGAGGGTAGTGTTGTATGTGATGAGGTCATCGATGTGGATGAGATTATTGGTGCTCAGAAAAAATGGTTAGGTTTTGTGGTGAACAACCGGTTGGCCGTATGGAAAATCTTAACCGACGATGAGAAAAAACGGATTACTGATGCGTACGATCAAGACGGTGACGGGTAAGTAATTGTGTTTACTTGTTGTCCGTAATGTGTTTACAATAGGTATGAATATTTCACACAACATTTGGGTAAACTATTTCGTGTGTAGGGCTATTATGTGGGCTAGTCACAATGATGGAGTTGAGGTGTACGCATTTGACGTGTTGGCCCTAGTTTGGCAAGACTGTATACGTAGCAACGTAAGTGGTGCACTTTACATGATGTGTTACGTAGTTTATGTTGGTATGTTTAATTGTTTGACTTGCATAATGTAAACTTGCTATATGTTCGTACGATTTGTGTTAGGACATGGATGCGTATGCGGTACTGTTGATGACTGAGTAAGCGAAAATAAACAACGACATTGAATTCCCAGATAAATCTTATGTTGTCAGTAGCATATGTTTGGTGAGTCCGTTTATTACTCTGGAAAAATACTAGTTCAATGTTTCCCCCTACTGATGGTATGATGTTATGTTGTTGCAGGATATGATTAAAAACAACAATGTGAATACGATGGAGAGGTTCATACTGGACAACCTAGGCGTTGCAGGTGATGCACGTTACATCTACTTTCTGATATGCCATGACTTTCATTGGACGCTTGTGGTGTATGACACGAATGATGGTAGTTGGAAACATTTCAATTCGATGAGGGAGAGGGCCGGCATTGTGGACATGCGCTACACAGAAGGGACTTTGTTGGTAAGATTGTCTCTGTGTGTTTTTTGATTTTATGTGGTTGTATAGGTGTTATGGTTGTGGTTGTAAAGGGCTATGGTGATGTTTAACTGTGGTTTTGTTGTGGTTGCATTCTTGCAGAAAAACGTTGTATCAGATGTTGTCAAACGTTCGCTGAGTTCACGTGATTTGAGAGACCTCGTGCAGACACAAGTTGCATAGACCCTACTGGAATCGGTCAAAAATTGTCCGCAGCAGTGTTCAGAAACGTATGTTCCTAGTGTTGTTGTTTACTAATTTATTACGTTGCAAGTTTTGTCATTATGTGTGGTTAAATCGTCGGCAATTAACGCAAGTTGGACTATGCTATGATTGTCTGCGCAATCATGAGACAATATGTTCATCATATTGAAGTGGGCAGATTGTTACATGGGGGGAACTGCAGCGTCCTGCGCGCAATCATGGTGAAAGGATTTGTGAATAACCCCGTTCGAGGATTGACTGTAAATGTATTCGACCCACATGGTTGACACAGCTGCACAGCTAATTGGGGTCCAATTTTATTGTTGGAACATGAAACACATGAGTTTTGTTTGTTAATAGTGTGCAGAACATTTGGTTGGTAGTCTTTAGCAACAGTTGTCAGTTAATGATGAAGTATTCTATTATGTGTGAATTTTTTTTGTCGTTGTTAACGTGTGTCGGTTTATGGAATGTTTTGATGCTCATGCGTTTAGTTTAGAAAGTTTTAATTTTGATAATTTATATTATTTTATGTGTGTCATTTTTGAAGTGTTGAAATGGTTGTTATTGTTTGTGGTTTACTCATGTTTTACATACTAGTCTAGTATGGCCGGTTTGTTGGGGTCAATACACTGTGTTGTTGCACATGTTGCCGTAATGGTTATGCAGGTGCTGTATGCACACGTCTTTAATGTAGTGATTGTGAACATATGTATGCAATGCTAGGTGGGGTATAATGGTTATGCAAGTGCTGTTTGTGCTCGTCGTAAATGTGCACAGCATGTTGTGAACATGTAGTCCGAAGAAGTGTGAATCTAAAATTTAGGGATGCGTGCAGTGCAAACGCGTATGCTTGCATGTGTCATGATCTAATCATTCTGGAATTTGCACTGCCATGAATTGTGAATTACTATGTTGGAAAATAAACAACGAGGTAAGGTGTGCATCCTTGTAAATAAGTGCTTTGTGTGTGGGGTAAGTTGTCAATAGGCATGCGTAGTGCTTAGTTGTGTTGTTGTCTGGTTTATGTGATTTTATGAGTTGGATGATCTGTTTACGTTCAGTACTGTAGGTAATTAATGTGCATCTAATGCACTAATATAGGTACTTACTGTGGCAAAACATGTTCCATGTAAGAAATATAAGTACTTAACATGCATTCGAACACTTTATTTACAAAAAAAATACCACTGATGGTATTGGTAAGGGATTGTTTGAACAACCAAACCATTTATAGTGGGTGTGCCGAACACAGTTGTTTATTGATAACCATAGGTATGCGCTAATAAAAACGTGATAATGATGTGGAATGTAAACAGATGTGATGGGTAAGTCACTGTAGCGGTTCCTTGCATGCCTTTCTGTTGTGATTTCCCATGCGACCACATTTGTCACAGCGTATCTGTTGGACTTGCTCGCCCTTTGATAATATTCTTTTTTTCTTTGGGCGTCCCAGCGATTTTTTCACTGCTGGTGGCTGTATGACATAGTCTGCCGGGTCAAATGATGGTTGTTCGATTGTGGGTATTGGGTATTGGCGGAGGTGTACGTCAACCGATACTTGGACATATGGAAAAATGGTTCTACAAGTTCGTTCAAATCTTTGTTGCCTTTTTGAACAGCTACAACGGCGTGGGTGTATGAGAACTTGTTAAGTTGCCATTGGAAACATGAGCACGTATGTCTGCCGATATCTACCAACACGGAAAGGTATGAATGAACCTTGTAAATCTCATTGTTAGACTGGCTAACCTTCCATGATCGGCCTTTGTTGAACGCTTTCTCCAAACGGGATTCCATATTGGGACAAATTGGTCTTATCCACGTCTGTGACATGACGCGACGTTTTTCCATTTTCCGCATTAACTGAACTCTAATGCTGTCCACCATTTTTTTGATTGGGAGATTACTTGCGTCACGTATCCACGAATTGAAAGACTCGGCGTACTTGAATATATTGGTAGGTTGCTGTCCACCATAATGTATCTTTACAACATGGGCATGTGGAAAACGGTTTCAACACGTTATAAATATATTGGTAGGTTGGTAGTGAATGGTAATCCACATTGTAATGATCGTGCATACCTGAAGAATGCATTTGCCCAGTGTTGAGGGTGTACGTTGGCAAGGAATTTTGTTAAGACCACACGTCCACTTTTTCTGATTTTTTCAACTTTCTAATTGAAGGCGGTGACAGTTGGTGCGTATGAGCATGCGCGAAATTTTCTTAGTAACCCAACGCGGTGCATGTTGTTGACGTACCGCATTTTGTCTCAGAGATTACGCTGTAAGTGTTGGAGACATAATGCATGATGTGATTGTGGGAAAACTGCAGGCATTGCGTCGAGCAGACTGACGTTCCGATCCGAAACGAAGGTGAGTGGCCTGTTAGCATCCACCATATTAACTAAATTCTACAAAAACCATGTCCAATTTGTGGTGTTCTCCGAGTATACAATCGCAAAAGCCAATGGAAACAACCCTGTTTGTATCATGTGAAACTGGTCAGTTGTGTTAAGATAACGGTTTGAAGTGTTGTAGTAAAAGTCAAAATGTAGTAACATAATATGTGATGTACTTTTCATGTAATATGATATCTGAATAATACACATTGTTATGCCTAAAATTTGTTGGAATTTACCTGTGTTACCATCCTTAGAAGTGGCCGCAAGCAAAACCCCTTTGAACTTGCCTTTTAAGAAAATGGCGTCCAAGAATAGTAGCGAGCGATAATAAGTGAACCCATCCATACACGCTTTGAATGATATGAAGTACCGGTTAAAGCGATGGGTGTGGTGATCGTAGTCAAGGTTTGTGTAGCTCCCGGCGTTGTACTCTGTTATAGCATTGATGTACCAACGCAACTAATCGAACGAAAGATAATGGGCACCGAACAATTCACCTCTCACTTTCTCAACGCGTAACCATGTAATACGGTATGTAATGTCGAGCCCGTAATCATCTTTCAAATCCACAATTACATCAGTCGGACGTGTGAGTGGTCTGTGACGGACGTGTGATGATACAATATCGGAAACCAACTCATACCCCATCCTTGGGTGCTGTGATGTACGCACTGCAATACCGCAACTGTGTTCAGAGTTCCATTTGCATAAATAGAAAAAACCGTTTGCACTTAACACACAAGCATGGGCAGACTACGTACAACCATTTGATTCTTTCATAGCGCACACAACTGTGATCTGGACAGAATCGTTCTTCACGTATTTGTACTGGAACCCGCACTCCACCGCGTATTTAGAAAGTACTATTCGGAATTCTTGCACGCCGCCTTCGAAACACTGCCCAACATGAGTGATGCCGGTAGCCCATGGCACAGCCATTAGCACTTTTTTAGTATAGCGGCAGAACATTGGCAGCAAATCGACATCGTCGTCCAATTTCAATTCCTGTATTGTGCGCTTGCTATGGTTCACTGCACTCGATGTGGGTATGTGCGCATTGTTTGTTGGCGTCAAACTGGGTTTGCAATGTTGATCGACAATCACACCAACATGGTGCAACTTGAATGACTGTGCGAGGGAAACCATGTTCCGCATGTCCACGTCATTCAGTAACGCAAAATTGTTGAAACTAGGAATCTGGTAAAATAATGCAATTTTGTCCTGTGTCAACGCACTGAATTTTGAGCACAAAAAGTCTGCCAGGTTGGCAAATACGAATGGAGTTTCCAAGTTGCATGCGACGTTTGTACACAAGTAACAACACAACAACATCACATTGCATTCCATACCTAAAAAACCAAAAAAACAGACGTACGTTATACAATGTCGGAAAAGAAACGCATCGCGTGTGCACATAACAAACGAAGATGCGTAGAACAATTACGAACGTACATCCAATCAAAAAATGGGAAAACGGATGGAAAATACCCACGAAATTGATGGACAGCAATTACGGCTATTCACACATAACAAATGTACACATTACAAGTAAATGTGAATCCGAATAAATATAGACAACAGATCGTTACACGTCGTGAATAATGTAAGGTGATAGCAATCGTCCAACGTACCTGACATCGGGAGACGGCGTTCAGAACAGTGTAAACCCTTGCACGAGTGGGAAACTCAAAACCTAATCCTTCCTCTCCTCTGAAAGTCAAAACCTAGCCTCCCACCAACACAACCATATGTGAACCACACACACATAACCATCACAACCCCTCTCCCTGAAAATACGGGATACGACCTACCAAACATATGCGACTTCCCTTATTGACTCCAACTGTGGGTGTGAAAAGGGCACAAATGTCCACACATTGCAAGGAAATTCAAAAAAATGGATCTCACCGCACGATTGACGCCGCACGCAAGACTAAACAGTATAACAAAAACAATATGGGACCAACCAGATCAACTGTTTCCAATATGAGATTTTCCGATAAATTTCCCAAATATAATTTACAATTGATTTAACATAATGACATTCATAATTCACAAATTGTGAATCCTATTAGTTTGAACTATTCACAACTTTGAGTGGGGTTCACAATTCAAGGCCGGTCTTGAGTTTTCACTGGTCCGAAGTTAAGTCCTAAGAAGGGGTCTCCACATTTTAAAAAAGACAAAATCAATTTAAAAAAAAAAAATCAAAGAATTTAAAAAGATAAAATATGATCTTGTTAATTTATATTTTAACTGTTTATACAAAATTAAACAAAAAAACAAAAATTTAGAGTTATAATATTTAAAAAAATTGAACCAACTGTACCACATTATCACTTAAACATTTTTAGTTGTAAAATTGAATAAAGAACTCCTGTTTTAGATTAAATTAATTCTACTATTCCTTTTTTTTCTCCCTTTTTTTTAAAATATATAATAAATACCTTATAGGAAATTTAATTAAATAAATAATCCAGTCCACAATCCAGTAAGCAATAATCAATTCAAATTCTAGATATTTCAATTTTTAAGACCCATGCAAAGCCCCCTCCCCTTGGATTGGGTAAATCTCGAATAGAGTTCACGGGCGTAGCCCTAAGTAGTTGATAGTACTTAGTAAGAATTAAACCTGAAACCTAGATCAGTCAAGGTAAGCGTAAGTTAATCCAGACACTCAGTCAAAAAATAAAAAATAAAATTAATAAACAATTGAAATAGAATTTGGAATGATACAAAATTTGAGGAAATCTAAAAAGAGCCTAAGAAAGTTCAATCTTAGAATAGTAAATTGGATTGAGAAGTTTGGTAGTGGACCCTCTACTAATAAAAACAATTTTGCTGTTGGGTCTGGTATTAGTAATGGATTTAGTTGAGTTTTGATAACTTAAAATCAAAATAATTGGAGACTCCACTAATAAAAGAATTTTATTTTTGGGTTTGGTGATGAAAGTTTTGGATTGAGGGTTAAAATCAAAATAATTGTGGCACTCCATTTCATTGAGGTCTAATAAAAAAATTTATGTCTAACCTCACTATAAATAGTATTCCTTAATATGACCCTATTTTTTGGCCCAAATCTGACACTGTCACAACTTTGGTCTAAAGCGATAGCTCCATCCAAAATGTGAGAGCATCTCTAACGGTAATAGGTATTTTACTTATCTAAATATTACTATAAAGTATATATTTTATTTTGTCTATTAACTATTTCATGTTTCTACTCCAACCATGCTCTTTATTTTAGCTATTCATCTAAATATTATTAATTTTATAAAATGCCACATCAGTAACAAAGATGGAGGGAAATGATCCTAATGATTAAATACATTTTGCCTAGCTTTGAAGGCTAGCTACATGTAGCTAGTGAATGTGTGTTGAGCTAAAATGCCAAATCATATGCCTAGTATATTGGAGTTGAAAAAAATGAGTTATACTAGGCATTTTGACTAACAAACATGATATACCTAGTGGGTTGGAGATGCTCAATTATATCTAAAATTATAGATCCCACTATTTTAAAATCAATCATAAATTCGAATTTTATTCACACAAAATACCTATTCAATAACATCATCAGTAGGTGCCATTTAGATTTTGTGATGCATAGCCTTTCATTTTGATTTCATATTTCAGCCTAAATTAAGGTCTTTTCGGTACTCTTATGTTAGGCTCCAAATCTATTTTTGGGTCTTATAACCTAAATTATTATTTTAAAAAAATCAATAATTTAAATAAATAAGACTAAACCTTGCTATGGGGCTTTGTTTTCGTGACATAAAGCAAATTGAAAATCCCTACACGACGGGAAGGTTCTTTTGAAGAACTAAATAATATATATTATTATTGAAAATTTTGAATTTGGTTAAAAAAAATTACATGATATCTTAACTGATAATTATCGATAAAATACTTAAAAATCGAAACACCTCTTTTTAGGAAGTAAGGTAAAATGGGAATCAACATTAGTATGCAAAATTATGTAGAAGTCATCCTTATTTCTAATTATGACAAGATTTTAATTGCTTGATAATTTTAAAGAAAATTTAATTTTCCCTTTTACAAATTGAATGTGACAAGTGGGTATTGAAAAACTGCACTATTCTAGAATGTGGAAGCATGTTTCATTCATTTGTACAATTTGAATTGCAGCCCACATGGAAATTTTGAAAAACTGCACTATTCTAGAATGCGGAAGCATGTTTCATTCATTTGTACAATTTGAATTGCGACCCACATGGAAATTTTGAGTAAGCTTTTTGAAACTAATAATGTTGTATGTGTCAATTAATATATTAATTAGTATATTAACAGATGATATTGTATAATTTTAAAAGTTTTGAGTATTTGTAATTTGTATAATAAGTGGGGTCAGTAATAATAATATAATACTAGTTGGTACACTAACGTGTACATTAATTGGTGTATGTAGTACCACCATTTTAAAACATGTGGCAAACTATTATTGGCTAAAGTTTAATACCCTACTTTGACCATTTTCTTATTAGCAGGGATGGACCGAGGGGAGGGGGGAGGGGGAGAGAGAGAGAGCAGGGGCGACCGCCCCCCCCCCCAAAAAAAGTTTTGAAAAAACCCCCTAGATATAGTAATACAATTATAAATATTTTTAAATTATATAGGTTTGCCACCCCCAAAGTTTTTGCACAAAATTTAAGAACCTCTACCCCTTAAATTTTGTACTTTAAAATTTAAAATTTTATTTATTTATTTGATAAATACTAATAATAATAATAATAATATTTTTTTTTTTTAGTATGATTACTTTTTTATTTTAAATTTAGTAATGTTAAAATAGTTGAGAATTTATTTGTTAATATGCTAGTCTTTTTTGTCTGATTAGGACTCAAATTTTTTAGTTGTTTGCTTATAACTAAATAATTTTTTTTAAAAAAAAATGATTACTCAAGAAGATACAAGTCTCAATTATATGTAGGCAGCAATAGCCTACCTAGAGCAGTCATCATATATTCAAAACAAAAAAACTTCTCTTCTCTCTCATATTTCACAACCAATGAACCCAAATCATCAGAACCAGTGACCCAAAACACAATCTCTCTCTCGTGCGTCGTAAGTTTTCCGGTGTTCAAGATCATGATTCCTCCTGCAGTACTCTGGTACACACACACACACACATATACACTCACTCTCTCTCTCTCTCTCTCTCTCTCTCTCTCTCGAAGAAGAAGAAGAAGAAGAAGAAGAAGAAGAAGAAGAAGAGGAGGAGTTAGGGTTTATTATTTGGGGAAAAAAGATTGGATTATGAACTTGGTAATGCTGGTAATGGAACCATTTGTGTAATTCTCAGTCAACTATTTATACTTTTGTATTATATTTCTATTGTCAACTGTCGAGCATAACTTTAGATGCCTAAGTATATATGTGGAGCAAATAATTACTTTTTTGAAAATTAATATGAATTTATCAGAACATATCAAATTGTATTTTGATAATATTTTGTAATTATATACGATGAATAGAAACATCTAATTATATATTTTTGTAATATTTGGGTAAAAATAATATTTAATTTTCCCTTTTACAAATTGAATGTGACAAGTGAGTACTGAAAAACTGCACTATTCTAGAATGTGGAAGCATGTTTCATTCATTTGTACCATTTGAATTGCAACCCCATGGAAATTTTGAAAAACTGCACTATTCTAGAATGCGGAAGCATGTTTCATTCATTTGTACAATTTGAATTGCAACCCACGTGGAAATTTTGAGTAAGCTTTTTGAAACTAATAATGTTATATGTGTCAATTAATATATTAATTAGTATATCAACCGTTGATGTAGTATAATTTTAGAAGTTTCGGAGTATTTGTAATTTGTATAATAAGTGGGGTTAGTAATAATAATATAATACTAGTTGGTACACTAGCGTGTACATTAATTGGTGCATGTAGTACCACCATTTTGAAACATGTGGCAAACTATTATTGGCTAAAGTTTAATACCCTACCTTGACCATTTTCTTATTAGGGTGTGTCATGGGTTGGGAGAAGGCTACCCCTTCCTCTCCCATCACCATGAATATTGAAAAAAGCCAAAAAAAGAAAAGATGTCTATCATCAATAAACGAAATGGCTTCAAGTGGGCTATTTACACCATTACACATAACATGGCTGAAAAATAGGAATGAATTGAATACAAACTGAACAAGGGAGGTGCTAAGGTCAAGTTGATGCGCTATTTGGAGCCAGTTTATATGGAGTTTTATTCCAATTTTAATTGGGCCCCTTATTAGTGGACTGTAGGTTTGGTTTCCTGAATTAGTCCGTTCAGTAGATTAGATATCAGGTTATAAAAATAAAAAATAAATGAAAAATTTGATGGTGCTATAGCGAATCTTCAATGAATATGTTAAAATTGTGAGTTTATATATTATAGGACAAAACATTATAAAAGTATAACTAAATTTATGTGTTAAAGTTTGTTTGTTTAGCTAGTGTATTGGTGTTATAATGAAGTTAATAAACTGTGTGCTAAATGTTTCTGTACAAATTAAAGTTAAAAAAAAAAAAGAAAAAAGAAGCAAATATCATACTCTTTTGATCTTTTCTCTCTCCTTTCTATCGTTCATCTCTCTCTTTCTCTTTCTCTTTCTCTTCTGTTTATTTCTTGAGAAAATCCTTGATAAATTCACATTCCCACTCATAGAAGTCACTGAGGACATGAGTGGTTCTTTATGGGGACATAAGGATCCATTTGTTGAATTTATTGGTGAAAAAGTCTATGCGCAATAAATTTAGTTTCGTAAATATGACCTATTTGTCCAAATTTTTATTTATTGGTGAAAAAGTCTATGCGCAATAAATTTAGTTTAGTAAATACGACCTATTTGTCCAAATTTTTATTTATTTGTTTAATTTTTTGAACTTATTTATCCAAATTATTTTAACATATCTTTGTCAATATTTTTAACCTATTTGTCCAAATTATTTTTAATCTATTTGTCCAAATTATTTTTAACCTTTGTCCAAATTTATTTTAACATATCTGTTACAAAATTATTTAACCTATCACCTACCTATCCAAATTATTTTCAGCTATCTTTTAAAATTTATTTGTTTCTTGTGTATTTTTTGCATTTTTTTCTGTATTTATCTGTTAAAATTATTAATCTGCGGAAATATGTTCAAATTAGCTATATGTTGATTTTTATGACATGCATCTATGCAAATGTTGAAAAAAAAAAATGCAGCTATCTTTTAAAATTTATTTGTTTCTTATGTATTTTTTGTATTTTTTTTTGTATTTATCCATTAAAATTACTAATCTGTGGAAATATGTTCAAATTAGCTATAAGTTGATTTTTATGACATGCATCTATGCAAATGTTGAATTTATTTATTTATTTTATTTATTTTTATCTCTGGAAATGATGTTATGATTTGGTGTGTAGATCTACAAATGAGATATCTGTTGAAATATTTGAGATTGTGATTTTCTTATGTTGAAATGTTGAGTATATTTTTATTTGTTAAAAGTTTTATCTGTGCAAATGAGGTTATACTTTTTTACATATATGATACTTATCTGTTGAAATGTATGTTGAAATATTTTATTTGAAAAATATCATATATTATAGTAGAAAATTTAAAATTATAAGAGTTTGTATAACAACCCCGACCTTTGATTACGTTAATTCATGGTTAAATAAGCTTAATCAGTAATAAGAGAAATTCCGAACTAAATTGTATGTATTTGTTACCTTATTTGTGTTTATCTATTCAACGTAGAAATATCTATTTTCATTTCCGTTTCGGTTTGCAAATTGAAGACCTTATCGGCATCCGATCACGAAATTGACTTGATTTATGTGTTATTTGAGATTTATAGAATTTTGTGGTAGGTTTAATTGAAATTCGATTTGGAACGATTAAATTAGAATAAATTAATGCCCAATTGATTAATTAATCAACAAAGTAATTAGGCCATTAGCCAAGCCTATATAAGGCCACCTCAACACCTCATATACACTTTTTGCACTCTCATTTCCTCTTGATTGAGTTCAAACGTGTAGAGAGAGAGAGACTAAGAGAAGAGTGGCTTCAACATAGGAGTTGATTGAGAATTTGGAGATTTGGCTAGGAATTTCAACCAAATAACTCTAGAGAGAGACCATAGTTGAGCATCTAAGGTATGAAGTCCAACTCTTAGTTGTGTAATTGAGTTAGTTTTTGTAAGAATTCAAGTCAAGGAGGTGGATTAACATGAGAATGAGCTAGGATTAAAGAATTGTAACTCAAATCATATATGCATGTGCATATCATGAAGTTTTGAAGTTATTTTTACAAGAATTCTAACAGGCATGTTCATATCTTAGTTTTGTTCAAAGAATTCAACTTGTTTTTGAGCTTAATGACTCATTTGATCATGTTTTGGAAGGTTAGAATTCATGACATTACATGCAAGTTATGTTATCTAAGTTTCAAGTTTTGTTTACTACAATTGGCATAGTTTTTGGGCTTGATTTTGCAAAATAGTTTGTAATTCATCATGTATTATGAGTTTCTAAATGTTTCTTTAAGTTTTTGGCCCAAAAGAACCTAATTTGCAGCTTGGAGTTTGAGTTTGAAGCTTGGAAAGCAAATCTGGAAATTCCAGAATTTTGCTTCCACGCTCAAGTGACAGATTATGCGCTCGAGCGACTGCCTTATTTTTGCACTTTCTGCTCAAGCAACCAAAAGTATGCTCGAGCGTAAAATGCGTGTTCCCAAAAGTTTACGTGTTTTGTAGACCGCTCGAGCGACAAAGGTTGCGCTTGAGCGAGGACATAAGTCTCACGCTCGGGCGACCGTCGAGTGGCCGTTGAGCGTGAAAATCATGCAACCAACACTTTTTCAAAATTTGTAGACCGCTCAAGCGAAGGAAGTTACGCTCGAGCAACCACTCACATTTTTCATGTCTGCTCGAGCGAAGAAAGCTACGCTTGAACGGGGACCCTATTTTCAGAAATTTGACCAAATTTTTTATAATGCATTTTGGCATCTTCATTGCATCCTAGGCATTCCTAAGCCATGTTTAAGACATAATAATGAGGATAAGAAGTAGAAACACACCAAGATAAGAAGGGATTAAATTAATGTTTCCAAGTATGTAATTCGGTATATGTTCATTCGGTAACTGTATTGGTCACGCGCCACAAGACGTCTGATTTGCCATACTGTCTGTTACCTTAGAGCCATCTGCTAATTGTGAGTAATAACTTAGTAAAGCTATGTTCCACTTTATTTATTTTTTGTATGATGAAATAAGATCTGTTTTTTGAAATATTATGTTCTGTACAATAAATGATTGTCCAATTTTTGACAATGTATTCGTGGCATCCTTAGTATAATGTGATATCTGTTAGCTGTTACCTGGTATCGAAGGTTCCATTATGGAACTTAATGTGTCTGCACTCTATTACCCGTACCGGAGTCTCCATTATGGAGCTCAGCATATCTGTTATCTATTACTCGGATCCGGAGGTTCCTTTATGGAACTGGTTACTCATAACTAGCATCTGTTCTGTAACTATTTTGTTAGTGCTAATGGATGTACCACGTATGAATAACCATGAACTCTGATTTTTGTATATAATTTGAACAAGAATGTGAATCTAATTCTGAATCTGGTATGGACATCAGTCAGTAAAACCCTTTACTTTGTTATTATTCACTGGACTCTCGCTCACTATTTATATTATGTATGTAGATAACCAGGAATGTGATCAGGGCCAGAGTTGATGGCCTAAAATTCTGTTTTGTCTACCACCCTTTGCGCTTCCCGAGGAGGTTCCAGATCAAGTCAAGCCATGTAGCCATGTCTTTTTGAACGTTCAACACTTTGTTTTCTCTTGTTTAATGAATAGTTTATTTTTGGTTTTTTGTTTATGGGGTGACGTATAATTACTGAATCTATGTGACGTCATGTGTGTACTTATAAAGTTTAAAATTATTTTGTTCCATGTATGTCTGCACAACTCAATAGACGTTATATTTTGTATATTTGCTTCCACAGCCCCTTGATTATATGTTATTCTGTTCAGAGGCCTTTTGTAATCCAAGGATTACTAGGCGGTTACCATGCTAAACCTATAAGAGCGGGTTTGGGTCGTGACAGTTTGCACCTCCAAACACACTTTTCCATCCCTATAGTAATAATTCTAGATTCATCCCTACACACTAACACACTCTAAAATGAACACAATCATGAGAACCAAATTGGGTCTAGAAATATGTTGTGTGAGTTCTAGTGTCTACGTTTATAAAAATAGTTGAACAATTCAAAACATCATCACTGATTAGCTAATAAATCCGATAGTGTCTCACAAGGAAAAGTTCAAAGCCAAAAACTACCTATCCTATGAAAAATATCTTTAATTTATGTTCTCTCTTTAGAATCATCATGTTGTTGCATTTCTTATCCGTCAATTTCATTCATGTAGGGGATTGTTGCGAAAATAGTTTCATAACCCTGTGTTTGAGCCATGGAGCCAAAATTAAGTGGGATCTACTTAAATATTTTTGGTTGATCCAAATGGCAAAGTTGTTCGTTGCTATGGGGAGAGAAAGATTCCACATTTGGTTGATTAAAACTATGTATGAGTGAATAAGAAATCGACGCCGGAATGAGCCATTTAAAAATGGTTCATATAAGTGGATTTCTTGTATGTTAGTGTTTTGTTTTGTCCTACTTAAGAAAAGAGAAGGAAACTTGATTGGTTTATTAAGGCCAAGTTTGTTGTAAAGCTTGGGCCCTTAGAGACACCCAAGTTTTGTAGAAGGGGGATGACCTAGCCAAAGTGTGGTTTACCACACACACGTTCGCTCGCTCGCCCCGCTCCGATCTAGGACAAGTTAGATTGGATCAAAAGATATATGTGTATATAGTTTTTGCAAAAAAATTATTTAATTATTTTTCTTTTAAATTAATTTATTGAATTTTGAGTTTCTCTCCAGATTTCCTTCTTCCTTCTCAAATAAGCATGTATTCAAAAATGAAAAGTCTTAATGGCAACTTTTCGCCATTGTTGCACTAGTTCAGATCTTTTTGAATAGGTTCTTGACAGCCTACATGAAAGCAACCCATTTCTAGAAATTCTTCATTCAATTCCATTATGTTTTCCCTCCTGCATTATTCTTCATATTAGTCTTAGAGACATTTAAGAGAGTAACAGAACACAGGCTCTGGTTGCGCTAGGCAAATTGCGTGTAGTGTTGCTCCAATCCTACGTTCTTGATCATTGTATCCTGAGAGATAGAGCACCTGTGTGATGACGAATCTGTTATAAGGATAGAGTGTCACACACTCGATTTGATCATCAAAGTTCTAAATTGTTCCTGTAAAATATATTTTGTAAGCAAATTTATTTTGTCTATTTGATTTGTTTCTGTTTTTCTTATTATACACAGAAGATTGTTTCAACACTACCTAATGTTTAATTATTATTTTTCTTATCACATATTGTTTTATTGTCTTATGTTATGCATTAACAATGGTGGACATGTTTGTTTGGCAAACTAGAGGGGAGGATTATAAAGATGATAATTTGTCTAGCTTCCGTATCTCCTATCCTGTTTTGTATGAATTTTTTCCGTCTCAATAGGAAGCAAGGGGATGAGATTTGCTTCTCTTGTCCTAATTTCCATGCCTTTCTCTTTGATTTTCACTTCTCTATCTCTCATGTTTAAATTTTAACTCTTATAACATATCAATTATCATTCCTCACATGCCATATCATTTCTCTCATCTAGTTTTGTCTTCTCTTAAATGTTGCAAATTTCCTCGACATCTCCCCCTTTCCACCCAGCCTTGCCACTGCCACCTCTCCGATTTCCCCTCATCGTCCCAGCCCTAATCAAGAATTGGGTGGAGACGGGACAATCTAAAGCGTTGTAAGATTTTGTATGCTAATCCCCCTGGCCCGATATTTTTTTCACTTGGACATGTAGTAAGGTCTTGAATGTTAATCCGCATATGACTAATGCAACACTATTGGTAATGTTTAATAATATAGGGTATACAAATTATATGGAATTATTAGGGTAATATTTAATTCTTCTTTTTTTTTTTTGTTGGTTTCTTTACTTATTTGATTGTATTTCTATTTCTAATTTGTTGTTTTCGTTTCTTAGAAGATAATAACTAATAAACAAACAATTTTTCAAAAAATAACTTAAACAAAATTTTGTTATCGAAAACTATTGTTGCACAAAAATTAAAAGAACATTTTTTTTTCAACTTTTCACCGCTGTTGTTTCTAAGAACACAAAAAAATAAAATAAAAACAAAAATAAAAAATGAAAGCGATACCAAGCTTGCCAAATGATTCTTGTAAACTGAATTTTTCTAGAGGCCTATGCTATAGAGCTCAACTTTGGTCCTTCATGCATTGGTTTGGTAAAATATGATGAGTGAGTTGGAGTCTTAATGCTGTGTTTGGTTGAGGGATTTGAGGAGGGATTTGAGGAGGGAAATGGAAAAGGTAAGTGAAATGTGAAAAAAATATACATACATTTCACATAGTTTCACACACCTTTTCCCTTTCCATTTTCAAATCCCTCCCCGAATCTCCCAATCAAACACAGCGTAAGGGGGCTAGTCTTGCTCAACAGCGGGGCTAAAATTTCAATTGGACTTGGATTGAATTGATTATTCAAAGGAACCCAATTGAAAAGAGCTTTCGGTTAGTATTGCTAATTATGGAGCCCTTGCCAAACAATCTGGCTTGCTATTCACCACTATCGTCGTGGAGATAATTACGAGTCTCACTTGGATAATTCTATCCATTTATTTTTAAATCATTGCACGTGGATCATTCACAATAAGAAAAAATCATATTGATATGATAATCAGAATGACTAGTGGTGAGCCATAAAGGCTTGGATAGCATGGTCCAATCCAGCATTGATAAAAAGAAACCCAAAACTTCCACATTTATAGTTTATTGTTTATTTTTCAGTAAAATAAAACCAAAAAATGCTTGGTACACATGTTTTTTAAAAATAAGTGAGAGATTTATTCAGCGGGAAGATGGTTTTCGACAAGAGGTGATGGCCGATTGTGAGAGATGGTGGTTGGAGGTAGTAGTGTAGCCAGGAATTCAGTGCAGAAGGGTCACAAATTAATGATAATTTGGTTCTATTTTTCTAAAAACACTTTTCAGAAAATTCTATTTTCTTATTTTCCGTATTTTTTTGTTTTTACTGATTTTTTTTAATATTTTAGGCAATTTTTTTTTTTACTTTTTAGACATACCTACATAAATATACCTAAAAAGTAAAAAAATTGTAAAAAAAAAAAATTCACTAATTATCAAAAATATAAAAAAAAAATACGAGAATTCAGTACATTTTTTGTATTTTCATATATTTATTAATTTTTTAAATATTTTTTCACAATTTTTTTACTTTTTAGATACATTTAAGTAAGGTACATCTAAAAAAATAAAAAAACTGTTTAAAATTTTAAAAATATTCACTAAAAACAAAAAAATACGAAAATCAAAAAACTCAATTCCCAAAAAAAATAATCCAAAAAACTCAAACCAAACACACTGATTAATTTTTTTTTTTTTATAATAAACAACAATGAGATATTACTAAACTTAAATGTTAAGAGTTCATTGGATAAATGTGAATTTTAAATTTTAGGATTTGAGATTAAATTTTATACAAATTTTGGGGAGTAACTAATTTACAGATGGATTGGAAAATTAAAAAAGAAGATACGTTGAGGCAGAAATGATATATTTTAGTAGAGAAATTCTACAAAATATACCATAAAAAAAGTGTCTATCATATGTCGCAATTATGATCTTCGTGGTCTTTAGTTATAACACATTATAGTGTTAGATATAATTTAGTTATAACTTCTTGTGGTTGTTATCAAGTAATAGTTAGTTATGACTCATTCTAATATTAGTTATGACCTATTGTAATTTTTTTTATTTTTTTGTTTTTATAATTGAAGATGTGTTGCTTGATTATAATTTATATAGTGATCATTTTAGTTATGAATGGAAAGAAACACATGAAGGATAAACTCCACATGTCAAATGTAATTAACAATCTAATAAATTCTATATTTTCATTGAAATTAATTATATTTGCATGTCAATAATGATAGAATATCACCATTATATTGAAATTTTTATAGATTATATGACTTATTATGGCCTCTTTATTTTCAATCAAAATAACTATTATTATTCTCATAATTTTAAAAATGTCATTGACATTTCACTTTAAATAATTTTTTTATAATTTTTTATTTAATATATTTTCTTTATGTTTTTCTTTAAAAAAAAAAAAAAAAAAAAAAAAATTTCAAAACTTAGGGGGAACATGTGACCCCCCTGAGCCCAATGTGGCTCCGCCCCTAGTTGGAGGTGGTTTCTAGCAAGAGTTGGTGGCTAAATGTAGTTGTTGTCGGTGGGAGGTGCTTGGCGTTGGTTGGAGATAGTTGCTGCCAGCGAGATGTAGTGGCTGGAGAAGGTCACCGAAAACAGTGGTGATGAACAATGAGTGATGGCCGGAAGGGATGGAAGAAGGGGGAAGGAATAATTATTTCTATTATTTTTAAACAGACGAAGCTGATTTTGTTGTTTTATAGTTATAAGGATTTAATAAAGTTTGTAAGCAATTGTAAAATTTTTAAATTGAAAATAAACACTAAATAAGTTTATATTTAAAGATTTTAAATTTTTATAAAAATAAATAAAAAAATATTTTTTTAGATCGGAATAAATAAAAAACTATAAATATAAACGTTATTAAACAGAAAAATATTTAAAATAGCCTATAATACGACAAAATTGGCAAAAAAATGTCTGTCACCTCAAGTGAACTCAAAATTAACAAAATTAACAAGCAGAGATACTCATGGATTGAGTTGAAATTACAAATTTTAAAATATGATACAATTTGGTACTGAAACGGTGAATTTAATGATCAAAAGTAATCCCAAATTTATTTTTGAATATAATTTTTTGAAGGTTTTCTTATGAAGGGAAATAGCAAATAAAAAAACTAAAATTCACGGATAGTGGAGTTTTGGTAGTGCAAAGCATAAAAAGAAATAGTCATAATAATAGTAACAAATGTATTGTTACAAGATTTATTTGAAAAAATAATAATAATAGTTTTATTGGAATTCTAATTCTTAAATAAATTGTTCCATATTTTTTGTTCTAATAGTGTAATATATACAAACTATGGGAGATTAAAAATATATATATATATATATGAGCTAATGTGCTGCATTAAAAAAATAAAATAAAATAAAATAAAACTGAGCTACCGAGCTCCGTAGTTAGTTGGACGGCTAAGTCTGAGCAGTGAGTGGACCAAGCTAAAAGGTTGTCGAAGGCCTTTGTTGTACTTAGGTGACTCAATCATTACAAAAATGTCGAGAAAAGCTTTTTTTTTTTTTTTTTTTTTTTCTTTTTTTCTTTTTTTTTGTAATTAGGAGGTTACAAGAAAATTTTAAAAAATATTTATCATCGAAAGTTCTAAATTTTCAAAGGTTGAGTATAAGGCTTTTCATGTTTAGTTTGAAATCTTAAAAAATCACTGGCAACTATTGGTTCAAGTTGAGAAGGGAAATGCTTATCCTTAAATATTCCAAACGTGGAATATATGATCCCAGCTAAAGCAGAATAAGAGGGGAATGATGGCCAACCAACAACAATAAATAGGTGTTGGTTACATATTTTGTGCAAACTAATTACAATTCGACGTGTGGCAAAATAAGGATAATATAGGAAGATTATTCAAGTCTTCGATCCTGATCGTACACGTGGCAGTTAGTATTGGTTATTACGAGATCTGAGTAGCAGTGGATCAACAAAGAGATACAATGTGATGTAGCATCAACGGTTACTCACATTTAAATTCAAATTTATGGGAGAAGCTTAACTGCAAGTAATGGCGTGATGGAGCTAATCTTAAGGCAACATGATCAGCAATCATGGAGGAGCAGTTCGACGGTTGGAAGTGCAGTTCGATGGTCATCCTCGAGCAGTATAAATAGCAGGGAAGGCCCCAGAAAAAGCCCCCAGACTCAGATCAAAAAAACCAGTCTTTTATACTTATTTTCCTTTCCAGCTTTACATTTCTAGTCTTACATTTCCTGTACTTTAAATTCCTGCACTGCACTTCGTTCATTGGAGTAGTTTCAAGTAGATTGTTGCTGTAGACTTCTACGAGGCTGAGTTTGGATCATTGTAAGTTTTTCATTTTTATGAGATGTTTCAACTGTTCTTCATTTAATTGTTATATTGCTTAAATTCTCTTAAATCAAGCCATCAGTAAAAGTCCTCTTCATTGAAGTTGAAAGAACTAAAACACAATCGTCTGATAATTGGTTGGCAATTAATTCTCTGTAAGGACTGATTGATCATTGCTGGCACGCTCGCAATTACAATAATAACCTTCGAAAGCCAAAAAAGCCAACATATATTTTTGGCACACCCGGTGGGACGCTTGGAAGAAGGCGTGGAAGGAGAGGTAAAGATACTTAATCCGGACGATAATATAATAACACATCCTGTGGAAACTCCCATTTTATCAGAACCTATGGTCGAACAGACCAGCACTTCAGAACAAGTACCGCATGTTCATAATATTGGACGGAACCAAGGAATTGGACCATCTATTGTTCCATTTACTCAGCCAATAAATCCATGGGGTGGCTTAGTAGATGCTATGGGACAACAATTAATGAACACAATGGAAATGTGGGCAACGTCCTTTTTTGATCGAATGAATAACCACCAACCAACAAATGTAAGACACATAGAGGAAGTTTCGAATGTCCCTCAGCAAAGATTGGCTAGAGATAAACAGCCTATGTAAGTTAATGGACATTCTAATGGTCAAACTAGTAATTAGAACTATGAAAGACCATCACCTCAATCTTGGTACGAATCTATTCCGCGGCCTATAGCAGGTCAGAATGCCTCAGTACTTAACAGTGAAGCCATGCAATTTAGTGGATCTGGCCCAGTACAAGAAAATGGCATAAGAATGATTCCAAATCCCATGTTCGAAGCGATACCTGGCACAAGGGGGTTCACTAATCCCTTATTCGAATTTATACCCGGGGGGTTAGAAGGTTTTCCTATAAATGGAAGAGACATAGCACCAGTTCCAGCACCTTTCGCAGGTCCTTTCGCAGGACAGGTTCAAAGGGGTTACCCACACCCCCAACAGCAACCTGCACCATAGGGACAACTAGTCTCAAATATACCACCTTATGGACTAAGAGGACCACAAGCACAAGTTGGCCTACCAAATCCTATGTTTGCCCCTCAAGCAGTGGTTCAGCAGGCACAAAATATGGTCCCTAGGGACCAAATTGCAAATATTGTTAGAGAGATGTGTGGACCGATGGCTCGGGGGGTCCAGACTCCTGTGTACAGGAAACCATATCCAGAATGGGTAGACAGGGTACATGAATACCCAAGAGGTTTCAGGATACCAGATTTTGCCCTTTTTTATGGGAATGGAAACCAATCAACAGTAGAGCATATTGCTAGGTTTGCTGCTCAATGCGGTGAATTCACCAATAATGACTATATGAAGTTAAGGTTATTCCCAAATTCCCTAACTGGGGGAGCATTTGTATGGTATATTAACCTTACACCTGGCTCTATCCAGACTTGGCAACAGATGGAAGAGGCATTTCATGCCCAATTCTTCCAATCAGAGCCAGAGGTTTCCATGGCAGACTTGGCAAGATTGAGTCAAAGGCCTGATGAGAAGGCTACTCAGTTTATTGCCAGATTTAAAAGGGCTCAAAATAAATGCAGAGTCATCTTACCAGAGCCAGAATTCGTGAGATTGGCTCAAAATGGTTTAGAGTTTAGGCTTCGAAAGAAGTTTGACTCGACTGAGTTCAGAGATTTAGTGGAACTCACTTATAAGGTGTCTAGGTACGAAGCATTACTAGAGGAGGAACAAGACCGAAATAATGCATCGTATAAGACATATTATAGAGATCCTAATTATGAGATCGATGCAGCAGAGATTGTGGGGAAAGAACTTGTGATCTGTGAAGCATTAATTCATAAGGATACAACAATTGACCAGCAATTTAAAAAGAAAGACCTTCACAGGAAATACTCTTTCGATTTAACTAAGGCAGATGACATTTTTGATCATTTGCTTGCGGCTAACTTCCTTAAGTTACCAAAAGGGGTCAAAATTCCATCTCCTGATGAACTTAAAGGAAAAGTATATTGTAAATGGCATAATTCTTGGTCTCACTCGATTAAGAACTGTATTGTTTTTCGAGATAGGATCCAAGAACAAATTCGGAAAGGAAGTTTGAAATTCCCAGCCAAAACAAAAAAGGCTATGGGGATCGACAGTAATCTATTTTCAGAAATTGGAGAGGTGGCAGCCAATGTCATTATGCCAGACTTCCAGAGCTTGTCATTGAAAGAATTGGAAGAAGTCAACGTGCAGATGCATGTCGCCAACCAGACAACTAGCAAGAAAGACACTGGAAATCCGCCAGCTATTGGACAAGATTTCTCACACCAGAGGGAAGACTCTGATGAAGAAGCACTGGATGACGACTCCTTAAAAGCAGCTGTAATGCAGAGGATGTGTCCCAGGTGCAGACTGAACTACAAATGGTTGAAAGGGCTTCCAATTGATGGGAAGCAATATTACAGGGATGTGTAAAGACGTCCTAAACCAACCAATGCTTACAATAAAAGGCCATATCTATCTGGTGTTAGGCGGCAGCCATTGACGGTTGAACCAACAGCTGATAGAGTGCATTCCAAAGGCAAGAGGCCTTTATATGAGTTCAGGCCACCTAATTATTACAGAATGGAGAGCAGTCATTCTGAGAGGAGACTTGAGAGAGGTTCAGTTTATAGGATCAAAGCCAGAAATTGGCCCCCTAGGCCAGCCTCACGCAGGACAGAAAGTGGACACCTTCAGCAAAGGCCTGAGTTAGGCCCAAAGCATGAAGTCAGGGCCAAGCAGTGACCTTCACATCCAGCTTCGAAGGTGACTTCGAAGGAAGAAAGAAGCAATTCGACAGCCGGGTCAGTAAGTTCGTGGGTACCTGGGGTCCCAGATTAGTTTGTGATGCAGAACAAACCTAGGGAAGTGATTACCCAGAGAGATGTAATTGGAAGCCAAGGCAGGATGATCAAGCCTCCTTTGGTGGCTCCAAACAATTGGGTATTGCTTAAGCACCCAAAAACAAAGGAACCAGATATGGTCCCCCTAATTTCTAGATCACAAAGGAGGAAAATTCAGCGTAGGTACACTCAGTACCAACAAGACCTGAAGGAGAATGGAAAGAGTTCTTCATTAGTTCAGACAGAAGGAAAGAAGAATCCAAAGTCAGACCATACTCCAAAACCAACTCCACAAGGCAAGACGGGTTGCAGCAGGGAACAGTTGGCCAAAGTTCACTCTGAACTAAAAACCAGAGAGAAGTCCAGTTTAGCAGGATTGGAGATGGCGTTGATGGAGAGTGACAGCGAGGTAGAGAAAGAAGTTAGCTTAGGCCAAAAGAAAGAAATGGCTGAGGAAGAAATGTTCGAAGCCTTCATGGCTGAACAAATATTTTTGGTTGAGAAACCAGTCAGAAAAGACCATTCGAAGGAGCTCGTTAGTAATGCTGTACCAGAATGCAGCATGAAGGATGCTTCGGAAGTAACTGAACAAGGTGGCCAAGAGGAGAAACAGGCATAGTTAGCCATTCAATTTGGCTCAGTGTCAGTGAATATGGTACACATATCGCATATTCCAAGCATGAGCTGGAGATGAGAACCAAGTAAGAAATTGACCCAATTCCAGTCTCTAGTGAAGACTCACAAGTGAGTATGGTGCAAGATGATTCTGGAATGGCTACCCCAATGGAAACTGAATATGAGAGTGAAGAAGAGGTAAGCATTAACCTCTCATATCCTTTTGAGTATCCCTCGAACTCTATGACACAGCATGTTAAGCCTTTGTATATCAAGGCCTTTTTCGATAGGATACAATTGAACTGAGTCTTGATAGATAATGGGGCAGCAGTGAACTTACTATCGAAATCTTCCTTGAAGAAACTAGGGAAAAGGAATCCCAAGTTAATCTCAACCAGTACAACCATCGCTGGTTTCGCTGGAGACAAACAGATGGCTCAGGGAATTCTGCCCATCAACCTGAGTGTAGGAACCAGAGACTGCATGACAGCATTCTTCGTCATCGATAGCAATGCTAAGTACAATGCTTTACTTGGTAGAGATTGGATCCACACTAACAAGTGTGTGCCTTTCTCTTTGCATCAGAAAATAATGATGGCCTTGGGCAATGGGGAGACAGAGGAAATTGATGTAGATCCTCAACTCTTCATAGCCTGTGTAGACTTCGCAGAGGCCAAACTGTATATTGAGGGAGTGACACCACTCAGTATACTAAGGAAACCTGATGGCTCAGCCGAAGTGACGGCTGCTGAGGAAGTGACACACCTGAAGCACTTAGTCCAGGAGAGTGCTGATGAGGAGGTTGTCGTTAAGGATGACAATGATGCCTGGTTGTAGGCAAAGAAATGAAGTCCAAGAAGCCAAGTCTTTGGCTCTAATTAAGTTCTCAATATTGGATATAAAATCAATAGTCCAGAGAGTACAGGAGCAAGAGAAAGAAGCCAGGATAATCGGTTGCAAGCAGGAGCAGCAACAGGCCAAAGTTTTGGCCCTTGACAAATATTGTGCATTGGACATTGAAACAAAAGTCCAGGAGATACAGGAAGAAGAAGCCTTATGGACAGACTTTGTCTATGAGGAGGAGGGTAAAGATGCTGAATTAAAGAACCTGGGAGCAGAACAAAGCAAGAAGATTGCTTCGAAGGCAGAAGGGATCAAAGAGGAAGCTTCAGTAAGTTCTCAAACACAAGACCCCTTAGAAGAAGTAAATTTAGGGGAAGGTTCTATACAACAGCCCACTTATATAAGTGCTTGTTTGAACGCTCTGGACAGGGACCAGTTGTTGGTTGTCCTGAAGAAATATAAAGGTTGTTTTGCATGGTCCTATAATGAGCTACCAGGATTGGATAGATCATTGGTGGAACATAGGCTCCCTATGAAGCCTAATTTCAAGCCATACAAGCAAAAACCAAGAAGAATGAGTCCAAAGTGATTCAGAAAGTTAAGGAGGAGATTCTTAGACTACTCAAGGCAGACTTTATTAGGACAGCCAGGTATGTTGAATGGCTATCCAATATTGTGCCTGTAGTTAAGAAGAATGGTAAAATGAGAGTATGCATTGATTTCAGAAACTTAAACCTAGTAACTCCAAAAGATGAGTACCCTATGCCTATAGTGGATTTGTTGGTGGACAGTTCAGCAGGGCATCAAATCTTATCAATGATGGATGGACACTCTGGTTACAACCAAATCTGCATTGCAGAGGAGGATGTCCACAAGACAGCATTCGGATGTCCTGAGAATATTGGCACCTTCGAATGGGTTAAAATGCCATTTGGCCTGAAGAATACTGGGGCTACATATCAGAGGGCCATGAACACTATCTTTCATGACCTCATTGGAGGGTATTTAGAGTGTTATATTGATGATATTGTAGTAAAATCCCAATCCATGGAGGAGCACCTGTTTCATTTAGAAGCAGCCTTTGAAAGAATGAGAAAGTTCAAGTTGAAGCTCAATCCTCTTAAGTGTACTTTTGGCGTATCATCTGAAAACTTCTTGGGCTATGTAGTACACAAGAAAAGAATACAGATTGACCAGAATAAAGCCAAAGCCATCATTGAAGCCAGACCTCCATCAAGTAAGAAAGAATTGCAAAGGTTCCTTGGGGTTAATTTTCTTCGAAGATTCATTTCTAACACTGCAGGGAAAACTAAAGTATTTTCTTCCTTGTTAAGGCTAAAAGATGAAGAAGAATTTGGGTGGACAGCAGAGCATCAAATTGCTTTCGAAGAAATCAAAGCCTACTTGGCCAATCCTCCAATGTTGATGCCACAAAAGGGTGATAAGCCCTTGAAGTTGTACATAGCTGCAGTAGAAGATTCATTGGGAGCTTTCTTAGCCCAAGACAATGAAGAAGGCAAGGAGCAAGCTGTTTATTACCTTAGTAGGTTTTTAAATTTTTGTGAATGTAAATATTCAGCTGTAGAAAAGCTGTGCCTTGCATTGTATTTTGCTGCAATGAAATTAAGATACTATCTTTTGCCTACAACTGTCTTGGTAATTGCAACCACAGATTTGGTTAAGTACATGTTATCTAGACCTATGTTGAGGGGAAGAATTGGCAAATGGATATTAGCCCTATCAGAATTTCATTTAGAATATGTTCCCCAAAAAGCAGTAAAATGACAAGTTTTAGCCAATTTTTTGGCAGACCATCCATCTCAAACAGAAAGTCAAGAGATAATGGAACTTGGTATGGCTAGTGTTGAGCCATGGCAAATGTGGTTCGATGGATCAAAAGCCAATGGCCTAATTGGAATTGGTATTGTGATTAAATCACCACAAGGGGTAGAAACCATACATGGTTTCAGAGTGGATGAAGTTACTTGCTTTAATAACCAAGCTGAATATGAAGCCTTAATAGTGGGGCTGGAAATTCTTATTGGATTACAAGTTCATGCAGTTGACATATTTGGAGATTCTCAATTGGTGGTTAACCAAGTGAAAGGGATTTTCAAATGTCAAAGTATAAGCATGCTGCCATACTATGTTGTTGCATTACATTTGCTTTCTCAATTTCAAATAGCAAATGTAACTCATGTCCCAAGATTCTTGAATAATAGAGCTAATGATGTGGCTCAGAAAGCTTCGAATTTCAAGAGAAGGGATAATGTTCAAAGGGACATAAGCCAAACAACATATCAGAAATTAATACCACCCTTGAATAAAAGGAATGTGGTCCTGGAAGTCAATCATAATGACTTGCAGAAACAAGATTAGAGGCATCCAATAATGCAGTACTTGACTAGCCCATCCTCGAAGGCCAGCAGGAAAATTAAATTGCAATCCATACAATACATCATATACGGTAATGCTCTCTACAAAAAGGGGGGAGATGGTTTATTGCTAGAATGTTTAGGCCCAAAAGAAGCATTGACAGCTATGGCTGAGGTTCATGAAGGCATCTGTGGTGCTCATCAACCTGGTGTGAAGATGAGGTGGTTGCTTCGGAGGCATTCCTACTATTGGCCAACTATCCTTAAAGATTGCATAGAATATGCAAAGGGTTGCCAGGCATGCCAAAAGCATGGCACAATAAGGCATGTCCATAACTGACCTACATGCAGTAGTGAAGCCTTGGCCATTCAGAGGATGGGCCATGGATATGATGGGAAAATACACCCACCTTCTTCGAAGCATCATTGTTTCATTCTAGTGGCCACTGATTACTTCACTAAGTGGGTCGAAGCTAAGCCATACAAGGCTGTGGACCAGACTGAGGTTATTCGATTTATTAAGGATTTAATCTATAGATTTGGCATCCCACAAACTATAACCGTTGATAATGGGACTGTGTTCGATGGGAAAATGGTGAAGTCTTTTGTGGCAGAATTTGGAATTAGCCTTGTTAATTCCACCCCCTATTATGCACAGGCCAATGGTCAAGCTGAATCATCCAATAAGTCCTTGAAAAGGGGAATACAAAAGGTTGTGGAAGACAATCCTAGGGATTGGCATAACTTATTGTTGGATGTGTTGTGGGCTTATAGAACTTCTCCAAGGTCAAGCACATGAGTCACTCTTTATGCCTTAGTATATGGGCATGATGCAGTACTACTGTGGAAATTAATATTAAGTCCTTGAGGGTAAGATGCCAAGACCAATTAGATCCTGAGCAGTACCATCAGAGTATGTGCTTGGAGTTAGAAAGCATAGATGAAGCTAGAATTCTGGCATTAAATAGCATTCTTTTGCAAAAGAAGAAAGCAGCCAAAAATTATAATAAGAAGGTCAAACACATTGGCTTTGATGAAGGAGATTTGGTGTGGAAAACCATACTTCCAATAGGGATTAAAAGCCATAAGTTTGGCAAATAGTCACCTAACTGGGAGGGACCATACCAAGTCCATAGAGTCCTTCCTTTTGGAGCATACCATATGGCAAATGGTCACCTAACTGGGAGGGACCATACCAAGTCCATAGAGTCCTTCCTTTTGGAGCATACAATTTGAGAAATTTGAATGGATACATACATCCCAAAAGATTAATGGCAGATATTTGAAGCCTTATTTTCCAACTATTTTGGGAAACACAAGGAATAGAATAAATGACAAGCAAGAAGACAAGAGTACTCAAATGATAAATCAGAATTTGTTTTTCTTTTTTCATAAAGAGTTAAATACATTCTGCCATAAATTGGTCCAGAAATCATTACAATGTCTTAATTGTTCTTTTACAATAGATTTCCTATTGTTAAATGATGAAAACACTGAATAGCTGCACTCATTTCTTCCTTTCGATCGGCCAATCCTTGGTTGGTGATTTGCAGTTTGGTGTCAGTTCGATTAAGCCTGGTTCACTGCAGATAGCTCCTCCTCAAGTGAGCTTTCTTCTCCAGTAGTTGAGTTCAAAAATAGGAGGCAGAGGAATGTTGTTCCTTTAGTCCTGAGACTTCAGCATGTACTGTGGAGACAAAGCTCTGGTCTCTCACTAATTTCTCCTCTGCAGCCTTGGCAGCATGGCAATGTTGATGTAGAAGTCGATGGTAGCTGCTGCCTGAGATAGATGACTCGAGACATTCATGCCGACTGCTCACAACTTTGCAGCACTGAAGGAACCCATTTCTTATTATAGGCCTTTGTAAAGCCTCAAAAGGGATCCTCGAAAAGAGAGATTAATAGTTCCAGGCAGATGTCTAAGTCCATTAGAGGTGCAGAAGGCTTGCTACTGGAGGAAGATGAGCTTTCAAGAATTTCTAGCAAGGAGTTAGCCAAGACTAATGGCTCAGCTTCATCATTGGCTATCAGAGAGGTAGAAGGTATGTCGAAGAGATTGGCTAGTCTTGCTTCGAAGAAATCTACCTCATCCGCAGACATGAGGGGCGCAGAGAGAGCTGTGGTGGAAGGCACAGAAGACTGCATAAGGATAGGAGAAATGGGTGGAGCATCTTCAGCAGTCTCTATGGTCCTAGCCACCAATAGATCAGGGGAAGAGAGGCTGAAACAAGGCAGAGGTATAACCATGGGTTAGAGGGCTGCCAGCACCCTTTATAGGAGAACCCACTGCCATCAGAAGAGAGTGGAGTACAGTTGGAATTTCCTTGAAGAAGAGGAAGAGCAAGGTTCGAAAGAGAATTGAATTGGGATAGATCAAAGACAGGTAAGGAAGATATGGAGTCAAACCAAAAGAAGAGATCTAGGAATGCTTGGTCTCAAGGAGGGTACATCAAATGTAGGCTTGGGAAGTGGAGGATGATTTGAATAGTCCTCACATTCTACAGCTGATCAACTTCAACCGAAACTGAGGGAGTCCTCGTTGGAAGAATAGGCTCAGTAGTTGTTGCTGCAAAGGAAGAAATGTTAAGTAATGTCAAAATTTCAATACCAAAATTTGATAAGGAAAAATAGCAGAAGCATAAAAGAAATTACTTGTTTCAGAAGTGTTGGCAATGATAGGAGAGCTACGAAGGGAGTAATGTTCGGCAGTTTGTTGCCTTCTTGCAGTTTCCCTTTGTAATGCATCAGTAGCAGCAGCTTCATCTCTAAGAAATTGTTGCTGCTGTCTCTTCTCAGCTCTTTTGAAAACGATTATGGCCTTAGAGTGTTCCTGCTCTACTGCCTTGGCAGCTGCCTCATATACAGGATCCTCGACGAAATCAGAAGGAGAGACAGTCATCTTTCTTTTCTTTTTCTCTGTATGGGTATTGTCCTGCTCCTTCTCAATTTCCTCCTCAACTTCTTCAATCTGGGATCCGGATTCCTTAGGAGTGAGCTCATTTCTACACTTTGACAGTTATCTCTCATCTTGAACCAAGTCAGAAGAAGGATGGTCACTTTTTCCTTCTTTTCAGGAGTGCTCTGCTCTTGATTTCTTCTTCTTCGAATTCTTCTTCTTCTTTCTTCTTCTTCTTCTCTGCTTGAACCTCAAGAACTTCCTTTTTAGGCTCAAGTAAAAGTCTCATTTCTTTTGTTGCCGTTTACTTTTGAGAAGATTTAGAGCTTGGGTCTTCTGAGGAGAATCCCCCTGTGAGGCACTCGCACCACCTTCACAAAAGAAGAACTAGATAAGGCTAAAAGCATTATCAAGAAGACAAAAAAAAAAAAAAAAAAAAGAGACAAGGGTATATACCTTTCTTCGAGCTGCCCGGGTAACTCTAGGAGGAGTTGAGGCAGCAGGAAACAGACTGTGTGTTAGCAGGTACAGGAACTAAAGTGGTAAGGACACTGGAAGAAGTACAACTCCAACTCCTTTGGGCTTAGGCACATCCAACACCATCAATAGGTCTTGAGGAAAATGGCCAGGCCGTACTTCCATATTGGTCACCCCCCAGTTATGATACCTCTTCAACATGTTACCTTGAGGAAGAAAAGGAGTATACTCAAAATCGATCAAGTCCTATAAACTTAGAAGTTGCCTCTTCTAGTCTGGACCGTCGAACTTTCAAATCCCTGGTGGTAAGGCTTAGATTGGTATTACTGCAGAGGGGTATTGGGACTCCTTGTAGAAGCCAAAATGTCTAGGCAAATTGAGCAGACAGTAAGGCTCAGGATACATTTGTAAGCTCTGGGGTTCAGGGTCCCAATGAATAGCTCTCTGGGGATTAAAATAGAGGCCCATATGTCTTTGTGAGCAGGTGAGCACAGAGCCTATCACTTAGGAAATTCTTCAACAAGTTGGGCCAATGGTCATGGGTTCGAAGGGACGAAAGCAGTGGAAGGAGGAGAAGCTGGAAGTTGGTGGAAGAAAGAGAAGTAAAAAGCAAAAGTAGAGGGATAAAGTGAAGCATTGGCTAGCCTCATGCCATGAGTAGGAGGGTTGGCTCAAAGATTTAAGGCATTTGGACTGTAACTCAGTGAAATAAGCAAAAAGCCAAAGTTGAAGAATCCAAAATGGCCCCCCTTGATTGGCATCTAAGAGCTTCTCACAGAAAAAAGAGCAGGCTCTATATACGTGACCTAGAACGTATGGAGCTAAAGCCCCCTCTTCTGTAAAACAAGAGCTTTGGCAAGAGGGGCAAATTCAGGCATAATTCTTTGAGAGGAGGTGCAGAAAAGGAACTTGCAAGCCAATATAATAAGAAAGAGAAGAATTCCCTATCAGTCAC